>MU004232.1:2067480-2544827 GCA_010405405.1 Microthyrium microscopicum | reverse complement strand
TATACTAAATATAATTATATTTAATAAAGGCCCTATATTTATCTCTAAGTTTTAAAATATATTCCTTTACTACTTAAAGATCTAATAGAAGCTATCTACTATATTCTAACCTTAGATAGATAAGTAAATAAAGTATTAAAACTAAGAGATTAAGTATTATTTATATATCTATTATAGCTAAGAGTAGGATAATTAAGCTAAAAAGCTTAATTCTACTAAGTTTATATATAATAATAATATATATAGCTTAACTAATATTACTTTATTTATAGTATATATAAGTAAATACTTATATATACTAAAAGTACCTAAAAAGTACTTAATAAATACTACTCCTAATATAAAAAAACTAGTAGAATATATTCTATTCTTTTAGAAAGCTTTTTAGGCCTATTTAGAAAATATTTAAACTCTATAAGCTAAATACTATAATAAAGGCTATAAAAACGTTACTTTAAAGGTAAATAACTAAGTTCTACTTAATATAAAGAATATTAGAATAGCTAAGTTTAAAAAGAAACTAGATATTAAGTATATAAGCCTTTTTAAAGTAATAAAGGTTATTAACTATAATACGTATTATATTAACTTACTTAAGAGTACTCTAGTTTATAATATCTTTTATATCTCCTTATTATAATAATATATATTTAATATATACTTTTTATAATAAATAGTCTTATTTTAAGAAATTTTAGATTTTAAAGAAACTAACTACTATAAGATTAAAAACGTAATTAGATATAAAGTTAATAAAAATAGTACTTATTACTATAAAGTAAAGTAAAAGAACTACTCTATATTTAAAGTAAGCTAAGAATTTATTAGTAACTTCTTCTTAATTATACTAAAGCGCTATTAAGAGAAATTAAAGAAAAAAAATATTTTCTTAGCTAAATTAGCTTTAATAGAAATAACTAAATATAACTTAAAATAACTTAACTTAGATAAACCTTATTTAAAGTTTAAGAAGCTAAAAAAATATCTAAAAAAGTTTTTAGTATTTACTAAATCTATACTAGTTAAAAGAAGGCTAGATAGATTAAAATAATTATAATAAGACTTAAAATAAGCCTCTTTTTATAAAAAAGATAAGTATAAAAGTATAATTATTTTATAGTATATATAAATATATAATAATAATTTATCTTACTTATAATTAAGATAAGCCTATTTAGATAAAACTAAATAGTACCTAAATAATACTATTATAATATCTTAAAACAAATAGGTTTCTATAGATATATATATAAATATAGTCTAAATAAAAAAAACTTAAAGAAAATTTAGAACTAGATATAGAATTAATTTTAAACCTAAATCTAAAACTATTAGTATTACTTTAGCTTTACTTATTAACCTTTAAAGAAGTATTTTTTAAATATCTTAAAATAATAATTTTAGATTTATAGAAATATATTCCTAGATACTATTTAGGTTTATAAGAGAGAACTTAGAAATTTAAGAAAGTATTTTATTAGAAAAAACTATCTTATACTATTTATATAAATTAGTTTAAATAGAACTTAATAGCTACTAAGTACTAATAAATAGCTTATAATAAATCTAAAATATAACTAACTTTACTTATTAAATACTAAATATATTAACCTAATATTAAATATATCTACTAAATACTATATCTATTCTTTAAACTCTTTAGACTCTTTAGACTTTAAATTATTATTTTTAAAATTAATTTAATCTATTATAACTAAATAGTAATAAAGAATTACTTATTTATTTATTCTAAGCTTATACTTATTAATCTAGCTCTAAAGGATTATAAATTAACTTATATTAAAAGCTTTTTCTTTCTTTTTAACGCTATTAGCCTACTAAGAAGTAAGTATCTTTATAATATTAGTAAGATTATTAATTTAATATAATAAAATACTTATAACCTAGAATAGAGTTAGTTAGAATCTAAGTAATATAATTAGAGTACTTATATTCTTTTAGCTACTATTTATAAGTAGTTTAAATTTATAATAATAGGTATAGAGGTTATTATAGTACTTAATATAAGTAATATTAATAATAGCTCTAAGTAAAGCTACTTTAGAGTAATAAGTAGCTTTTTTAATTATAAGGACCTTTTTACTATTTTTATAATATACTAGTATTATATAGATACTATTATATTTACCTTTAATAATACTAAAATATAAAAGAAAGGTATTATTTATAGCATTAATATAAATATACTTATTTATATTAGTTTAAACCTAAGTATAATAAAAGAGTTTACTTATATCTAGATAGCTTTTATAATATTCTTATTAGTAACATAAATTATCTTTTTAATATAAAGGAGCTAACTTATATTATACTTACTTAGATTACTATTATAAGTTTACTAATAAAGTATATAGATCTTTATTATATTATAACGCTTTTAAAGAAGGTTCTTAGTAATATTCTTTTTATAAAAAATAACCTAAGAAATAATTAGTAATAATTAGATTTAAACTAAATTAATTAAGAATAACTTACTTTAAGATACTATTAATAAGACTTAGTAGTCTTATAGGTTATATAGTAATAACTATTTTAAATCTTAAAGGCTAATATATAGTCCTTAGAAGCTATATAGTACTAATTCTTTAGATTAGTATATAAGAAGGTCTTAGTATATACTTTAGTATATTATTAATATAAATTAAGTATAAGAAACTATTTAATAATTAACTTAGCCTTATTCTTATATAGAATAGACTTATCTATATTAAATAGTTTTATTTTATTATTATTAGAGTTATATAGAAGATATTTACTATTTAACTAACTATAATTAATTAATATATTATAAATAAGAAAGGTCTAGTATAATTTAAACTAAGCTTAAGCCTTATTAGTATATATAATACTATTATTATATATTTACTTTATATTAGGCTAAGAAGGTTTAAATTTACTATTATAATTATACTTAGAAGCTTTTCTTTTCTTTTTAGCTTAAATAGTATCCTTTTTAATTTTTTTAAATTTAGAAAGTTCTAAAGAGAAGTAGCTAAAACTTAATAATTTAATATAGTTATTATTAGTATTAATTTAGGTACTATTAATAAATTTAACTTTATTAGTTACTTTTTTAATAGTATTAGTATTAATAAAATTAGCTAGTTTTATAATATTAGTAATTAAAGTTTTTAGTAAAGTAATAGTATTTTTAGAAACTTTAAAAGTATTTTTAGAAACTTTAAAGGTATTAAATAAAGATAAACTAAGTTTATTTAAAGCTTTATTAACTCTTACTTTATCTTTTATAGTAGCTATTAAAGAAAATAAGTATAAAAGAATATAAAGTATACTAAGTAGATTTATAAGAAAGCTATTAGTAAAATATTAGAATTATTAGCTAAGACTTATTCTTATACTATAGCTCTATTTATAAAGGTTAACTTTACTTAGTTAGCTAAAGTTTACTTAAGTATATACCTTAATTCTATAAAAGTAGAATAAAAAAAAATTAGAAAAAGTATATAATTATAAGATTAAATATACTTTATTTAATACTCTTCTACCTAATTAAGTTAGTAAAGAGTAAATACTTACTTTATTAAGTACTTTCTATTAAGAAAAGTTTTAATATTAATTCTTACTATAAGTAAAGATTCTAAAGAAAGAAGTTACTCTTAAGAAGTAATAACTTATAAATTAAATAAGCTTAAGGTAATAGCCTAAGGAAACTTAAAAACGCTTAAGTCTCTAATAAATCTAAATAAATCTAAATAGGTACTTAATAGTAACGTTTAGCTTTATAAATTATTATTTAAGAAGTACCTCTTTAAGTAACGTTTAAAACTAATAATAAGTTTATTAAAATTTACTAAGATTATTATCTAGCTAGCTAAATAGTAGCTAAGTAATTTATACTATTATAATATAATATACTTTAAAGTATATTAATACTATTAGAATATAGTTAATTCTTTAAAGACCTATAAGGACGTTTAAGTCCTTATTAGAGAAATAATATTAGGAATTAAACTTAATAGACTCTCTAAAATAGGTATTATAGTTTAAGTACCTTAGCTTAATAGCTATTAGAAGCTAGTAAAGCTACTTCTTTAGCTTTAGTATATTTTATAGTTAAGAGAATTAATAGGTTTCTAACTATTATAATTAGTAGCTAAGTATACTTTTAAAGTACTTTAGCTTATAGATAGACTACTCTAGCTTAAAGAAAAACTTTAGAGGTTTCTAAGTAATAAGATAAAGGCTAAGGAATTTTCTTATAGTTTTTTAGTAATTACTTTTATCTCTATTTCTATATACCTAATCTATTTAAGTATTTTATAACTTTCTTATCTACTTTATAACTTTAATCTTTAATAAATAAATAATAAAGTAATAAATAATAGAGTAATAAATAATAGAGTAATAAATAATAGAGTAATAAATAATAAAGTAATAAATAATAAAATAATAAATAAATAAATAAAGTAATAAATAAATAAATAGGGTAATAAATAAATAAATAGAATAATAAATAAATAAGATAATAAATAAATAAAATAATATTATAACTTACTTATATATTTTTATAAGTTTTATTACTAAATATATAGATATTAGTTAACTAGAAATAACTTTTTCTATTTTTACTAGAATTTTCTAGGCTATATTTTTAAGCTAGTTAAAGCTCTTTAAATACCTTATTATAGAATTAGTAACTAGTATATAGTAATATATAAAAGTATATTACGTATAAAGAAAGAAGAGTCTTTTATATATAATTATTTATAGAATCTTTCTATAATATATATAAATACTTTTTTTAGAATCTTACGTAATATAATTTTACTTTAATAAGAATTAGTTAATTAGACTTAGTTAAATTACTAATAATTTTAAGATAACGCTTAGTAGCATACTCTTTATTAAATAATTTTTAAGCTATAGCTCTCTTCTTAACTATAGACTAAACTTATAGACTAGACTTATACTTATATAACTTAATCTTACGTTCCTATATATTATATTAATATTATTTATTACTAAGTATTTATAATATAGTAATAAATATATATTACTAGTAGAAAGAATTATAATTAACGTAGTATTAAGTATAAGCTATAGATTAAGGTTAGATATTAGAGAAGTAAAGTAGATTAAGAATTAAGTAGAAAGAGAGAGAGAGAAATTAAAGTATAGCGAATTAGAATAGCGAATTAGAATATAGTAAGTTAGAGTAATATTAAGCTAAAAAGTAAATTAAATTAATAATTAAGAAGTACTTATTAAGCTTTAATTACTTACGTAAGCTTTTAAAACCTTCTTACTAGGAGGTAGAGGAGGTAGAGAAAGTAAAGATAGTAGAAGTAGTAGTAGAGGCGTGCCTTTAGCTATAAGAATAGTAGTAGTAGTAGTAGTAGTAATAGCGGCATTAGCGTTGTTAGCTATAGTAAATATAAAATTTTTATATAAAAAAGATTACGAAAAAAAGTATAAAAAAAGGACGTAGAAGAATATAAAAAAATAATAAATTTAGTAGGTAGATAAAGCTAGAATTAATTTATATTTACTTAAAGTAAAGTTAATTATTATATAATTCTAGAATCTTTAAGTTATAAGAGGATTCTACTAGAGCTAGATAAACGTTCTTTAGAGCTAAATACTTTCCTTTATAAATATTTATTAATAAAAAGCACTAACGTAATATTTTATTTAGGAATAAATGCTTAGTTAGTAATAAATGCTTATTTTAACTAAACGTTTAATGGTCTAAGCGTTCTAGAAACGCTTATTAGCTTAAAACATTTGTACGTAAGAGCGCTTATTATGCGAAGCGTTTTATAAGGTTAAACGTGCTAGGAACGCTTGCATTGTAACAACGGTTATAGAACGGTTATTAGTCCCCATAGACGGCCGCTAATGAGAAGGAAAATAGACGCAAGAGTGCACTCAAGTTTGAGCCAATCAGCGTGAGTCTGCCCCTTTCAAGCCACCGACCACGTGAAATCAAATGCGACCAGCTTGTTCTTCCTTTGTCGCCAGTGACGTTTATCAACTCGTCAATTAAAACGATTTCTTTTTTTTTGCATTCGAACCTCTATAGCCCAACCAAGCCTTCAATTATACAGCAAGGCCAAAACGTTCGGGTGGTGCTAAGAATAGCTCACTATGCTAGCCAACTCCAACGGTCAAAATGGACAACACTTCGACCTGGTCGGTCGCAAAAGTCAAGGGTAAAATCGTATGCCCTTCTTCAAGGTCGGACATTCTGACTTTAGACCAATACAGTTGAATACTTCGATCCGGCTGGTGTGTTCCCTTTGATCAGTGACCAACTAGATTCTCGTCTGCCACTGCATAACCTAAATTGGAAGAGCCCGAAGCGGCCACTTCGCTCAATAGAATCTCTCCATGTCGAATTGTTCAAGAGCTGGGAGCTTGTTGGAGACTCTAGTCGCCCATCTTCCAGGCAAACACATCTACCAACTCCGACAATAGCGCCTGTGAAGGAGAGAAGACATCAAATTCCTGGCCTTCGGCAGACCCCGTACCTAAAGCTGTATTTGCTTCGATGTGATGATACCGAGTTGTACAAAGCAATTCACCGTAAAGCTGTCAGAGAATGGCTCAAGTCGCACATCCCGGCCTCTCAGTCGAGTTCTAAAAAGAGCACGGCACAGGAGAATCATGATGCCTTTGAGTGGATGATCTTGCACGTCGTGATGCCGGACGCCAACTCCGCTTCCGAAAAAGATCGTCTGGATTCCAAAAAGGGAACGAGTTCCATGCTGGAAAAGCTCAAGGCAGATTTCAATGTTTCTAGCAAATCTGCACCTGACCGCATCGCCCAATTGTGTCTCAGTCCAAAGGGCAGAGATATCAATCAGGACCAACGTGAGGAATGGGATGACGCTATTGCAAAAACCAAAGCTCTCATTTTAGCTTCGTTTAATCTGCGCGTTACTCAATACGAAGACGATATTCGTGAACGCGAATCACAACGGGCTCTACCTGGATGGAACTTCTGTACTTTTTTCGTTTTGAAAGAAGGTTTGGCTCGAGGATTCGAGAGTGTCGGCTTAGTTGACGATGCTTTGGCTGGATATGAAGAACTTGGCGTGGAACTAGATACTATCCTGGCTAATCACGAAGATGAAGAACCCACAGTGTCGTTCCTCTCAACAACTGGAGACCTCAACACGCTGTACGAACGAGCAAAAGATGGAGATCTCAAGTCTGATAGCAAGTTCTGGGGTCCAGACAATCCGGCCATTTCATCGACCAAGAAGAATTTTCGAGAGCTGATACTTGCAAACAACATCTCAGTCTTCGACTTTAAATGTTACGTCTTGGCAAGAAAAATGGCTGTCCTACTGCGTATGAGCCGAGCAAACCTTCAGGGACCTGAAAATCTTAGTCCTTTGGCTCAATTGTGTCAGCTAGCAGCGTGGTCAATCCCAAACATTGCTCGTATAGTACGTGATGATCTCACGCAAATGTATGTTTCTTATCGTGCACTTCAGCTAATCTTGTCTGACACATTTTCCAGAGCAAAGTCAAGCCCACACGATCAAAGTTCTCCGATCATAGAGAATATAGTGGCATCGTGGACATATTCGGCTGTTCAGCAAGTATTGGATGAGACGAGAACCGCATTTCTTGCTCAGTCCACACCAACGGAGCCACACTTCTCATCTTTGTTGAAAGAAAAGCAGTCGGTATACCCTAAAAGGAAGAGCTCAGTTGCACCCGGCCATGAGAAGCCTGTAGATGACGCCCAATTATTATTTGAATCCTTGAAAAAGCGCGCAGGTGGTGTTCCTGATCAGTCCTCAACCAACAGAACTGGAAAAGATTATCTAGCTACGCAAAGGGCGCAACTTCTTCTTCTTCAGCGCCGCCTTATCGAAGCCATGGCCCTTCGTCAAGGCCAGTCGATAGGCTGGGTCAATGCTCAAGGTGGCGAAGATCCTTCTACTTTGAAAGAAGTTGATCTTACTGAAGAAGAACAATCTGAGGAGGACGAAGAGCCTTCTGAAACAGTGTCGGAGGAAGAGAAAGCTACTTTATCAATTGGTATCTGTCATCCTGACTTGTACAATGCCGTCATCTCCAAGAAAGCTTTGAGGGCGATCTATGAGGTATTCCGTCTCGTTACCGCCGGTGTACTGAAAGTGCTAATGACGCTCAGGCTCTGACAAAAGAAGCTCTAGACTTGTACTATATATCTAGCCAGGGTAAAAGCTTTGAGCGTATGCTTGCTGATCTTGCCATGGTTCGATTGTAAGTTGTTGTTCTTTGTGTGCTAACAAAGTTGCTAATACAACCAAAGTCAAGCTGGAGATTACGCTGGAGCGGCCAATTACTTCTCTAAGATCATCCCTATCTTCTCCCAGCTCAAATGGACTCTCATAGAGATAAGAATGCTCATGATTCATGCAGAATGTCTGAAGATGCTGAACCGCAAAGACGATTATGCAAGAATGTTGCTTGGATTACTTGACAAAGCCGTTGCTTCAAAAACATCACCTGGCATGAAACTTCAATCTGCCACCTATGTCGACATCGAAAGCTTTCAAATTAGAGGCCAAAGCATTCTACACGAACTTTCAGCAACTGCTACCCAACTACCCTATGAGATAACAGTTCCTTTCTTAACCTATTTTCACAATATGGTTATTGACCCACATATAAAACACTATACTGACAAAGAGGGATTTCAACTTCGGCTTAAATTTCGAAGTGTGCTTGAAGAGACAATAAAGATCAATTCGGCCAAAGTTGTCTTGACAACGTCTTCAGACAGTGGACCATCTCAAATAGTTCTTGAGAGCAACGAACCTGTTGAGGTAGGAAAGGGTACTACCACAATTGTTTTAGGCACTCATGTGAGTCAAGAGTCTGCAAGCTTGATATCTAATAGCGTTACTGATCATTTAGATTTCGACACTCGGTAGCTATACCGTCAATCGCGTTTCAATCTCGTCCAACAAGATCGTATTTACTCGTGATTTAGCAGAGGAAGACCGCGCTTCCTTTCCCGGGGTGAAGTCTAAAGCACCCCAAGTTTTGGTATATCCCCGAAATGATGCATTCTCTGTCCATATGCAGTTACCACCCACCATTCACATAGAACGAACAAGAGACCTCGAGCTAGAGCTTGATGTCGGACCGGAACACATTGACAAAGCTGAGCTTCGCCTAAAGGCCGCTTCATCTGGCTTACGGATTCATACTTCAAAAGTTGAGGTAACTTCTGGAACTGCGACTATCAATAAAGATTCACAGGGCGGCATCGGCCTCAGCAACCTGGAACAGTCTTCAAAAGTGAAACTTAAAATTCCTTACGAGCTTGACGATCACCACCGAGATATCAATGTCAAGGTTGAACTTTCCAGTACCAAACCCAAATTAGACTACTCTTCGGTTCAGACTGTAACCATAGAGCTGCCACTAGATGTCAACGTCCACGATCTCTTCAAACCAAAACACATTTTCCAACGCTTTCACATCAAAACCGCGAATGACATCCCACTACGGATACTTGGAATGAAATTACACGAGACTGATCGGTTTGCTGTCCAAGAGCCTGCTGCGGACATCTTTCCCGCTACGATATTTGCAAAGCAACCCGCCACATTCATGTACGAAGTACGACCAAAAAAAAGCGATGGCGATCTGCAGGTTAGGCAAATAGCGAACAAAGAAGCTCCACTTATACTCGAGGTGGAATATCAATGTTTAGACGACTTGAGTATCGCAAAGATTCTCACCAAGTTCGGATCCGACTTGGAGCAAAGCCCATACAATTCGCTTGAGCGACTTCTCACCAAATTTTTAACCCAAAAACTCCGCAGCATTGTTCTACCAGCCAATCACACAGAGTCTGCGCTATTCGAAGAAATCAGTGTGCCGCATTTTGTTGCAATCGGCTGGGCAAACTTGCTGAACGATCTTCCGGCTCCTTTAGCGGGCGAGTTAGCGACCTGGTTGAAACAATGGCATGAGGACAACGAAATCCTTCCTTTGTTGTTACATAAGCTGGGATCTTCTGGGGAAGTGGCCAACCACCAACCTTCTAGAAAAATAATAATCTCGGTACCGTTACCACGACTACAGGTCCTTCATGTTACCAACTTGAAGCTCCCCAACTCAATATCCGAAACGATACCTGTTGGTTTCCCCATAACTGCTGCGGTGTCTATCGTACACTCCAGGCAATGGGAATCTCCCATGCTATCCCAGGGGCTTTCCGAGACAGAAATCGAGTTCATGTATGATGTCGATGCACCTCCAGATACTTGGCTGATAGGTGGGCAAAGACGAGGGCGCTTCGTGGCCAAAGAAGACGAGGCAACACAATGGGAGATTGTCCTTATTCCATTGCGAACCGGTAAAATACTTTTGCCGAGTATTGATGTTCGCGTAGTCGGAAAGAATTCTGAAGACGTCAGTTGTGAAACCGATTGTAAGGCACAAGGAAGAATAGTCATGGTCATTGGAGATCTCAAAAGAACTAATGTGGCTATGGTTGGTACCGAAGCTCATCTCGTTAGAGCAGAAAGTTGAGATAATACTTTATGAGCAATTCTTTGTTCAGCCTTGTCTATAACACAAGACCGAGGCGACCTAAGCGCCAAAGATGCTTTGTTTGTCTCTCGTCTTTTCCTTTGACGTAGACAATATCAACAAGGGTCTTTACTTGTAGACATAAAATATGCTCTTTAAATTCTCATACTCCCCAATCACATTTCCAACAAGTCACACTCCTTTAAACATCACACCATACAGATGGCTCCAACTCAGTCTCTCAATAGCCTGATATCGCCGGCCGTTATCAGCGCTGTCAATAACTACTTCACAGAGCATGACATCTTCTTCAACCCCAACACGACAATCATCGTTTCTTATCCGGTAACTCTGCTTCCACCGGCCACGATCAAGCTTGAATTTCCAGGTGCGAACAATGTCTCGCAGGATCAGACTTTGACCACCGGGGCAGGGAATTATACTCTTGGTAGTAATTCCACTGCTAATGGAACTTCTACGCTGCTTGCCAGTACAAAGCCAAAGAACGCTCTTAGCATCCTCGATGCCGACCACGAAACCACCTCGTACATCAACATGGTGAGTCTGGTCGATCCTCGATTCACGAGCTCCTTTTTCTTCGACATGAAGACTTATTACGTGAGCATATTCTACCCTGCTGATTTCCAGCCAGCCAACATCACCCTTGACTATTCTCCTATCGTCGGCAACCCTCTTGTAGCCAAACGTGACGGTCTTGACCAGATTAGTCAAGCACTTGGCGACTTTGGCAGCATACCAGCCGATATGGGCCCAGGTGAATCCGCGCTGCCAATAGCTGATTTGAACAATCCTCCACCTCCAACTCCGGCGGCTCCAGCTCCATCAGCGGATCCTCCACCACCACCACCACCACCACCAGCAGATGATCCAGGCTTCTCCGCGCAGCCAATAGCTGATTTGAGTCCTCCTCCGCCTCCACCTCCAGCGACGGATCCTCCTCCACCACCTCCACCAGCAACGGATCCTCCTCCACCACCTCCACCAGCAACGGATCCTCCTCCCCCTCCAGAAACAACACCACCTCCGCCACCACCTCCTCCAGCAGCATCAGACTTGCCCTACTTGCCCATCTACTATACAGGCGGCGGAGGCCTCAGCGGCGATGGAGTCATGCCAGCTGAACCTCTTCAAACGTATGCTATAACAACAGCTGCACCTCCACCACCACCACCGCCGCCGCCACCACCAAAATCGTCCAAAACAACAATAACCTACGCCTCCCACAAGTGTCCAAAGTATCCAAGCCCAGACGACAAATACTGCTGGCAAAGCTTAATGAGCTATATAGGCGTCCCCTGGACACCATACAAGCGCTCTGCACCCACTGACGCTCCAACAATCAGCAGACGTCAGAGCAAGTACGGACCTGGCGCAGATTTCGACTATGTCCCTGCGCCAGAGGCCACATTGCCAGCACACATGATGCCAAAGCGCGATGATGCGTCTGCTCTGCCCTCGGATCTATTGCCAAGCGATACTTCTCAGGCTATGCCTACGCAGCCTGTGGCTACGCAGACTAGCACCGTGGGCACGGATGCGTATCTACAGGTCGTTGATCAGCGCTATAAGGCGATTCAGGGCCAGACGATTGCTTGGGGTCTATTTGGCGCTCTGCTTGCAGTTCTGCTTGTCTCTGGTGGCTTGTTGTGCTATCGTAAGCGGTCGCGTGGCTTCAAGGCTGGTAAGGCGCGCAATGAGAGCAGTGTTGATAGCTTGTTTGATCGATCTCCTATCAACAGGCCCAATACTGTGCATCATTGATGCGGTCTCTTGTTATAAGGTCTGCCATGGCGTGTCTTGATGACTCGCAGGTGGGCAAGGTAAGTCAAATTGTCGGAGACTTTTCTCCAATTCTTCGTGCGAACCCTTTCTTCGATTCTTTGTGCATAGCACTCCTTTTTCAGAAATATATTCAAATTGTTATTCGTAACCATGTTTTGTGCTGTGAGAATTGTGATTACATGTTATTGTTAGAGTTCCATTAGACTGACTGTTTACTTTGATTGTGTACCGGAAGCTCTCATGTTATTTTGCTACATGACACAGAAAGATGCAGTGAGTGAGTTCATACATTTAAAGTTGTCTGTATCACTTATCCTGATAAGCCTCGCTCTATATCACAATGAATCATTATCATTAAAACATTGCCAATAATCAAACATACATCTTCATGACCTAAGAGTCTGTTTCGACCATATAGACTACCCTAGCCGAAGCCATTGTAAACACCTCTCCAACCGTCGATCCCATGAGTTCCTTTAAAAGCACAACATGAGCTCAAAGCAGGCCATTAGAGCCGCTGAAACCAAGCTGATACTTGGAGTCGGTCCATATCAACCAGTTTCAGTAATAATCCGCCCGCCACTGATGCAGCAATTGATAGATATTCCTGAAGCTCTGCTTCCACTCCGCCGGATTCATGTTCTCATAAGTGCTGTCCACACTAATAATCACCGCAAGCTTGACGCTCTCTGGCATCGGAATACCATGCTTTTGCTGCCAACTGCGCATTCGCTCCACAAAATCAGCCATCAATGGACGAATACGGCTCCAATGCGCGCGATTTTCGTATACGTAGTCGCAGAATGTATGCAACCACCAGAACGTGTCGCCCACAGTGCCGTCCACATTGATACCCTGTAGGTCATAGCTATACGGCGAGCGATGACTGCGGATTACGTAGTCATCGTATACATTGCTCATGTCCCGTTCGAGGCTGACGTGATGAGCGGATAGGCTGGCTGGGCGCGTCTTGTCGTTACGGGTGCAGAGAAGAGCCTCCCAGCGCAGATAGTGGCACGAATGAGTTGGTGGTGGGCCTTTTATGCGCGTGTTACCGGTGAACAAGATCATGTGGTTTGGGCAGCGTGGAAGGAGGTATGCGATGGCATTGTTGTAGTCCTCAAGATTGTAGAATTCAGTGGCCATGCGCGGGAGAAAGGATGCACAGAAAACTTTGCTGGCATCTTCGAAGACTTGGTGACTGATGGCCAGAGCCTTGACGAGCTCGACGAGGTGTCGGAACTTGAGCGCTGCTTGAGGGAGGCCGCAGGTCTGGCCGCTCTTGGGACTGAATGTGATGGATGTGAGATGTGAATGGGCAAGATAGGCGCAAGGAATCAAGCCGTAGAGAACGTACTTCCAGATCATTTCTTTGATGTGATCTGGGAGGTCTAGTAGCAGGTTTTTCTTTTGACTTGGGCGTCGATTGTCAATGGGCTTGCCAAAGCGCAGCTCATGCAGTGGAGGCACAGGTTCCAGCGTTGTTCGTAGCTGTGGAATTGCGGACAAACTAGCCCAAGCAAATCCGGCGGCCGCCTCAGGCTTTTGATGGAGTTTTGTTTTTGGAGCATTGATACTGCCAACTACTGCATGACTCTTTGTGTTCTCCAGGAATGGTTTTGTCTTGCTTCGTGGCTCTCGGGGTATGTTGAAAATATCCTCACATCCTCGGGACGCAACCGTCCGAACCGGTTGCGCTGAACTATGGTAGGCAACTGGGTCAATAGCTGCTCTCATGGGCACCGGAACAGCGCTATCATTGTGCTCCTGGTATGGAAGCACAGGGAAGTTTGCCTGTCTATAGACCTCTGAGCTCTGACCTAAGGCTGACCGCTGTTGCTCAGACGAGCTCAGGGTAGGGAATGGGATAATATCGAGTTTTCCCAGATATGGTCGAAATGGAAGCTCAACCCGAATCTGCGAATAAGGACTATTCGTCTGCGGTAGGTCTCCAAAACGTACTGTGGTAGGATTGTTCTTCGGCGTGGACGGAGCCACCGGTGTAACATGACTGCGCAAGTCCGAGTTGCTGTGTAGAGATTGTACGCCATCATTGTCTCCGGGATTTTCTTTAGCTGCGGAATGGTAACTTTCCTGAATCGCAAGCCGGGCTGCATCACCAAGACTCCAAGACTTTTTCAATGGACTACCGGTAGAACTATTACCATTTGACATAGTTGCTTTTCGCTGCTTGATATCTGATCTTGGCGAGTAGAGACTCACTGGCACGAATTCGGGTGTTGAAGGGTTCAATAGCCCGTCAGCTTTTGGCAATTTGAAGTCCATGCTGGGTTATTCGATTTTGGACTGGTGGACAGACAAGAAAAATCGTCGGCAACAGGATGTTAGAGAACGAAGAGATATAAGACAGTGCTTGACCCAGAATGTAGAATTGATGTCAAGCACAATTTTTTAATTCGAACTCCAAAAGGCTAAGGAGAATGAGAGGAGGGCAGAGAAATTTAAATATCATGTGGAGTACTACGTAATGTTCTTGAGTGACTTCGCGACTTCCCAGCTCAATCAGTAGAGAAGAATGAGGATGCCCTTAATTGGAAGGGGCTGTTGGCAGCAGCCATCGCTGCTGTTTGTGGTAATTCACGTTGCTATGTGAAGCTGGAAGAGGCAGTGTTTACCAACACAGATTGTTTGAAGGCCATTGAGAATGCTTCAAACCCCACTTAATCACAGAATCAATCGAGTTCATTAAGTAATTAATTGCATTCAGTTCAGTCTTGCTGACTACAAGAAACCAGCACAGGATGGATAGTAGTTATTAATCAAATAAGGTCAAGAACAGGTTAACTGTTCGTGCTAAACAAAAAACACTACGGTCTTAAGGAGGCACCGAGGTAAACGGAGTGTGAAATGTGTGAATGGGCATAATTGTTCGTGTAGCACCGGCCTGATCGTATTTCACCAAAGGTCCTTAAGAATAGTAAGTATAAAGCTTGACCAAAGAGACATGTCAGCGGATCATATCAAAGACGTCCTCCCATAGCCGAAATCACGACCTACAGCATCATCGCTATTTCAAGCAGACCAGCTGCTTTGCCCACGTATTAGAGGCCAAGGAATTGATCTTGATATACTTACAAGTATTTCATATTATCATTGTCGTGTCATGCTTGTGGATTGTATCAGTGTGCGGAGTAAGACTCACCAAAAACGAGCCTCGAATTATTTTAGGTAGACGATTCAGGTTTGAGAAATTTATGGTCTGTAGTATGCCTTCTTGATTGGAGAAAAAATGTGAAGAAAACACATATTAAAGATCCTTAACGTAGATCCAGGTCTTAACTATGAAGTAGAATTATAGTTGTGTGGGTTCAGCGGCTATACGAGATCCTGCAAAGTGGGGTCTTGTCATGTCATTATGTCGTGAAACTGGTGGCTTGCTAAAATAATCTTCCGGGAAGTTGTTGTTCTGCACCCGGAGATGAGTGTTTCAACGATCCTTTAGATGTCAACGGCTCGTTTTGCTGAAACTCATTGGCAGTTCTAGAAGACTTTGGGGCTTCTTTCGTTTCCGATGGCGATAAATCATGCTTTTGTGCCTTGGCTTTTCTCTTTTGGTCTCGCGTATCTTCAATCTTGGAGTGATCAACATTCCGGAGGAATTCGTTCATCTCGCGCCTGCTACTGGCTCCCTCTGCGCGCATGCGTGCAGACCTCTCAGCATTCTCATTCGCTATTTGTTCAGTCAAGTGGTGCCACTTGAAGCCTTTCAGATATTTGAGATTCCAGACATCGTCGGTGTAGTACCCTCCCTTCTTTCCGCCAATGGTCCTTGTATTCAATGTCTCCGCTGTGATTTTGGCATCCTTTTTGGACAGAAACTCTACCCATCCATCTTCAAATGTGCGCTTTTTATTCCCTCCACCTCGCAATCTTGACTGACGAGAGTCAAAACCTTCAGGAGTCAAGAAGATACGACCAAGACCGCTCGGAGCATAGGGTGCCAGAAACTTTTTTATTGTGTGTGGCTTCATGAAAGGTGGTATTCGCGATATGTAGATGACTCCAGAACGAGATGAAGCGTCTCTGACTTTAGCCACTTTCTTGTCAATCTTTGAAGTCGTTTTCAGTTTGGGGATAGTTTCGAGCGCTGATGGTTTGCGTTCGGGTTGTTGGCTGCTGATTGTTTCTCCCGTTTCGCTCTCGTGTTCATAGTCGGAAATGTCTTCGTCGATTGGATCATCAACTCTCCGGCGTTTGGCTGAGCGATGAGAAAGAGATTGGCCACGGCTCTCCTCCTGATCAATGTGTCCTGAGTCGGACTCTTCATCGTCAAGGTCGGCCTCAAGCCATTCGTTGCGCTTGGAAGATGACATTATATCGGTATGGAACCATCAAGGAACGTCGCGCAAGGAAAAAAAGGTTGAAGTTGGAACTAGGGTACATACGGGTGGTCCATGCGTTTGTCTCCAAAGCAAAGCGTCTCCACTCGACTTTGGTGGGGCAGTCGCGAGTGCCAAGAGGTGGTAAGGAAGCAGTATCCCAGTCAAACACGTGGAGCTACTCTCTTTTGGTAAGTGCTTTTTACATTGTTGCCCGATATGGTAAGCTCAAATACATTCTTTCGCGCCTACCAAGTTCCAACCTCACATCGTATGTTCATCCAGTAACGTAAGACTACAGATGTTGAGCATCACGAGAGAGTCCGAGTCCTACCGCGTCGTATTTTGATGCTGATGGCACTGACACCGCACACTGTCAAATGATGTTGAGACGGCGAGCCTATTGAGAGTCTGGCCTCCTGCAGCTGCCCATCGTTCCTAGAAACACCATCCATGTGCTGAAGCGACTCAATCGCGTCCTCCTGATCAAGGACCATCGCTTACCATAGTCCAGCAAGCTGTCAATCCTATGTCACTTCTCATGCGAGCCATTTTAACCTCCCAGGGCCCGTCTCATCACCACAGCTTTCTTCCCCGCCGCCCTGCACCAAGCATGCGAGGCCAGGTCGTCAAATGTCGATCTCGATGCATGTTGAACATGCCTTCTCCGCAGTTCTAGCAGGGCTGTCAACCCAGCCTCGCTGGCGTTGCTATTATCTGGTTGGTCATCGTATCGTGTAACACTCAACACACCATCGTCGACACGTTGACCTGTCCCAGAGATCTGAAAGTTCTCGCTACCAATTGAAAGGTTCTTCCATGGTTCGGGACTTATACGAAGTACCAAACAGAAGAAATTCATATACGCACATACTTATCACTTAGCGTGCTCTGTGGCATATGCAATCTATGTCTGTCTTCATTGCTGCAGATCTACTTCCCAGGAAATCAAGCAACATCTTCCCATGGACAAGCTTCCTCGGCTTATGCCACAGTTACCTACCTGCACGTTGTATATCATTTCACAATATCGAATCCGGAGTCGTAAATGTTACCAAGAGTCAGCAATTCCTTCACCACTTTGTTTTGACTTCATTTTATTGACGATTAAGGTCGAACAAGGTTGGGTTC
Source organism: Microthyrium microscopicum (assembly GCA_010405405.1). NCBI lineage: Eukaryota > Fungi > Ascomycota > Dothideomycetes > Microthyriales > Microthyriaceae > Microthyrium > Microthyrium microscopicum. Next base: position 2,527,023 of record MU004232.1, on the reverse strand, counting down.
CAGTTCCCTCCTCAGACCGACTTCCGATCAGTACCCTGTAACCGTTCAGTCCCACCCGAGGCATCCCACCATTCCAGATAACCAACTAGACACTGGACAACTTTTTAGGGCAGATATCATCATAGCTCTTGAACTATATTGTGATTCTCAAGAGAAGGGAACGATAACAGAAGTAGGGTTACGCGTTGCCTTTTTCGCCTAGGAACAAATTATGACACAAACCGAAATCAACCATCTTCCGGATTGCAATCATTGCTGTTCACCTTCTGCTCACCACTACTGAGTGGTATTCGATGCCTACCCGGCTACTCGGACCGTACTCCTTCGGTCAACTGGTCCTCACCTTGTCCACCGTTGTCGTCCTTGACTCATGGCTCCCCAGTATCGCATCCAGTTGCGTCTTGCAATCAAGGAATGAAATATTTGATTCCTTGCTGGCCAATCACAGATTGATAATCCATGGAAGCTTCTCTGCACCAACATATGTCAAATCTTCTCAAGTATGCACCTACATGCAGTGTGTATGCACTCCATTCATCTCCGTCCTCACAGACTGCTGCAGCACAACACCTATCACTTACATGGCGAATGTTTATTATCTGTGTCAATGCGCGGTAATGTGCCAAATTATTCCGAGAAGTAAGGATCCTGACTATGCTCTAAGTGTTGCCCAATTTCCCAGGCACAGAGCGCAGAAGAACCAGGTATCGATGGCTAAAGGCACTGACACACTTTGACAGCCAGAGCCCATGCGCGATGTATTTCTACCTGGGATGCACCTGTAGTGGTCCATCCATTCAGGGCTCACGTCGCAGATTGTCAACCCGGTTCCATCATCTATTCTTGAGTGTCTGAACCACAATAGATCTAGTGTGCCTTCAACGTGGTTTCTGTATTGGTGTTCTGGAATACTAGAAGAAGTCGTTGAAAGTAGGGTTTTGTACACATCGGTGTAGATGTCCAAGAATGTCACACGGATCCTTGACACCCAACGTGGAGTCAATGACAAGGCCTACTATATCGTGAATGGATCCTTCCGAATGCACGCTCGTGTATAATATCGCTGACTATTTGGTGTGTAGTGTACAACTTCCATGCATTATTACTAGTGCAACGGGGATCAGACCAAAGTAGCAAGTCTGCCGGCTACCCTCAGTCCACTCCATACCTGGTCATCGCTTAAGATACAGGTAGGCTCGAGAGTCGAAACAGGGTAGAAACAAAAGGCCTGCCTCCCATTTTGACCTTGTTCAGTCTGGGTCCTTTTCCATTCTTACCAGGCCTGCGGGGGAGGCTGAAAATCATATTAGAAGTTGAATGCCATTCCGTCCCTGGTGTATCACTTTATTTGCAACCTTGCTCACTTCCTTTTCCTCCATGAGATAAGTACACCATCACTTTAGCGGCTTGGCTCTTAAGAATCACATATCATGCGAGGCCTCCTATAGTTTTGTTTTTTTGTAGTTCTTCCACGACCGCTCTCCACGAGTGGAACATGTCGCTTTCCAGCGGCACAGGATTGCCTCCCTCTGGGACACCTCCTCCTGGATTCCCAGGTCTACCTCCTGGAGTTCCACCACCAGGAGCCAATGGCGGTCCACCACCAGGCGTTGGGCCATTCCCATCAGGGCCACTTCCTCCCATGAGCGAAACTGTCCTTGTTCGAGTGATCGCTTCTACCTCAGTACTCTATGCTCTCGCTCTGGCCACGTTTTTTACACGAATATATCTTAGATTCGGCACATTTGGAGGCCTTGGATCAGACGACTATGCAATCACTGGTGCTTTTGTAGGTTTCCGATGAAGCGACCAAAGATGTAGATCTCCTAATTATCTCTATAGATATTTGCAACCGTTATGTTCACTTTGAACTGCGTAGAATACTCTGTAAATCATGGCTTACATACCGTCTATCTCAACCCGGACCAGATCATGGCCTCCGGAAAATTCAACTTCATGTCACAACTTGTCTGGATATGGGGCATCACACTCACCAAAGCATCGGTCCTACTCATGTTACTTCGCATCAAACACACTCCAAAATGGAAATACAGCATTTGGATTTTGGGATTTTTCGCAATTGGCACCGCTATCGTCACCACTGTCATCAATATCATCTCGTGTAGGCCTATCGAGGCTAACTGGGACATGACAATACCACGTACAGCCTGCTGGGACCCAAACAAAACTCTTTCAATGACCTACACAGCTTCAAGTAGGTGATCTCCAGCCCATTGACCAGCAATATACTAATTTATTCGCAGCATTGTTGATCATCTCGGATGTTATATGCGCGCTGCTTCCGGTTCTCTTCATTCGCAAAATCAACAGACCACTTCGCGAGCGCATAGTATTGATCGTTCTTATGGCGCTAGGTCTCGTAGCAAGCGGTTGCGGTATTGCAAGTCGAATAGTGTTGGGGAAAATCTTCTCTTCTAGGGATCCAGCATTCGCTGGGTCAACATTAACCATCCTTGCGTGAGTACTTGTTAGCGACTCCTGGAATGCTTTTACTAACCAGGATGTTCTTAGCATGGCAGAACTATTCATTGGCATTACTACGGCATGCATACCTTGCTTAAAGGCCCTCATGGAGCGCGCATTCAAGTTCCTCGGCGGCCATATTACCAGCCTCGGAAGCTCTCAAAGCTCCAACCCAAAATACGGCTATCGATCATCCAAATACGACTGGCCTTCACAAAACTCAAGCGGTCGACGAGGTCCAGGAGGACAATATGGTTTCAGCGAAATCGACGAGCGATACCCAGACGATGGCACGATACCGCTCAACTCGGTCACTGCAGAACGAAATCACAATCCACGAAGCAGCAAGATAAAAAACGGCGCTGTCCTGAAAGAGGTGGAGATTTCCTGGTCAAGAGACCGGGTGTAATGTTGAGCATTTTTGATACCCGCTTTGTTTTTATGGGATTATGTGGGAAAGGCACCGCTTTGCACACTTCGATACCTCCTAGACATATTTTTATTGGGGGCTCTTTTCATGACCGCATTTGAGCGAGTAATGCATACGAAATTCAATCTTCAATTCGTTTCTATTCTGTTGCTAGGCGCAATGGCCCGATCAAGGAGTGCTTGAGATAGTCAACATGCATTTCTAGTCGCCGTTACCACAATATCTGCGCTACCGATATTCAAACCACACCGGTTTGGAAACTCCCTAAGCGACCGAAACACAAAAAAGCTTGCCACGCTCCACCACCACGAGGCCACGACGAAACTAACATTCTTTCCAGCATCCAATCATGCACCCAAAACCTTCTTTTCCTTCCCCGCATGCCGTTGACCAGTCTTCTACCACCCCTTCCTGAAACGCACGTGTCTCTAAAACATCTCTCCTGTCAAGCCCTCATCCCCATCCCTCAACGTCCACATGCTTGGCAGTTTGTTCGAGGGCTTAAGCGACGATGTCGCTGGCTTGCTTCGGTGGCTTAGCGAGCGTCTCAGGGCTGCAGGCGGCATCGGAAATGCTGCTGTCTCTACTTCTGGCATGCTGACACTTGGCCTATGGCGCGCATAGCCTAGTGAGCCGCTGCGTTGTTTGCGCTGTGCGTGGAAACTGCCGCGCGGTTGGTAGCTTAGTGGCCGTGGGTCCTCCATGGGGTCTTGGGTTAGCCAGCTGGGTGGGACCGGGTGGTCGTGTAATGGGGAGCCACGGGCGAGGCCGATGGGTGCAGAGGCAAAGGGTAGTACTGGCGCGGCGGGGATGTGCACTTGAGGAGGTGGTGGATCTGCTTGGGGAAGAGGTGGTGCGTTTGCTCGAAGCGCAGATGGGGACTCTTGTGGCTCGGATTGGTGGCTGTGGGTGGTGACGACGGAGATGCTGTTGTGTCGAGCGTTGGGCATGCGGAAGGCGTTGGTAGGGTCATGGGAGCAGACGGTGGTGATGGTTTTGCTGCCGAGTGAGAAGGCACGCTCAGGGTCCTTGTTGTCTTCGTCGCCAGAGTACTGAGACTGAGAATTGTCAGTTATTGGACCGCCGGCAGCGCGGAATGTATGTGAGCGAGAAGAATTAGTTGGTGGTCTAGGTGAGCCGCCGAAGCTTTTGTCTGTTGGATCGGAACTTGAATGGATTGCAGGTTCGTCGCTTGAATTGACTGATGTTAACCAGTGAAGTATCATCACTGTAACAAGAGCTTCAGCTGTGTTTGTGTTGAGTAATAGCCATCCCGGTTCGCCATTTAGAATTGTTTCGGCGATTGCTTGTGTCGTGTCCGCGATCAATATCACGCAACTTGCTACAAATGTCCTCATAGCAAGGCGTCGCAAGGCTGTCCGTCTCTTTGAGGATGGCTGGCTGGAGCTGAACATCTTCTTTTTGATCAAGGGATATAAAAACAAGCCAGTAAGATAGGCCAAGACAATGATACGAAAGCTAGCCATGGTAAGCACAGCAAATCGCTCTCTTCTCTGGTAACACATCGCGTCTTTAATGAAGGCTTGACGATAATGAAGTTGCAAAGTAAATAGGAAAGCATATGGACCTTGAGATATTAGTCGAACCCTCAAGGAAATAAGTGACTGAGGCTTACCAAGTATCAATATCAGATTGCCGATATACAATGGCGATTGCCATCGCTTTACCATATGACTGTTGATCACATACTAAAATGTGCTGTTAGCCTTGAGACTCGAGAGTATCCAACATTAAAGCACTTACGCATCTTTCAATGAAGTAGAAGTAAACAAGTGGATCAACCGAACCGAAAAACACTAGGCCTGACTAAGATTAGTATCTCAAGTAAGTCTTGTACAGAGACAACTACTGAATAGAAACTGTTCATCGCAATACTTGGCGGATCGGTAAGATCCAAGCCCATTCCGCGCTATCGTAGCCATGAGGAATGCTAGCCATGCAATGATATATATTAACAACAGTACTGATAAGGGTGTTAGTGTGATATATGATTTGGAACACCTGCGGCTGGGTAGGTACTTACTCCATCTTCCAATGCCGTAAGTTCTCCATCTGATCAGTCGAGGTAAACGGCGTGCTACGCTAAATTGAGCTCTTGAAGTCTTTGGTTGGTAATGTCACCACTCTTACCGAAACAGATGGCCGCAACTGTGGTCGCGATAACAGAGAGAGTAATATTTACCACTCTCACGGGTGCTGAGACGATGTTTGAGTATTGTATGACCACTTTGGTGCAATTTCCAAGTGGACCAGGTTCATTTACATCACCTTTGAGTAGAAATTCCTCGTAAACGGAGGGGAAATTAGGGGGTGGCATTACTGAGAAATGTGTAGAATAGGAGTGGCTATGACAGTGCAGTCCAGTTCGTCAGCCTGATGGTAGCATGTCAATACGACAAGAGAGATCTTCGAAGTGCATAATTGGCGTAATGCGAACACATAGAGGATAGACATTTGGTCTTGTATTTTGCATACAACCTCATTTATCGCCAAGTTTGGTAGGCTTGCAATGAAAGCCAAAGGCGAGTCGATATAGCAAACCAGATCACCAAGGAATTTCAGGCAATACCACAGGCAAGTCAGCCTTAATGACAGTTGATGACAATACCTTTCATGATCCGTAACCGTCTTGGTGTAAAGTCCCCCTGACTGCTAGCAATAATAGATAAAACAGAGCAATGCTCTGACCCATCTTCAAAGGCATCTTTTTTTGTGCAGAACCTCATTTTCGTAGACTTTCAAACTTGACATGCACCGAACCTGTACAAATTGCAATTCTTAACAAGAAGTTGAGATTAACAACATACACCAACTACCAGGATCTTTCAGCTTCCCAGAGATATGGCTCTTAGATCAGGGGTTGGACCATGGCGCATGTGTTGGCATCATCGAAACCAAACATTGGCGAATTCATGGTTCCGGCCAAAATGCATTTCTCCCCAGCCTTAGACGCTCTGCGCCTCTTCAGCAGAAGACCATTATCGACAAAATAATCGATGCCTTGACTCGGATTTTGGTGCTGCTTTTCTTGCAGTTTTGTCTATCTTCGCTCGCGCATATACGGGAAGAGAATCAAAACAACGACTTCGCAATTTCACATCTCCTGTACGTGAGAAACAGCAATTGACAACAGTGTTTTACCATCTGAGTACGCCGGAATGAAAAAAAATAAACAACCATTCTTTTAGATTCCTAGGTTCTTAGGAAGTTGATTCTGGAAATATTCTCATACTTTCTGCAGGTGGACTGATGTAGGTGGGACATGCAAATGCAAGGCAGCTGCGAGCAACGTCAGCCTATTATCTGCATGAGAAATTGTACTTCCATAAAGTATCTCTTCTTGACACTTTGCACCTCTTACCAACATCAAAATTCACAGTTTTCAGCAAGCTCATCAACATCTAAGTGATAAGATGTCTCCTTCTGCAGTTTCAGATCCACACGTCCTCTCATCGGGCAAGGTTTGGGTGCCTTTGGGTATGAAAGTTGGCTCGCAAGGCTGAGTGGGAAATACTGACCTGGAAAAAGAGAATAACCCTAGCGTCATGACAAAGCTCGCTCATCGCTTGGGCCTATCTGACGATCTCGAATTCGTAGACGTCTACTCCGTCACCGAGGACTCACTGATGGCCATGGTCCCACGTCCAGTCTACGCGATCCTCTGGCTTTTCCCAATCACCAAAAACTCCGAAGAGGCTTTGGCGGAGGAAGACGCAGGAATGGCGCTCTACGATGGCTCTGGAGCTAATGAGCCTGTTCTATGGTTCCGTCAGACCGTTGGACATGCTTGTGGATTGATGGGCATGCTTCACTGCATCATCAATGGCGAGGCAGCTGCACATATCACACCAGGTAGCGAGCTGGACAAACTCGTAGACAAGGCGATTCCGGCGAAACCTGACGCGCGCGCCCAACAGGTGTATGATTCGGAATTCCTGGAGATTGCGCACGCCGAGGCTGCTCATGGCGGAGACTCGAATGTGCCTCTTCCCAGCGACCCAGTGCCTTATGGATTCACGGCGTTTGTGAAGGGCAAAGATGGACACCTGTGGGAGCTAGAAGGCAGGCGGAAGGGTCCTGTGGATCGCGGTCTTTTGGGTCCTGATGAGGACATCCTCTCTGAACGCGTGCTGGGACTGAGTGTCTATCCATATATCAATCGCGAGAAGGTCGACGAGAGCAGATTCAGCTGCACGGCACTAGTAACTGCTGACAAATAATCAGTCGCTGTAATCGTCGACTAGCAGATGAAGAAACATAGGAAATAATTGTAGTACTTCACAAAAAGGTTTACAAATGGATGTGACTGAAGAGAGCAAAAGAAGCGCGTCTTGGAGATGGCGCTAGTCCCAAAAAGGATATCTGTCAGTAAACAAACCATCTCGAGCAATCCAAACATCCATCTTCAAACCACCTCAACTTCAGTCCAACCACCACAACTATTACAAACAAGCTCACTCTTTGACTATAACAATTTCATCATGGCGACCCTTACTCTAGAACTTCCGCAAGCTCGCGAATCAATGGCAGACACGCTGCCATCAGTCAACTTTGGATTCGAGGATCTACGCGATCGCATGAGCAAATTTACTGTCCGATTTGACGCTTTCATCGAGAAAGAACGCAAAAAAGTGCTTGACGAGCGCAATAAATTCCGCAAGCATGTATCTGAGATCAAGGGTTTGTATTGCGCCCACCTCTAGCTGCTGATTGCTAACAATGTTCACAGCCGACCAACATCAACGCAAGCAAGAAATCGAAATTGCGCAACTCAAATCCCAAACTCACGCGCAAACAATTTCCAAAGAAAACGCCGAGACCGCCGAAATGCATGCCCAGATTAGTTCCCTTACACAACATCGTGATGAGTTGGCAGAAAAACGAGACGAACTGCAGAACGAGTTGTCCGGGCTTCAATCCACACTATCCGCCCGGCGCGAAGTCCAAGCAAAACAAGCACGATACCTACACTCTCAATCAAGGTGGAATGGACCAGAATTACAGTTTTGGGAAGATCACTTGTGTATGCGTATTGAGGGTGCAGGCCAGGCAGACCGACTCAAGTTTGTCTTCACACATGTCTGCGAGAAAGAGTGGGAGCGGGAAGCCTGGTTCGAGCTAGACACAAGCGAGAGAGAATATCGGGTGTTGAAGACTGGACCAAAGGTTGAGATGGATGAAGTGGACGCCTGCTTGGATCGGCTCAACGAGAGTCGTGAGCTTGGTCCTTTCTTCAAAGGCATGCGGGAGATTTTTGTGAAGGTGTTCAAGTAAAGCATAGCACAACGAAGAGCATAGGATGAAAGGCAGTTCGGGTACCGAAATAATGGTAGTATGATTGAATGCGATCCGTTTCAAATATCTAACCTTGCGCCTTTCGTGCCTAGACTACCGTCTACCATCCAAACACCATGCTGGCTAACCATAGCAGAATGAAAATGACAACAAAAAAGAATTCGCCTCCTCTCTCGAGCACGCCGACTTGTGCACCTCATATTTGATGTCTGAAAGCCGAATTCGTGGGTGACTATGACTTCTTGAAGATGCCCCAATCCGATGGCTTCTCGACGACAAGCCAATTGTCGTTAACAATTTCGTCATCGTCGGTCTCGTTATCACCCTTGGGATTTTTGGCGACAATCTGCTCGTCCTTGACAGCTTTGTTGTCCTTGATCTCGCTGTTACTCTTGGGCTTTTTCTCGACAATCCACCCGTTCCCGACAGCTTTGTTATCCTTGGTCTCGCTGCTAACCATGGGCTTGAGCTTTTTGTTGGCAATCCGCTCGTCCCTGACAGCTTTGTAATCCTTGGCCTCGCTGTTACTCTTGGACTTTTCGGCCTTGGTTGGATATTTGGCCGCCACCTCATCTCCGAGGTTTTTCGTCGTTTCTCCGAGTTTGTTTGGCGCAGTTTTCAATCTCCCAGTGAACCATCTAGCTTCCGTTTCAACTTCTTGCTCTGCAACGCTATCTTGGATCCCATAGTTGTGGTAGGAGTGTTGTACTGTTGTGTTCCACGTCCATTTGGTTCCCGTCTTGATGTACTTAGGATGGCCCCCGCGTATGCAATCAGGGCATGGGCCTGGATTACATTTGATGCTGTTCTTGTTGATCTCTTGGCATCGATCGCTGCATGGGAAAATGGTGTTGTGGCTGAAACCGCAGTCCCACGAAGTAGACTGCTCCATACACATCTTGATGACTGGGCGGGCAGTAGTGAGTGCTATGGTGTGGAATAGCTGATGTCGAAGTGATAGATATGAAGGTTCTAACGAAAAGCTTGTAGTTGTGCCAAGTGGATGATGGAATAATGTAATGATGGATGTGTTTAGTAGCGGATGAAAGATGTGGGATATGTGATGAGGATGGCTAAGAGATGGTTGTTATTCTGCGATGGTACTTCATCCAAACCGGTTGGCTGAAGCCTGGGTGACAACTGCAAGTTTCCGAGCAGGTCCTTTCCTGTAGTGGTTGGCAGACTCGATGTGTGTAGCCTACCGCTAGAATCATACAGTAGGGGAGTTACTCATCATGAAATCCAGGAGCTCGCCATAGAATAGTATATATCGACATAATGGACTCTCATGATTGTTATTCACAGTATAACTCGATTCCTCGTGAACCACTTGGTCTGCTTGGAATACCAGTGAGCCCCTCTACTTTCTCGTTTTGCCCATCATCATGATGGAATGCCAAAAGAGAAGTTTTTCTCGAAGAATAGTGGCAGAAATAATTACTACAAAAGTATGTCCTTGATCAATTAAGGATGAAGCATTACACCAATGGAATCGCGCCTTCCCAAATAGGCAGGTGCAGCCCTCTACCTGTTACCATCTGGTCGGTGCTTAACCTCCCGAGTCCCGTCGCGTTCTTGTTCTCTCCGAGCTGCCTCACCACCTCAGTTGTCTAGAAGTTCACCTCTCAGAGCTATCGCGCTTGCTTGATTGGGTTGCGGGGAAGCTGACTACGTTAGGCTTCAACAATTGCATCTATGCAAGAGTTTTATTTCAAAGATAGCTATGACTACCGCACTCAGAATCCGCTTCCTCGATCCGCTTGTGCCCCCAAATGGCTGATTTCGCCTTGAGAAGCCAAGGATACGGCCGTTTTGGTTCTTCTACTTATGATACGGATGAAAGAGCTTGGAATACCGCGCGAGCTTATCATAAACGAGACGATTATCGCATTCTGAGTCACCTTGAAAACATCATCCTCGCCCAACCAGAATCGACATCTGCTGGCTCCCAGTACGTGCCCGTGACAGATGCGACCGCTTTCTCAAGAATCGCTGCAGACGCCTTCCCACATCTACATAACCCGGCACCGGGACTCGGAGTCGATTTGATTTCATCATGGATGGTTACACAATCACTGAACGAATATGATCCGGCTGTTGGCGATCTCATTGTCTTTGGTCAATTTCGACCAACCATCAAATTCCTGCCTTTCTTGATAACGCCGGCCGGTGTCCACGGGGACTCTGTTCAGTTTTCTGGTATGCGTTATCAGAGCACATGGTTTAGACTTCGGCCCTCGATTCGATGCCGATTACTCCAGTTCACTCCAAGATCAGGGATTTGGAAAGGACCAGGAGCGCCAATTCGACAAATCGCTATTTCTGCCCCCATCACGCAGGGTTCCAAGCAGCGCACTCGATACATGGCTCTGAGATTACCAGCCAAAACTCTTGTATTCTTTTTGTGGTATAACGAGTTACAAGTTCCTATCAAGATGCCCATTCACGGTGGGATTGAGTCTCTTCATCGCATCGAGCAAGAAATCGCGATGGAGATCAAAATCAAGGATTCCTCTGTACAGCACGCGGACGTCGCATTCAACCCTTGGTTTGATCGTCAAGTTGTTTTGATAGACGCTGCCGGCCACTGGGCGGTGTTCGTTATTCCACAGAAACCCAAGAAGCTATCGTTCTCCAGGATACCCAAACCCACTTACCAGGGCGACTTTATGTTCTACCCAGAACAAATGCCACGCGAGCCAGAAGACGATCGTCTTAATGAGCCGGTCGCAAACAACGAAGTTATTGAGGATGGTTGGGCGAGGGTCGCCTGGGTAATCAATGAAGCAACTCTACTTCTGTGCAGCCGAACACACCTTCAGTGCATACACCTAAAGAGCATGGCTCGCTTTCCATTTTCAGGCTTTAAAGCTACAGAACCCGCGATGAATCTTGATGTTCGAATGGTGGGACCAAAAAGAGACCAAGTATTCGTGCTTACGACCTCGAGAATATTTTGGCTGCAACTCGAAGCAAAAGAAGATTTTGCCATAGGCAAGGTTATCATTCGATTCAATGAGACAATCAATACCCGCCATTTTCGAGACCAGAATGACTTGAGTTTGCGTATGAAAATTCTTGATTTTCAGGATGGTAAGCGACTCATTACTCCAAATCGGTCAATTTGCTGACCATCTAGAATACCTGATGTTTCTCTTCTCACGTAATAATCCAGTTATTTCGTGCTATCGATTCTCGTATCAAGAGGGTCAGATTCCATCGCATATCATGACCGCGGAGCCCACACAAATCATTGTACCTTCGAAAGCTGGCAACCCAATATTTGCTGGGCATGCGATATCTGACATTGCAATAACTGCCTCTGATACCCAGGGAATGGACGAATACGGCATACCGGTCTATCAACTTCTGATTGTTTTTGAAGATGGGTCGTTGTGGCGTACCATCTTCTATAATCGTGCAGAGAACAGACGTGATATCCAACCTTTATCTGTGACTTTACCCACTTTCACTCGTGGATGGGCAGTAAATGAAGTGGTTACACCGCAGAGCCCTTTTATACCGGATGTTTCTCAGACAGAGATAGGAAGAATGAACAAGCGAATGGTCAAATCTCCCAAAGACAAGTTCGTGGAGAACAGAATGAAGAGAAATGAAAGAAGTCGCACTACACCTCGGTTCAAGTTGGACCGCGTTTACCAACAGATTCATGGCACAATTCTGTCAATGACCTGGTCTTCATCATTGTCAAAGCTTCTCCGTGTTTCTAATATTGATGAGTTCATGCGGGAAATCTCTGCCAAAGGCTTCTTGGATATGCGGATCGAGCCTACGGCGACTGTGTGAGTGTTCTCTAGGCAAAATTCCAACTAAATTATCTGACTGGAAATAGATCGGAAAGACTGCGCGTCTCTTTACCAGACTGTTCCATTGATGAGATCGGTCAACTGCTCAACTCGACTCTGGCAAGATCTGGCAATAGAGAAACTAACGCAAACCTATTGGCAATATCAGGACTCACTCTTGGCCTGCAGTGTGATAGCCTCGAAAAACTCTACGAAGATATTCTAAGCATATTCGTCACCACTTTACGCAAGAGGACTTTAGCGCTACAGAAGCTGAGGGTCATTGTTGTACGAGATGTGACGCTAGAGATCTATCTTGCTTCTTTGAAGGCCCCTACTACATCTTTGGAAAGACAAAGAATGCTGATACAGACGACCCGAAGCTCTTTAGGACTCGACAGTCCTCCACGTGATGATCCAGTGGTCGCATCATCATCAAGAGAACCAGATGGCCAACGAGTGTTATCAGCTCGGCCTCCCGTACCACTTTTCGACTCACAAGCTCCCATCTCGACAGCGCGGCTGGAAGAAGAGACCCCTGATTCCAGCCGATCTGTTCTTGAGAAGTTCCTGCGCGTCTCTAAAAATATTCCTGCTAGCTCACCTGCCACAACACGCAATCTCGGTCACTGGGAGCTCGGCACTGACCCAAAAACTTACGACTTTATGAAGCGCTGGCAACAGGACGATCGCGAAGCAGCTCTTGCTCTCATGTCGGAAGCCGACCGCGCGAGCGCAGAAAAGAGGCAGAAAGATCTGGAGAGACAACAGCGCATCGAATCGCAGCGTTTCACGCAGATGTCGCAAGCACCAACTCAAATCAATGTTCGGCCTGAAGCCAGTCAGGCCTCCGCTCTGAAGACGGCACTCTTGGGTACACAGTTGGAACGGTCGACTCAGGGGTCACTAATATCGGGGGATGGCATGGGGTCACAGATGAGAATTTCTCAAAGCATGTTCGGCACGCAGTTGACTATGGGTAGTCAAGGCCTGACATCTGTGAAGAAGAAGAAGGCACGAAAAGGATTTTAAATCGTCACTCGAACTATTTCAGCGATCTTTTTGGATATGAGGAACGGCATTATACACATTTGAGTACTTTTTACCTCGTTTGTTTACGTTATGATATTTCCGATCCACGTCGTGGCATTCGACCCGAATCTTAAACAGTTTTAGCAAAACACATTTCTTTATTAGCACTCAGTGCCACCTGTGAATCGGGTTTCAGGCCATTGATATAGTAAAATCATCTTCTTTAAGTTTCATAATCCGTAGCATGTGCTGACTCTGACCCGGACTGGCGGATCTGCTGGAGGCAAGTTGCTCAACCCCCGCATACATTTCACTTCTCCTCTGATGTCAACCATCTGGCCGAAATCTTTACATAAACTCTCTGTTTGTCTGACAAGTTGATAAATACCTTCAAGTAATTTGTATTCCACTGAAAGTTCCCAGCCCACTTGGCCTATACCCAAATCCAATCGATCACTCAAAATGTCAGGATTTCCGTCTCTAAAACCGGCATTTACTGTCCGCGTAAGTAGGACTTCGTTCATCCAGAGAAGGTCGATAGCTGATTCCGATATGTTTAGGCCAAGATTGATCCAGGATGGTCAGTTGGAAGTGCGTCAAGAGGAACGCCTCTCACTGTAGTTCCCATGGTTGGAGGTACAGTCAAGTCAGAACCTGGTTTTGAACCTGCAGTTGACGCCGAGCTGTAAGTTGAGGTCTAGTCGTAGGTAGATATGACTCTGATATGGACAGACATGGTGTTGGATACGACTACATTCGCGGAGACGCTACCGGTGGTCATTTGCGACTTGACGTTCGATCGCAGCTAAAGTGAGTCTTCATCGGTTTAAGATGCATGCTGAAACTAACATTTTGTAGGACAAAGGATGGCGAGGTACATATCACAGCCCTTTGACGCGCATCAGTGTCTGCAGGTACTAATACCTACTACAGCTGGTTGCCATGTACTATAAAGGGCCAATGTTCACTTCTCCAGCGGTGATGAGAGTGCTTACTCACGCGGAAGACATGAAGACGACTGAGTACGGTGATTCATGTAAGTCTAAACTATCTTGACAAACGCAATCAAAGGATACCAGCTAATTGTTCTACAGTCATGACTTTCGAGTTTGAGGTTCGTCATGCTTAGTGCTTTGGAAAATTTCCAGTGATCAAATGCTAATTGACATAGACCGGCTCTGAAAAGTACAAGGAGCTTGAGACTATGGTTTTTTGCGCTGCTGGTCACTTTGAGATCTCTGGTGAGGATACTATTGTTGAATATAAGGTCTGCCAGGTGGTTAAAGGATAAATATCATGTACAAATGACCATCGCATTGATTTTTGGCGGTTTGTATAATCTTGATACGAGTCCAGTCACGATTCAAGAGTGTATGTGACATTAGCGAGGAGGCTTAGACGTCGACTCTGAGAAATGAGTCAATAAATTCTTAATGAAAGTGGTCTGTCATACTCCCGAAAAGGAGATCTAAGTTTGTTTCAGGTATCTCTTTGGGTATGAAGTACTTGTATCAAACTGGAGCATCTATGGCTCCGTTTTAGACTCATACTTCGGTCAACTTGTATGACTTTCAATGTCATTATATGACTATCCACGTCACATTCTATCTTGCTAAGCAATTACTGGAGAGAATAGTTGGCCTGCTCACATCAACTGCAGGGACTCTCATACACCATGTTGGATTGTTGACTTAGCCAATGGCATCGACCAAAGACATCGATATATTGAGTACCAACCGGTTGACAAGATAAGTATGAAACACTCCGGGATATCGAGTGTTCTCACCATCAGATACGGTGGGGGACATCAAAGTTGATGGGAGCGAACCATTTGTTTTGTCGTACCAGCCCTGGCATAATTATACTCCGTTGACTGTGCCCCACCACCAAAGTTGACTCATTGAACGCGACTCCATCCCTGCTTTCAGCCTCGGGCTAGCATATAAACCCCACCACCAAATTTGCCCAAACATTCCAATAACTACCCACCCGTACTACTACTCCCATATCCCTCTATATCGCAACCATGGCCGACGCCATCCAAGATATCGCCGATCGTACCAAGGACGAGGTTCCTCAAGAAAACAAGGATACCAAGAAGAAGGAGAAGAAGGAAAAGAAAGAGAAGAAAGACAAACCAGCACAAAAGCCAAAGCAACAGCAAGGCGCAAAGACCGCCCAGGTCGACACCAAGGGAATCACTGTCAAGAAAGATGATGATCTTGCCGAATGGTACCAGCAGATGCTTTCCAAAGGCTCCTTCATAAGCTACTACGATGTCTCTGGCTGCTACATTCTTGAGCCAGCCTCGTATTCTATCTGGCAAACAATTCAGACATGGTTCGACTCCAAGATCAAAACTTTAGGTTGGTTGCATCCTTGCTATAGCACAACCTTTTGATTAACAAGTCGATTCCAGGTGTAAGGAACTGCTACTATCCCCTTTTCATCTCACAAGACAACCTCCAAAAAGAAAAGGACCATATCGAAGGCTTCGCTGCCGAAGTCGCATGGGTCACACTAGGAGGAACCACCAAGCTCGAGAAACCGATTGCAATCCGTCCTACCTCCGAAACTGCCATGTACAAAGATTTCCACGACAAGATTCAGAGCCATCGCGATCTTCCCCTGAAGCGCAATCAATGGAACAACGTCGTCCGCTGGGAATTCCGCAACCCAATGCCCTTTATCCGCTCGCGCGAATTCCTCTGGCAAGAAGGACATACTGCTCACTTGACTGAAGAATCCGCTGGCGAAGAAGTGTTACAGATTCTCGATTTCTACGCTGGCGTCTACGAATACCTACTCGCCGTCCCCGTCATCAAGGGCCGCAAGACTGTCAACGAGCAATTCCCAGGCGCATACTACACCACCACCATCGAAGGCTTCATCCCATCCACCGGCCGCGGCATCCAAGCTGCCACATCACATTGTCTGGGCCAACATTTTGCCAAAATGTACGACATCACCGTCGAAGACCCAGCACCCCGCAAGGAAGGCGAGGCAGGCACCAAGCCCCGTCTACACGTATGGCAGAACAGCTGGGGTCTAACCACGCGCTCCATCGGTGTCGCCATGCTCGTACACGGCGACGACAAAGGCGCCGTCATCCCACCTCGTGTCGCTGAAGTCCAGGCAGTTCTCGTTCCCGTTGGCATCACAGCTAAAACGTCCGAAGAAGATAAGAAAGCACACTACGACAAAATGACCTCCATGGCCGCCTCTCTTGTCGAGGCTGGCGTACGTGCTGAGACAGATAATCGTGAGCACTATAACGCTGGCTGGAAATTCAACGAGTACGAACTCCGCGGTGTGCCACTACGTATCGAATTCGGACCAAAGGATGCTGCCGCTGGTGTAGTCACTACAGTACGGCGCGATAATGGCGCCAAAACAACAGTCCCCATCGCAGATC
The DNA here is from genome assembly GCA_010405405.1 of Microthyrium microscopicum. Lineage (NCBI taxonomy): Eukaryota > Fungi > Ascomycota > Dothideomycetes > Microthyriales > Microthyriaceae > Microthyrium > Microthyrium microscopicum. The sequence continues at coordinate 2,510,540 of MU004232.1, read as the reverse complement.
TAGCCAAGGGCATTCCAGAGCTACTAGAGACGATGCAGAACGAGATGTTTGATAAGGCGAAGAAGGAATACGAGGCACACCGTGTGCAATTAACAGACTGGAGCAAAGTAGTAAGCACACTAAACGGCAAGAATGTGCTCATCATTCCGCACTGCTTGGACGGCCAATGTGCCGACGATGTCAAGGATGAGACAGCAGCATTGGCAAAGAAGGAAGCGGGTAATTCCCCAGAGGATAAGAAGGCTCCAAGTATGGGCGCAAAGGGTAAGTTTCCACAATCGATCCTCATATAAATAACAATATGGAAAGCTAACGATTGATATAGCACTATGTATCCCATTCGAGCAGCCAGATCTACCAGCAGGCACGAAATGTCTGCGCCCATCGTGTGGCAAAGACGCACAAAAATGGGTTCAATTTGGTCGCAGCTACTAGAGATAAAAACCAGCATTCTCGATATGTTGTTGTTACTGAAATAGGGGTATAGGGTAGCATGAGATATATCACGAGTAGAACCACCATAACGAGACTTTTTATAACAAACAATTCTCTTCTCATTAGAGTAGTGACATGTACAATTGTGAATCCATTCCAAAAGCCCAAACCTAATTCTCCAACCCGCTTTCTATACAACAATACGTCTACCTTCATCCATTCATCATACCATTTTCTACAAATGAATACCACCATTCCCTTAAACATCCTCTTTCCAATACCCAGAAACCCGTACCCAAAATCCCTATGCCGCCCACCAATTATCCTCCGTCCCCTTACCATTCTGCGCCTCAACTCTTCTCTTGACAGTATCAGGAATCTTGACCGCAGTCTCCACCTTCTTCAATGCCTCTCTATCCCCACCACCAATAGTATTTTCTACCCAACCACCCTTCCACCAATCCCTGTCTCTTGGATCTCCCTGTTGCAAACTCCTTCCCTCTCTGTCCCCACCACCATCGCCTTGCGCCGCACCACCCTTCAACCAATCCGTGACATTCCACCCGCCAACACGCGCCTTATCTCGGCGCTCGCGGCCCTACCGCTTATCATCCCCACCACCACCTTCCAGCGTATGCACATGGCCGTCCGCATGGCAGACTTCACCGGCAACTTCCTGTTTACAGAAGGGTGTTTTTGCAACCCATGGGTCCGCGGTAATTTCGTCCAGGCTTGCTCGTTGGGTTGGCTCGAGTTCGAGCATGCGGCCGACGATATGGCGGGTTTCGCGGGGTAGGAGGCGGAGGAGGCGCCAGGGGCCTTTGATGGTGATGTTTTGTTGCGCTGCTGTTGTAGTTGAGGGGGGGAGGGTGGATGCTGAGTCTAGGCGGGGGCGTTCAGTGTCTTTGGAGGAGGGGTCGTTTGAAGATGGGGTTGTTGAGGATGGTGCGGTGGAGGTGGAGGATGGGTTGGTGGAGTTTGTGGTGTTGGGTGTGTTGTCGGAGGATGAGTGGTCGCGGTGGTGGTGGTGGTGGGTTGTGGTGGCTGAACCGTCGTCGAGAGATGATTGTGGGCGTGAGGAGGGTTCAGAGACAGAGGGGCGTTGGGGGTAGAGTGGGTGTTTAAGTTCTTCGTCGGTGGGTTGGGTGATGAACAGCTTGAAGGAGTTGTCGGTGGTTTTGGGACATTTCCAGGGGAAGCGGCGGAGGGACATGCAGCAGAATATTATGGCGAGGGACCAGATGTCGACTTTTTGGGCTTCGTACGTTTTTTGTGTAAATACTTCGGGGGCGAGATATGGATCAGAACCGACGACGCCTGAAGAATGTTAGTTTGATGTTTAGATATGGATAAGTATATAGTAAAACTGACCTTCAGCCATGACAACGCCGCCTTCAAATGGATATTGGAAGACATGGGCGCTGCCAAAGTCGATGATCTTCATAATGCCATGCTCGTTGACTACGACATTGTCAAGTTTGAGATCACGATGTGCCAACCCCATGGAATGGATATAAGCGACGCCATTAACGATTTGCAACATGCAGCAGGCGACTTCCTCCCTGCTCATCTTGCCTGTCATAACAATTGCAAACAAGTCGAATGGGGCATACTCCATCACTTCATACCATCGGCCTTTTTCATTGATAATATCCATGGCTTCGATGATGTTGCCATGATGAAGAGTTGAGCCGATACAAAACTCAGCTGTTATCTTTTTATTGTAGGCCTTCTCGGTTTCCCAGGCATGTCGCTCACGAAATTGCTTCACTGCAAAAGTAACGCCATCTTGTCGTTTCATCAATCGGACTGAACCGCCAGCGCCAGAGCCTAGAATTCTTTCAAACTTGCCATACTTGGCTTCCAACCCGTGATCATCGGCAAATGGAATGGCTACACTCGATTGCGACCTGCTTGGCGCATGGGAAGATATGACGGCTGTCGATTTTCGCTTCTCTTTTGTTGGTGGTGCGAGTGTTGACTTTTCCTTTTTATCTTTTTTCGAGCCTCCAAATCTGAAAAAGCGTTTTAAATCAGACATTGAGTGATGACCGTGTGGGGTATTTTTGCCAGAGTCCACAGAGTCTTTACGACCAGCGCCAAATATACTTGCTCGTTTCTCTGTCGAATCCGCCTTAGGTTTCTCAGAGGCAAACAGAGCACTGCGAGGCCTTTCTTTCCCAAAAACAAAACGAGCATCGATCGAATCTACGTTTCGGCTCTGTGGAGGTCTGTTTTGACGTGAATAGGGATCATTAGGGTCCCCTGTTGGAGTAAATGGTCTACTGTATGGTGATTGAGCTCCGCTGGGAAGTTCTCGAGGGGTGCCCAAAGGACTACTTTCTCCTGATGTTGGATTGGAATCACCTCGAGGTATAGCAAGTTGTGTAGGTGGTTGTTTCGGATGTACTGGAATGCCGCTGATTTCTGTCAGTGACTTTGGGCGAGCAAGAGCTCTAGCTTCAGCAGCAGCAGAAGGTTTGGTGTCCTTATTTTTGCCATCGATATCTGGGAGAGGAGATTCTTGTGGAGTAACGGGATATGAAGCGCCTTGTGATCTACCAGTTGTGATGGATTCATCCTTGCTACCTGAATCCGCTGGTGTTAGTAGATTTTGTGAGCTTGGTCGTGATACTGGAGAACTACGAGGAGAGAGCGCAGAATGTGATTGTATCTGAGTAGATGAACCAGCTGATGGAACCTAGTACGCCATGTTAACGTCTGCCAATCTATGTTTATGAGATGTCTTACTCTTGATGCTGGCAGTGATACAGGCTCAAAAACGAACTTGTCCATACGCGCAGACTGCAATCTAGATTGCTGCATTGAAACAGACAAATCCTTCAACTCTTTCTTTTGCTCCTCCGTCAGCGACTCTGATCTTGATTTTTCAGTGATAGTGTTGACCAAGTGTATCGATTCGTCGGTAGTGTTGTCTGAAGGTGAAATCTCCTGTGTAACCGAGCTGAATCGAACGGCTGGTTCGGGATGTTGTCCAGCGGAGGCAGGTTGAGTGTCAGCCATGATCAATGTCAAGGCCCAGTCAGCGTCGTGGTGAGGTGGAGATCAGATGCTGTCTCAATGGTTAGCCAGTGACTCAAGCTGACAAATCCCGATGTATATTATTAAGGTTGGACAGCAGAAAATATGAGAAGTACATGATTGTATTCGAGCTCGTAGAATGAAAGGAATAGCTTACTTTGCTGACAATGGATAGAAATGGAGAGGAGTCACCAGGTTTGGCGAGCGTGGGATGCAGGTTGTCTTGATATATGGAATTTAGACAAGGGGGTAAGCTAGGTTCTCGCGTGTTGGAGCGACGAGACACAGGACCGAAAGTCTGGATAGCGGATAGCGGATTGTAGTATGTAGATCACCTCGGCGGGCACAATGACACAAGGACGATCAGCAGGTTTGCAGGTCGGAAAGCGGCGGAATGTAGCTTTGTGGCAGAGCAGCGATTGATTGCGAGTAGGCGCAATAAGAAAGTGAGTGAGGGAGTGGTTATGGAAGAAAGAGAGAGGATACAGAAGCTAGAGATTACTGGAAGAGAAAAGGCAGTTAGTCGCGGCGCGGTGTCGCCATCGGGATCATGTAGTAGTAGATTGATAGTGGGACAAAAAGGTAGAGATGGGGCTATTGAGAACAGTGATAGGATGCAAGTGTTTGCAGTCTAATGTCGCAGACAAGGACAAGCTTAGTGGATTAGAAAAGAATTTGATAGCAGTAATAGAGATTGAGCTGCTGATGATCCAGGTAGTAGGCAGTAGTAGAGAAATGATAGAGGTTGTGTTGTCTGTTGCTCTCTCTAAACTGTGGCTCTCTGCAAAATGCCTGACGAAGTCCGAATAATCCGAGCAATCCCGCTTTCCCTTCTCTAGCTTGATCTTGCTCCCTTAGAACTGAGAAGGATCTGGGGTCTAAATAGAGTTAGGCTGATGCCGCCAAGCCAACCTGCCTCAGTGCCCCACCTTCTCTACTGGTTTTTCCTTTTGCCAGAATAACGGGTCTATCCTGCATTCTGTATGTGTTCCACAGGCTGAGAAGCCATGCGCAAGATACGTACCCGTTTCGGTTGATACAAGGTTTGGAAAAACTAGAAAATTGTTCCTGGCCATCATCTGCAACTAGTGCCTTGGAAATAAACTTGTACCTGCACTGGAAACGGGACCGCCGTAACAGAATCCCAGATGGAGCAGGTATGTACATCGAATATAAAAAGAGGCGAGCTAAATTGCGAAGAATAATGTGCTAAGCTTCTAAAGTACAACACATGCTGACTGAAAAATCCCAGACGTCATTCTTGCGCTTGCCTTGAATCGGAAATTATACGCGGGTGCTGCCCTTTTCCTTGGTCTGCCTGTCTGGCTTCAAATTAAAAGAACCATTATTGAACACTTCAAACTTACGAAAAAAGGCAGATATCGTAGTTGATTGGAGTGTTTTTCACATGGCGCGCTTATTTTAACGCGAGAACCTCCCAATCGATGCTGCCGCTTTTGGTGGTCGCGGTGGCTTGTGCTTTCCGCATCTGCCCCTCCACACGCCACCTTCCATCTTGGGCATTCGTAGCGTCTCATGTCTGACCTCACGACATCTGATACACCATCTTACCATACATAATTCTGATCACGAACCTTACTTAGTACTTACCTACTGTCTGATTCATCCTCGTACTACCTGCTCTTACCCTTTTTGCATTTGTCACCAAACAGCTATACAAATTCTTCCCTATACCATGTTCAACTTGGTCAAAGGAGCGTATGTTGTCGCCTAGCCCTGCCATTTTTGTCTTCCGACTCAAATATCTAACATTTGATAGCGTTGCTTCTGCCATAGGCACCCAGGAGCCTGTCTATGGTCCCGAGGCAATACACTCTGTCGCCGAACAAGCCAAAAAAACACCGCATACCGTCCTCACCAAACCCGATCAAAAGTGGCTGACACCATGGACTTCATGCGTTGAGACCCAGACCTTTTATATTCATTCAGACGCTGGTCATCTTGTTTTTGTGCAAGTCATATATAGTAATGTGGCGTACGTCGAATCCTGCTCATCCGCTGGTCCCTTTTCCTATGCTAACCCCTCTCCAGGATCACAGCGACAGCCCAGTTCAACACCCAGATATACTTCCTCGATGATGACAAAACTCCTCGAATCTGGTCCTCCGATCCTCTATCCAACTACAAATTTGAAAACGAAAAGTACGATCTGATCGCAGACAAAGTTTCTATCACCCTCAACGAAGATGGCTCCGCCTATACCATAAAGTCACAGCTCAACCTCAAATCCATCGTCGAACTTACCTTTACCCGCACCGCCCCTGGCTTTGTCGTCGGCGATAATGGCACAACGACCTACGGAACCGATCCCAAAAACCCCTGGGGCACTATGCGCCACTCTTTCTGGCCCCGCTGCACTGTCACCGGCCATATCCTGACACAACACGGCTCACTCGATATGAAGGGCGCGGGCATGTATGTCCATGCGCTACAAGGCATGAAGCCACATCATGCGGCAGCGCGTTGGAACTTTTGCAACTTCCAATCGCCCAACTACTCCGCCGTGCTTATGCAATTTACCACACCACCCGCCTACGCCAGCACAGTCGTCAACGTTGGTGGTATCGTTAAAGATGACAAACTCCTCTTCGCCAGCGCAGACTCGACAGCCGAACACACGAAAATCAAGGGCGACGCAGAAGTCAACTGGCCAGAGCCAGGTGAAGTCAAGTACACCTGGAAAGGCGTTACAGACGACGGCAAAGAAGCCTCCGCAGAAATCGAAGGCCCACTAAACGACCGCCTCGACCGCGTAGACGTCATGGGGGAACTGCCCGGCTTCATCAAATCTTTGGCCACAGCAGCAGCAGGCACAAGACCATATATCTACCAATACGGTGCCAAGATGAAGCTCAAGCTCAAGATCGGCGAGGAAGAAATCGAAGAGGAAGGACAAGTCTTTGCCGAAGCGACATTCATCTCCTAACCAACCTCAAGACCTCGAAACACCGAAACGACAAGGAATATAGACGAACAGGGACGCAAGTCCGCCGCTCGCTGGGAACACTGCAATATCTCCCCTCGCTTGGTTTTGCATTTTGGATACATGACGCAGGCTCCGCTATAATGTAATGGCACGAAACCAGAGGTGGAACGAGACGCTTTTGGGTTGGGTTTTGGATAACGTTGAGGCGCGGCATGGCACGAATGGATGGTTGGCTGGTTGGCTGTATTTAGCATACATATATAAATTGTCGACTCCGGCTGGGTCGGGCGAAATGAGGAAATGAATAATCACGCATGCTTTATTCTTCACAAGATCTGAAAGGCACTCAAGGCTAGGCCTACCTATCATTCAATGCGATAGATTCATGCTTCCCTTGTCGCCGATAAAACCTGCATGAGTTTACGCAAACGATAGCAGTTGAAACAGAACAGCGTCGATCGCAGCCAACGAAGTTGATGCGAGTTATACCGCGCTACACAATTTCTCATCATTCTATTGAATCCATGATTTATATTCATCTAGAGCTAACCGAGCTATATAGTTTCAAAGTCTATTGCTGCAATTTCTGATCTCCGTTGTGTTAATTTATACTATTCTTCGTGTGTACCCCAATGCTCCATCGCTCATTTTTAAAGATCCGGAATACCTAATATAGTAGTCGTCTTCGTGTCCTTTAACTCTCTACTGGAGTTTGACCATGACATACGGAACTTCCACGTCCTCCTCAGTAATGTCGTCGCAGGTGACTTCAAGAATAAGACTCTTGGCATGTTCTGGCACAGGTTTCTTGGAGACGGTTGCGACGAGCTCGCTGATCCTACGAATATATGTTAGTCGTTGTATATCCATAGAGAGGGGGAAGGCTTACTTCATAGTCAAACGATCCTTCATTTTTGCGGGAGGGAAGAAGTTTGCATATAGCAATGTGACTCCACTCGACGCCATTGTAATCGTCAATCCCTTGTCATCGAACCACTTCACGAGCTCCTGAAGCGTAAAGTCTGGAACCTCAAAGCGATCCCAGATCTTGTCGATCTTTACCTCGCCCTCTTTGCCTTGGTACACACCCTTTGGACTGCCAATTGGCTCGGAAAAGCCAAAGAATGGCAGTGCTAGATTGACGAAACCATTCTTGTATTGCTCAATATCATCCTTGCCGTCGATTAGCTTGTACAACTCTAGGTTCACTAGACCAGTCACGAGAGCGGTGGTAGTGGCAATGGCAGGGATGATTTTGCCGGCGATGAACTTCGTCTTGTGGTTATCGGCGGGTGTGATGGTATAGTTTTCGGCGCGTAGGTTCGAGCAGGCGGTGATGAAGTCGATATGATGATTTGTGTCGTCATCTTTCTCGAATTCCACAGGCTCGAGGCTGAAGCCGGACAGGGTCTTGGGCGATGGTAGACCTTCGAGGAGCTTTTGAATATTTTGCTTGTCGCTGAGAGCCGGGTTGGCAGCGTTTGGATCAGGATCAGAGTCGTTTGCTTGGATCTTGACACCTGGATCTGGTTTGAAATCTGGGATGATCATGTTGTCCAAGACTTTGATGTATTGCTCCTTGGAGATGTTGTCGGAGCTTATGTTGTAATTGAATGCATGGAGTGCTGCACCAGCTTCAATGAAGGTCAAGTGCGTGTTGTTGTTGTAGTCAAACTTCAGTGGCTCTGGAGCACGCTTTGGGCCTGACCAGAATGGTTGACCACTAGATGTAGTCGCATCCTTGGGGAAATTGTGAAGAAGTTGTTGGATGTCGTTGTTGTATTTCTTCTCGAATTGCTGGCGAGCCCATGTGATGCAGTCATCATATGAGATTGGCTTCTCGGTAACCAAAAAGTCACGTAGAATCTCCAGGGTTTGGATTTCATTTCCAGATTGCTTCAAGGCACTGTCCAAGTAATTGGGTTGAGTGATGTACAGATTGATAATATCAGCCGGTCCTTTGAAGTAAGAATGGAAAAGATCTTTGGCCCATGCGATAGTATGTTCGATACGATTAGGGAAGCTTCGAAGTGTGCACATAGGGAATGATTGCTCTGGAGGATCTTGACTGCTGGAGTAAGATTCTGTTATGCCCGGAAGCACGACTTGAGTATTTCCCTTGGTTCCTAGAGTGCCGCTGTCCAATAATGACTTCTTGTAAAACACACAACGGCGATCGACATATGTCCGGGCCTCTACGTTGTCAAGAGCGTTGGTTACAGAGCTCAAAGGATTCCAGAATTCGTCAGAGAAGACATGTTCAGTGTCAGCACCCACGCGATCCCGTAATGAAGTGATTTTGCCATTGAGGTCTGGGTTCATTGCTTGAACAGCAGTTGCCGCACAATCGCTCTTCAGTTTGCCAACATCAGTGGGACGGAAGAGAAATTGCCGATTCAAGTTGCTCTTCTCGATTTGATCCATATCGGTAACGATGATTTTGCCGCCTGGTCCCGATCCAAGACCCATCATAGCCCAATTCTTTAACATTTCGCAGCCAATGGCACCGGCTCCAACAAGAAACTCGTGCATATTGGCAATCTTCTCCTGGAATTCCGTTCCGAAAACTGCGATTTGTCCGTCATAACGCGATCCAAGTGGCTTGCAGGTCTCTTCGGTACGCTTTACGGTAGTAGGTAGCGACTCCAAGGAATCGAAAGTCATCCATTGGACGATTGGGTGGAATTTGCCAGATACAGATTTCAAGACCTCTTGTGCGGCAAGTCCACCAAATACAGCAGTCATTGGGGCAAGTTCGCCACGAGCTTGATAGCTGAGCTCCTTGAGTAAATCTTCGGATAGCTCTGCCTTGTTCTCGCCGAGAGTTTCATTGATTTCTTGGGAGAGCTTCAAGATTTGCGCCGCATCCGCATCGTTGTGTGGGCGAGGAAGAGCCCCGTGAGATTCTGCAAACTTGTGTAGTGCTTGAAAACCAACATGTAGCTGCATTGGTCGGTCAAATTTTGCAAAGTCGGATATAAGCTGTGTTGGGTTCTTTATCTCTTCTGACATTGGCTTGAAGTCGATGATTTTAGGCATCTTGACTTGAGTGAATATGCCACCACGCTTGTATTGGCCAAATTTCGAGACGTCGCCAATGCTGAACGTGTAGGGTCCTTTCACCTCAATTTTGAAAGGCGGAGCATCATGGATACCTTCCATTCCTTCTACTTCGTGAAATGTCACGAAATCTCCGTCTTCCAAGCCATGTCGTGTCTCATCAAATGCGGTGACAATACCCTCGTCATCAATGCCAGCCACGATACCAGTCTGCGCGTTTTCGCCTGTTGGATCGCCACAGGTAAAGTTCGCGCCAAAGTCCGTGAAGATCGTGCCAAAGAGACCGAAGGTATCCGTGATGACCAAATATATCCCCTTCTTGTGGCAATAGTCCGCAATGATCAACTGGTCCTTGAGTGAGGTATCAGTAAGCACAATAGCTTTGAACTGATCCAACAAGCTAAGATCGCTCGTCAAATCCTTTGCCTGCAATTCCTTTATAGGAGTATATGGGTTCAGTTCGGACACACGAGGAACTGTGACACTGGCGCGGGGCTTGCCAACGTCAGCTGGATGTAGGAAGTATTGAGCGGAGAGGTCGGATAGAAGGGCAGGCTTGGGATCGTAGAGAGTAAGAGATTTGACGCCAGCGAGAGCAATGTTCTTTGCTATTTCGACTCCAAGACCGCGAAGGCCAACAACCAACACATCCGACAGACCCATACGTTTCATGGCCTCGTGGCCCAGGACGTAGAGCTGTCGGCTGTACAACGATTCGTCGATTTCGCCATGAGAATCTTTCAGTTCAGCCGCTGCTGCGGCAGGATCGTCTATTTGCATTTCCTAGAAGAACAAAAAGTCAGAATCTTGCCTATGTAGTAAACCGTAGTGTTGATAGTAAAGTGGTGCAGCCTAGGGCGCCTAACGTCCTGACTGCTGAACAACAGTAGAATGAAGGTCTACCAGGGGTATATTCACAAGGTATAGCATAGGAACACGTACTGTCATGATTTTTTTGCTCGAGCCGTATGGCAGGCTTAAAGATTGCTTGCGTTTAGTCCCCAGCTTGAAGCTTTATAAGCCCGAACCGCGGAGGGAAGGGCTTCTTAACTGGGAATGGTTAACTGGTAGTTGGTGGGGCTGTGGCGAGAGACTGGAGCTGGGGTTGGTAGCTGTTGCTGTTGGAGCAGTCAAAGGTGCAGGTCCGGTGAGTTGTCTGGTCCTAGGAGTTCACGGATTGGAAAGTGATTACTGGGGCTGAGTCTTGGTATAGTAGTAGAATGTGCTAGAAGAAAGGATGAGAAAATGTTTAGAATTGAAGGCAGCCTTGTTGATGAGGAACATCAGAAGCTCAAGCCACCACTTCTATGCTCCTTCCCGTCTGCAAAAATGTCCATGTGGCATTTTTGACGCCTTTTATCCTTGTTGCCACAGGCAGTATTCGCCATATATCCGAGGCATTCAGCCTTGCAGGATAAACGGCATTCTCTCATGGACGGTGATGGCTGCCACCATCCCTACATTCGAAATATACGTATTCTCCGACCATAATCAATTAAGTATAACTGTTTCGCGCGGTCGATTGAAAAGAACGCAGTCATAAGGAAGCGACGTGGATGGCGGCCAACGAAGTCGATGGGAACTCGCCAGTTATTCTGTTCAGCCAGTGACTGCACACATTTGACCTGGATTTTGAACAAGAGACCTACCATATGCCTTTGAAGTGATATGCTGGAGCCTCTATTGTCTTCCTACCAGTGTCAGTACGGAGTGTCTAAATCGAAAAGTATTCAGACACTTAATCATCAATTACCCAGAAGTATCAAAGCATCACTCAATTTATCTATCTACCGCCCATCTTACATATAGAAACGCATTACAAGTGAATACACTCCATTAACAAAAGGGTATTCATCCATCCAAACAACCAAAGCGATACAGCTACAAGTACAACAGCGTATAGTACAAGTAACAACAACTAAAGACGCCCAGGCCTTTTAACGTAGACAACCATCAATCACAACCAAGACTTCCTCCCATTCCCTAAAAATAACAATACCCACACAACTTTCTCACGTTACCACTTCGTCCCCTCCTGAGCATATGCACTAGCATTCAATCCAGGAATAGTGAAGCCATAGCCCTCCGTGTTTCCTTCTTTATCCTTATTGCTGATCTCCACACGAAAAGTGACATCAAGTCCATACTGGCCTCCGCGTCCACTGGGCTCTACTCCACTGGCTGCTGGATGGGTTGTGCCGGCCTCCTTTTCACCGTCGTGCATTGGTTTACGCATGTTAGGCTTGTTGGTATTGAGGGCTGGATGTTCAGAATGCACGGACTGGGCTTCTGCACCAAGAGGCTGACTTTCTGTGATGATGGCATAGTTGCGAGAAGGCATGGTCGCGTGGTTGGTATCCTTAGTCTTTCTGGCAACGTTTGTGTCTGTATGCTGTACGCTATTGGGAGCCATGCCTGGGTCGTGGTCGAAGCATTCGAGTAGTGTTTCGTCTGTTTCATGGTCGAGATGGTGGATTTTGTTGCGGCGGGCGAGGAGGTTGGCGACGCCGGATGGGGGCGGCTTGTTGGTGATTGCGCTGGAGATTACATTGACCATGTAGCGCCAGTCCTGCTCGGCGGGTATTTTGAGGCTGGGTTTGGAGTAGAAGCGGCCGACGGCGGCAAGATGGACGTCGCCACCGAGGATGGTGACGCGGACGTTGAATTGTTTGGCGAGGACTTGGAGTCGTTGAACGAGTTCGCAGCGTTCGTGCTTGTGTTGGCGCGCGGTGTAGTGATCATCCAAGTCGTCCAGAAGATCGACTTTGCCATCAAACTTGTTGAACAACGAACCACCGAGTCCAAAGCGCTTGTTGAGAAATTTGATGGGTGCAATAAGTGGTGAGCTGAGAATGTTTTCGAGCCATGTAAGACGGGGATATGCGATTGGAACACCCAAGAGCACGACCAGATGCTGTAGTTCTGGATGTGCTGTGTACTCCTTGGTAAGCCGATCAAATATTAGATCGTACGTCTCTGGATAATTGACTTGATGTCTCGTTCGCTCTTGTCTGGCATCGACCCCAATGAATCCAATACGCGCACCCAGTTGGCAATAGATGCTTCGGCTAGGCTCTTCAACGTATGGACCAGGTTTCCGTCCGATGATGAAGGATGGATCCTCTACAGTTTCAGAAAGAACGAAGCTCTTCTCCAATTGCACAGGATCTGGAGCTCCGCCTGCATGTTGACTTGCCACATGATCGGAAGTAAATGTACTCGGGGGAGGGGCAATGTGATGCTGGAATAGGAGGTAATATCTGTATGATGTTAGCGGTGGATCAAATGTAGTAACAGAAGTCATACTTGTGCGCGACGCCGCCAATTCCGCGGAAAACATGGCATTTCATGAAGTGATCGGTGTAAGATCCAAAACCGTCAATGATATCATGATCATCCCAAATATTGATTTGTGGAATAATACAGTTTGCGCTCTTGAATGGCTCCTGCCCGTACCATCGGATGTAATTATTGTAGTAGTGTTCGTCACACTTCAAGCGCATATCCTCGTTGAAAAGGTAATTTCTCCTTTTGATGGGATCGCCAATATCAGTCCATTCTCTCAATGGTCCTGTGACTCGAACATTGTCGTTATAGATTTGGTCCCCACCACCGATCATGACATGGAAAGGTTTGGTCGCGTGGACTCGGTTGACATCGTTCCATAGTGCGGGTCCGCTCCAAGCATCTTCATCCGTACCGACGCTGAATCCATTGCAGGAATGAAAAAGAATGCGCATCGATTGTTGCTTGGAAGGAATAACGAAAACTTTCGCGGCGACATTGAGGTTCTGGCTTAGGGAATACTCCCACTTGGCTTCGAAATCTTGAATGGGGGCTTGTATGACGAATCGATAAAAGGTTTTCGCCGAATCCTCATACAGCTTTTCGCCTGGAAATGTTTGAGTTGGTAGTGTAAATCCACCCTCAGGTCCTTTGCCAGAGACGGACCCTATACATCCAAGGCGAAGCTCTGGGGTGTCTAAGCCGGCCCTGGTGACAATGAGAACGCTGCCATGCCATAGTGGTTGCTCAGTAAGCTCATTGCTCATGCGCTTGTAGTTGATGAGCGGACCGCAAATGACATCGCCATGACTGACGGGTCCGTCATGTATAGCGCCATTGCCGTTTGTTATAGCGGTTCCGTTGGCGGGGGCAATGGGCGCATTGTCTAGGATAGGCTGAGGAGTAGTCATGACCGCGAATCAGATCAAGTGGAAGAGTGGTTTCAAGCGCGAACTGTAGGCCTAAAAAAGCATCAAACAACAGTTTACTCAATGAAGCTCGAAAGGGTGGGGATAACAGGGGTATGGATCGGGAAGAATGCAGCAAAAATGGGCCAATGCGACAGCAACAAAATAGGACAAGAAGAAGAAGACGAAGAAGGATGCTTAGAGGAAATGAAGGGGACAGGAGTGTTTGGAGATGTTTATCTTGGCATTTGGCATGATTCGTAGACTGGAGGGCGCAGCTTGCGATGGAATCAAGCCTGGGCAAGCTTTCCTCCAAGAAACCCGATGGGGATAAGATGATGGCAGCCACGATCCCCAATTTGGGCAAGCGTATCGTGTGGCAGTAGTAAGATCAGTAAGATCAGTAAGATCTACAGCAAGCTCTCTGCATTTGAACCAAACCAACCACCATCATCTGTTCCCGCACCTGAAGTCCTCGACAGTCGACACGTTATTTCATCCGTTCTTGGCCAAATCAAATGCTGTCCGCCCCCAACATTTCTCCCGTTATGGCCCCCTTGGCATCAGATACCTGTTAGGATACGGTACCTAAGGTAGGGTTGGAAATTTCCAACGCTAGAACATTGAGTCTTAATGTGTTCAAGATCCTCAGGTACTTTAGTAGTTTGCGGACATGGGAAGCTTTTAACCCTCCAAGGCCTGTCCAAGTTCACGACGAACCAGACAGGGGATCCCACTCGTCTTCCAACCTCCCACGGATCCGCTGAACCTCATTTCTTGTAAGGGTTACGGAGTAGAATCCGACTTCAATTTGGACGCTCTAGCGACGACTTAGCACCCAATTCTAACTTCTCCGCATTTCGAGATTAAGATCTGATCTTCCAGTCCACTACCAGCCGTTAACAGAAGACCAATCGTGATACGCAAGCGCTAACTCTCGAGCTCCCGTCAAGGCTCAAGCTCAGTCGCTCCACCTAAGGTACAGGTCCCTCCACCACCACAACATCCTATCGTTACTTTCTCTTCAAATGTTCCCTATCTTTCGCCTCTCAATTGGAAATTTACGTACCGGGAATACTCATGGTCGCTAGCTAAACGCTGTGGCTCCGTGCCGTCGCCAAGGTCCCGCGTGGTCCGTACCATACATAACCGTAAAATGCACGTCTATTAGTCTCTTTTCCCGCCGTCATTGCGGGTTTCACATTACCATATGCATGTTTCGACTGCAACTGACCCCTAAATCGGCTATCTACAGCACCCCAATGGCCCCTTCCCTCAAACCGGCCATCTACTAACCCAATACCAGCCCTCGGTGCAAGGTGCCGCACTTCGATTTGGGTTTAACGCCTATTTATTTCCCAATGAGGTAGCAATATACAACCGTCAAGGGGCCCATTAACCAGCAGGCAAGGTGCAATGGTTGTAACCGCCTGGGGTGATTCAAAGAAAAAAGCTCAATGGGCCCAGAACTACCTGGTAGTCAATTATCAACCCAAAGGCTCATGTACCTGTCTTGCCTGTATATAAAGCTAAACGCCGTGCGTAATCTACTTTTCATAAACATACACCCCATCCAGAACCTTTGATCTATCTATTCTCAAGTACATATCGGCCCGGGAAAAATCTTTCGCATACGAACTTTCCTACTTGAACGGCTGGTCCCTCCCCACAATCGTCTTGCCACTTTGTTGAGCTTTATCCGATCCACCAGACGACGCTGTACAAGGTCACATTTCGCCTCTCTCGAGCTTTCGCTTTGCATGTGCGCAGTTACCTCAAGCTACTCTAGAGTACCTCTCTGCCCTCCGTTGAACTCTTGAATCCGTCCTTTTCAAAAATCATACAACACAATTGCTCAAAACCTTACATCATACCTCCAAACAGCTTCCCCTCCAAGCTCCACAATTCCCCAGTGTGTGCCTTCGGCCTTCCAAAAACAAGAGAAGAAAAAACCAAGACAAACCCTTAAGCGAGCCGCCTGCAGAAAACCTTCGTAATCTACAACCCCGCCTTATCAACAACAGAAAAAAGAGACCCCTTCCAGCGATTCGATTCGCCATGTGTCTAATCCGCAAGGTCAATGCTCAGATCTGTGGCCACACTATAAAACAGGAAATACGCAACTGTGGACGGATTGACGCGGGCTCGGAAAGCCGGTGCAAGGAGGTGGCCAGGGAGAAAACAAAGGCGTCGGATCAGTACTGCTTTGAGTGCAATAGACTTCAAATGCAGGTACGGTGATGGCCTCTTTCGAATATCAATCAGCACACAAAAAGTCCTTTTTTCCAACTTTATCGTCAAATACCTCCGGTTTTTTGTGTATGTTTTTTCAAGCGGCTTTATCTCTAGGACAACTGGTTTCTTATAAAGGGATACGCTCACTTTGTATTGCGTTGTGAAGAGCTATCATCGCTTTCTGCAAAGCTTGGGTCCGAAGGATAACGTTATTCTCGGCGTTCAACTTCCAATATATTTCCGTTCTTCCGGCACTCAGCATCACTTTCTGGTATCCTGTCACAATCCAGACTCTGATCGTATAACATCAATAATTCAAGGCACAATTGGCCCAGACTACATAAAACAGGCTACGAAAGCCTTTTGAGTCTACAGCTACACAACGCGGGTGCTTAACAACCAACCAACCACTTCTACAGCACCCGACAACAACTACACATCAGAACGAAACCACCATCCCAGGTCCCATTCCACCCTCCTCACCAACTACATCACATCTCATTCTTCCTTCCACGGCTCGCCAACTCCGGCTCCACGCTCAGCATTTCGACGGCGACGGCGTATTTCGGTTTGTCCCTTGATGTAGCCCACGGCCGCCTTTCGGTCCATGGCGACTTTTCGGTATTTGTCTTTCACGTGCTCATTATCATCATCATCATCTACACCACTTTTCTTGGGCTCTGGCATTGAGCGATTGGCGTTGGTGCTGCTGCTGTCTTCTGCTGCGTCCTGGCTCTGTTATATTCTAGTCAGTACGATGAAATGAAATATGTTTATTACCTATCTTAGAACTACTTGACTTTGGCAGTGACTGAATGCGGTAGGTGTATTGGGCAGGCTGGGTGGGAGAGAAAGATACGTACCGTAATCGTCTCCGAATCCGAGTCTCCTTCATACGTAGTCTCCGAGTTGATTGAGACGTAGCGCTTGAACAGCGAAGTCCTATGGCGAGAAGCATTACGTGAGGAAGAGCTATGCGTAGGCGTACTACCTGCGGAAACTGTGCTTGAGAACGAAGAGGTGCCATCATAGAAGGGATTCGCTAGCGGTTTGCCGACATTTAGAATCGTGATGTCGCGCTTCTTGCTTGACTGCTCTGGTGGTGTGTTCTCCTTGCCGGATGCTTGTCGTCGATGGCGGGAAGTGCGGTTGGGTTGACGGCAGTCTGGGTCTTCGTAGACTTGGAAGGGCGCTGTGAGGGCGGTGATGTCTGCGAGTGGCATGCGTTGGGAGAAAGAGCCGGTGGTTTCTTGACGGTTCGGGGCTGGAGAGGAAGAGCGTGATCGATGCGATGTGCGGACGGGGGTTGTTGGTGGTTGGTGGTTTGGTGCCATGGTGGTGGTTGCTGGTGTGGCCAGCGAGACAGGAGTAGGTGTTTTGTTGGAGAAGATCAGACTGGAGAGAAGTCGTTGGTGTTGCCAAAGGAGTGTTGTAATGGGCTGTGGTAATGATGGCCGAGACAAGCTGAAGTGATGGACAGGCACGAGGAAGAGGAAGATGATGATGAGGGTGGCTCGATCAAATAGCTGGCATTTCCAGCAGCGAGCCATGGCGATCAGGGCCATAGTGAAGGTATCGCAGGGTTGGTACTAGTTCAACTGCCGGATCTGGTAGTTTCCGTTGATATCGCGACTGAACTCTTCCAGTTTAGGAGTATAGTGTTGCCTCATGTCCAGGTGGTGGTTCTAACAAAGCCAGGTCAAGAAGCTGAGGGCAGCGTGTGCCTCTACGTGCAGTATAGTACGCTGGGACTAATGCGACGAGGATAATGAAGATAGGTGTTGGTAGTTATTCCTAAGAGGTTGTAGGAAGCGACAGCAAGCGACAAGTTGGAGATGCTGATCGCGTGGAGTTGAAGATCACTCAGTTCGCTCAGGAGCAGAAGACTGACTCTGCTCCCAGGCTGAAAGGAGTCCATACTTTGAGCGTACGACAAAGGACTAAGCGTTAGCCGGATGGGAGTAACTTGGTAGTGATCAAACGTTCAGTTCATTGTAGCTTTATACGTACAGCAACCAAAATACAGGGGGTATCATTTCAAGAATCAAAACACTTTCATTCGGTTAATCCATAGCCGCATCTTCATCTTCATCTGAGCCATCAGTTCGCAATTCCCGTTCAAGTCGAAGAGCTTTCTGAAGGTAGTCAATCTCTAATTTCTGCCGCTTGTTTTCCCCTTCTAGTTGTCGAACTCGTTTTCTGAACTTTCTTTCTATTTCTTTAACGTGCTCGTCGTTTCCTGTGTATGACTTGGATGTGGATGTGTTGTTGTGATTGCTGACTGCTGAGCTTTGCGCTGGAGCTGCTGGAGCTGCCGGAGCGTTTGGTGCTTTCTTGGAATGAGATTTGGACAGCCTCGCAGGTGGATCCATATCCGCGGGAGACTCTATCGGGGAAGCTGAGGATTCGCCCCCACGCTTCCCGAAGTGCGCAGCATCAAGATTCTTGAAACCGTCAGTGAATCCTCTTCCCTCAAATCTTTTTCTGGCAGATGCAGCGATTTCTGCATCAGACGGCCTCTGACGTTTGCGCTGAAGATTAATGTCAGGTTTGGATTGTGATTGCTTTGCGGGAGTCTGCCGCGCAGATGTGCGACGATGTACTGTCATATCCATAGATCCCACAAACGCGGTGGCTCTTTTGGGCCTTCCAGTGTCAGCCTCGTCCGTCTTCTCTGGCTGTTTCGGTTTCGGTTTGGTTGTTGCTTTGGGCTTAGGAGCAGGTTTCTCATCCGCATGCAATCGCTGGTGGGCTGCGCCTCCCACTACAAGAGTGCACGACACCTGTCGAAACATACACTGAGCGCATCGATCAGTGTAGCAGTTGAGTCCTTCTCTGGCTGATAATTTGAAATTTCGACATGTGGAGCCAATCTCTAGACAAGTTCGACACGGATTCTGGGTTTGCCCGTGCTCCGTCTCCATCATAAGTCCTGTTAATGTAACGATTCGGCGTCGTGGATCTCCCATCGCTGCCCAAGCTTGTTGTATAATCGTCCACCATTGCCCTTGTGCGCGTGGTTGACGGCGCATGCTTGGCGTCAGAGGAATATCTTTGGAGGCATACAGGTTGAAAGTGGACCATGGAAGCTCGGTGTCAGACTCAGATTCGTTGCCACCAGGCGCAAGCAGGAAGTCGGTATCGTCTGATTCAGACTCCGGTACCAGATCGTCCAAGGTCCGTCGCTCAGTGGCCGAGGTAAAGGATTCTATACATGTTAGATCTATTCATAGAGTGGGTGATGATGAGAGGTATCGAACTTGAAATTATGTTATTTTCTGGAAGTTGCTGAGATGATTGGCGTGCCATAGGAGGATGTAGAGGCTAAATCCGTTAATATGAATAGAAGACGGCTTTGAAGAAAGAGCGTGTGATCCGGCTTACCTCTTCATGGTCACCATTTGTGGAAGACTTGCTTGTGACTTGGACGACTGGACTTTTTATTGAGAGAGGATCCGTGCGATCCACCAGTGCAATACCTTTGCTTATGCTATTGAATGTGTTGGGCGGATTGCTTTCGGTGTTTGGAGGCGAGGCTTGTTCCTGTGTTTGTACAGAAGCAATGGCCGGTCCAGTTGCTCCAGTTCCGTTCTCAACTTCAGATCCGTCTCCAATTCCGGGCCGCACAGGAGAAGGAGATCGATTGGTATTGAATTGGAAATGCTTAGGTGGAAGGTACATTTTGCTGAACTTGTAGGTTTCCGTTGGCCGGCCGTCGTGAGAAGAGAATCGTCCGAACATGTGTTGATCGACGTGCTATGGGCGGTTGAAGGCAAGCATCTCGACAACAATTGTGCGTACCATAGCTCAGCAATGCTACGAACCGATGCCGCCAATACGAGAAGGCTCCATGGGATGTGAAATGCCGAGTGTAGGATGGCAAAGATGGGAGTTGATTGGGATTTGATTGGAGTTAAGACGCGACAGTCGAGGTCAGTAGCAAGGATCTCGCGAAGTCAAAACTGCCTGCTTAGTAAGGCTGCGGTATCCATTATCAGCGGTGGTGAAGTCAGAACCACCGCTTCTTTTTCTTATTGGCAGTAAATAATTGATCTGGGGTGAACTAAGAAGTTCAAACATCTGATTTCATGGTCGAATGTCAAGCCTTTTACTTCGCCAACAGCAGTTCAGATTCCAGTCACCCATTTCCTACTAGGCTACTAGAGACTCAGAGGGGACCATTCCACCAGCTTCATCCTTCAAGATTGAGATAACATCATATATATCACACTGCCCAGAACAAACTTCATTATCAAGCCTTCAAGATAACATATTGTTCTCAACTCCGTCTCCCCTTGGAGTCTGGGGTAGATACTGCTTGCTTGCAGTCACCATTTCACTGGTGCGGCCACTCCCAAATACGTCCCAAACTATCGATCGTTTTGCCTTCAACAGGGTGAATCACTGAATATAGCATCAGCCTAAATCCGGCACGAAATTACTCCACTGTACATCCAGATTTCTACAGGCGAATCCAGAGTAAGCCAAACTCTTGCACACGTTTCGTTATATCGACCGAAGTTGGCCAACCATCCAGTTGTCTTCGAAAGCTACTAACGATACAAGTCGCAAACTCCGATCTACTACCAGCAGTTCTTCACTTAACTTGAAATTCTCAAACTTACATTGAGACATCATCCTCACGCCCACTCCCTACTCTTCCATCCACTACCCGATCTCCCATCAACCATCATGAGCTACATCACAGTCGCAGCTGCGACGCTTCCTTCTATTGCTTTAGACTTTCGAGGCAACCGAGATCGAATTCTCGAATCTATCCGTATTGCAAAAGCTCAAGGCGCTCGACTAAGAACGGGTAAGTTATATCTTCCAATTCGCTGCGGGATTGTAATACACGTGGCATGCTCCCATCATCTACCATGTCTACCATCCGCCACGCTCTAACACCGACTGTTCTACTTGTCATGAAAGACGCTCAGGCTCTGATTTATTATCGAATGCCATGGAGAACAAAGTATCCTTCGAAGAACAGGGATGCTGATAGCTATCGGCTTTGATGGGAGTGGGCCGTTCATTTTGATTTTTAGTTGGCAGATGCTGACACGAAAATCAGGTCCTGAGCTAGAAATCTCCGGCTATGGGTGCCTTGATCATTTCTTGGAGGCCGACACTGTTCAGGATAGTATCCAAATGCTGACCGAAATAATCAGCGATCCTATTTGCCAGGACATGGTGATCGACCTTGGACTTCCCATGCGCCATCGAAACACCCTCTATAATTGTCGAGTTCTGGCAACTTTCAAACACATCTACTTCATTCGGCCGAAACAGTCGTTAGCAAACGATGGTCTTTACCGTGAGACTCGGCATTTCACTGCATGGGCAGTGGAAAAGCATCGTATATTTGAGGATTACTATCTTGAGCATGGTCTTCGAGAGGCGACTGGTCAAAGGACAGTTCCATTTGGCGACGGCATTCTGTCAACCCTAGACACCGCTATAGGCTGTGAAAGCTGTGAGGAACTTTTTACCCCCTTGAATCCATCCAGTTACATGGGGCTCAATGGATGCGAGATCATTCTCAACTCGTCAGCATCCCATGCTGAACTAAGAAAACTCAACACTCGTATAGACTTGATTGCCAACTGCACACGGAAGCTTGGTGGTATCTACGTTTATGCTAACGCTACTGGAGTCGATAGTGAGGCCCGACAGATGTATGATGGTTCATCTCTCATCTTTGTCAATGGAAAGATTCTCAATCAGGGCTCTCAATTCAGTCTCAAACCTGTTGAAGTAACGATCGCTACTATCGACATAGAGGCTGTCCGAACTAAACGTCCTGCTGATTCCGCTCGATCTGTTCAGGCTTCTCATCAAACTGATTATCCAAGAGTCGAGTGCAACTTGAAGCTGTCTCGCACTGCTCGTGAGATTTACCTGTCCAAAACTCTCACAGTCACCAAGGAGATTCAAGCTCAAATTCTTCATCCTATGGAAGAGATATGGCTTGCTGAATCCGTCTTCCTTTGGCAATATCTGTGTCGCTCCAGCGCCGGAGGATTCTTCTTGGCTCTCTCTGGTGGTTTGGATTCTTGCACAGTGGCTTGCTTCATATTTGGTATGGCCAAGTTTGTTTTACAGTCCATCCAAGCTGGCGAGACAACTACTTTGAACGAGCTGCGTCGCATTACAGGAGTCAAGGATCTCCAGCCAACGAAGCCAGAAGAGATTACGAGCCTGTTACTTCACACTGCATATATGGGCACAGTCAACTCTAGCGAAGAAACGCGTTCAAGAGCTCGAGACCTGTCCAAGATCATTGGAGCTTATCATAGCGATTTGACCATTGATGAAGTTATCACTGCCCACGAAGCCATCATCAAGCAAGGTCTGGGCTTCATACCCAAATACTCAGTTGAGGGTGGCTCTGCAGCAGAATCGCTGGCCAAGCAGAACATCCAAGCCCGTAATCGAATGGTCATATCCTATGAATACGCCCAACTCTCCACCACAGCCCGTAAGCTTCCCCGCGCTGGTGCCAGCCTCCTCGTAGTCACCTCCGGCAACGTCGACGAAAATCTGCGCGGCTACGTGACCAAATACGACGCGAGCTCCGGTGACATCGCACCCCTAGGCTCCATCAGCAAGAACGACGCAAAGGACTTTTTAAGATGGGCTTGCGCCAAATGGGATCTCCCGATCCTCAATAAGTTCATCGACGCTACAC
The DNA here is from genome assembly GCA_010405405.1 of Microthyrium microscopicum. Lineage (NCBI taxonomy): Eukaryota > Fungi > Ascomycota > Dothideomycetes > Microthyriales > Microthyriaceae > Microthyrium > Microthyrium microscopicum. Next base: position 2,487,937 of record MU004232.1, on the reverse strand, counting down.
CAACCGCCGAACTCCTGCCCCTCAGCGCCGGCGTACAGGATGACGAAAGTGATAGTGAGATGGGTATTAGCTATTCCGATCTCCAAGTCTATGGTATCCTGCGAAAGGTCGAGAAGCTTGGTGCTTTCTCGAGCTACCTACGTCTGCTAGGAGACTGGAAGGAGCGGCCTGGTCATACGCCGAGTGTAATTGCAGAGAAGACGATCAAGTTCTTCCGGTACTACTGCATCAATCGACACAAGTCGACTATTATGACTCCAAGCATTCATATGAGCGGATATAATCCGGACGATAATCGACATGATCTGCGGCCATTCTTGTATCCAAGCATGGAGTACCAATTCAACAAGATCCGAAAGCATGCTGAGAGCCTAGAAACCGCTCAGGAGGCCGGAAGTGAAGACGACTCGGAGGTGGACTGAGTTCTCTTGGCCGTTCACGTATGAATAGTGCTTCTGGCCGCTGCGGTCCACCTTACTGTGCTTCTCTAAAGTATACTGTATAATAGCAACAGCAATGTAGCAAGTTCAATTATAAGGCAAGTTCCATCAATTACTTTAGTAGTACCTACTGAAATAAAAGATATTACACATTAGGGAATGCGACTGCCTTGGTAGCAGCGCTCCTGAATACTCAGTATGACTGCTAACCAGGCGATAAAATAATTGGCACGCTCTGAATCAAGTTTGATATCTACCATCTGTTAAGCTCCACGATCAGGTGCCTTATTTTCCATCGAATGCCGATAATGCTCGAATATCTATCGAACCAAATGGGAATTAACGTATCATTTCATCAAGCAGTGCCTGAGAGAGGTCTTAGTTGCTAGGAACGCGCCATCTATTCTGTCACCTACTTCTGGAACCTGAACCTTGGGCCTCTGGCAAGCTCTAAGTCTATATGTCCTTGACTTGAAGTAACCACTTATGAGCAGCGTTCGATCTCAGAACGACAGCTCTTGGTCTCCGATCTCAGAAACGACCAGCATTCGAGCTTATCGACGACAGCACTTGATCTCCAACCTCAGAAAGACCAGTCTCGAGCTCATCAACGACAGCTCGTCGTCCCTACGATGCACGATTTGCTCATCTCTCCCATAGCAACGCTTTGGAGAGCCCTTATCGGCCGGCATTACCTCTCGTCACTTGACAACATCTGCTTCCTCGACTAGCATGACCTTCTGTCCATCTCACACCTCATCCAGCCACTTCTCAACCACCAACGCTTCAAGCCAAACTATGAGCTAGTGTCTGCCACCAAGTACCAACACTCAGCTCTCGTCAGCCATACCTCTACTTTTCAAAAACTCGGCGTTGCTCCCAGCCTCCGCAGCGTGCTTCTTGATCCTAGGTTTAAGGACATTTACGAGACCGAAACGCTTCGACTCTGGCTCAACAAACCTATCCGCGGCAACTACAGATCCATCGCGACAATTCAAGAGCAGCAGCAACGCGTCAATCTATCATATGAGCTGGTGTCTGCCACAAAGCACCAACAAAGGTGGACGGTACAAGGTGTAGACTACGCAGTCTCACATGACATAAACACAGTGCTCATGCTGATTAGGCAGCTCCAACCCTAGCCTTCCATAAAGAATGGACGTACTGAGAAGCGCCATTAGATTGTTTATGCTCTAAACACCGTAAAGTTACCTTTACCAACAGCAATACTATATACTGCTCCGTTGTCTTCGATAGTCCTTCATGCCGACTTGCTGACTTGCCCACTTTTACATAACGAGACGAAGACTAAAACCCAGGTCGGAACCGTTAGTTCATGGGATTACGCCAGCTTTTGAACTTTTTTGCTGTCCCATGGTATTGATGAGCCAAGTTGTATTGCTTTGGGCCTTTGGTACAGCTAAGCGAATGCAGCCGTGAAAGTCTGCACTAAAGGAACACTATCGCAATCAGATCCACTTGGCTCAGGTTATCCATCGTATTTCCAGCTTTCTTGATACATCAACGTGTTCAAGTAGGTCAACTGCTGCATACTTCAGATTGATACTATCGCATCACAGCACAAAAACCTTGCTAATAGTCAGTACGTCAGTATACAAAACATCACCTATACCCGAACATGCAACACAATAGAGAACTCCGTGTGGGCCAGTCGGTTGGTTCACCGAACAGGCAACGATCTCGTCATGGCGACCATGATGACCACATATCCGAAGAGAAGTCCTCGATCACTGGAGATGATGATGAAACATCTTCATCATCCAGGGGAACACGACAGATATGGGAGCAGCGCACTTGGAAGACTAAGGAGAATATACACGACTTGAGTCTTACCACCTGCAGATTCTTTCTTCTTAAAGTGCATAGCGAATCCAGAGGCTATCATACCATAATCAAACCAATACCAGCGACTTTCCACGATCTGGTACAAATGTTCCACGAACATAAAAAAGTGCCTCCTTTTTGGACAGTTCCCAATATCATGGGATTTTCAGAGCTGAAAGGCTACCCGTGGAGGCATCGCGGTCTCGCCGGCAAATACCTTTCTGGCGACGAACTACAACGATATCTCGACTTCGACAATGTCATTATTGAATCGATCGTAAGAGCCTCGCATCGAATAGGAAGAGTCCCTTTACACGCTCCAGACTATTTCTTCCTCGGATGCGGGGATACAGGAGCGCGTCATGTTAGAGATTTGTTCAACAACAGGATTTCTATCTCGAATATCCAGTGGAATCCTCCTGAGGAGCGCGACGCGACGATATGGCTTTCTGCACAAATAGAAGACCTCAAAAAGCATGTTGATTGGCAGCCATTTCACGATTACTTGCTTGATAATGTGCCGACGTCCGAGTACCTGTTCCCTGTAGAAATTTGGAGCAAGGCTCGATTTGCTCGGGCGGTGACAGAACGTTCATGTGACATTCCTGCGCGTAAAGAGATTGTGGACTATGTGCAGACAGCAGGGTACCAGGTCGAAATACAACAAAAGACTGGGTGGTTTGGGAAACAGCTTGAATTCTGGTCGGCAGCTGATATTCTAATTATCCGGAGAGTAGCCCACGAGTACTGGTTGAAATGGCGAAACGAGGCTGAAAGGCAGCTTGAAAACACTGCGCCCTCACCCAGCCTGATAGCCCTTTGAGCTATCTACCTATTGCTGGAGAGAACGGTATCGAGGCGAACAGTTGGAAATAGCTACAGTGGTTTTTGTAGATACTATTGGGCAGCACTCGAATCATGAATACAGTTTTGTAATGTTTTCATGCTTCATAAATACCTAGAGTACCCTATCTTAACGCTCATTAGATACAGGCTGTATGTTTTGTACTCGAACATCGCTTCATTCATTATAAAGCGATACCGTGTATTACGGTCACCGCCCCCTAAAGTTTGGAAGAGTCCAGGCCATGATGACACTACTATTGACAAGGGATGCACCATATCGAATTAACCCATTCACAACACACTATCGCCCTCTATCACAACCAAATTTTGTTGACTGGTTGTTTTTAATACCTCTGGACTTGCCGGGAGATAAAGTGCTCGAGATTCGGGAAGAAAGAGTACCCTACCATACGTTGTTCATGAAGGCTTGTATTTGTCTGCAGTCCACTGGGGCCGTAAGAACCGTATACAAGGCCGTATTCAAGGTATCCATTGTAAAATCGATCGACATTCATGAAAGAATCTCAAAGATTACTGCAAGTTTGCAATTACCTAAATATTCTTGAGCACCACATTGTCTTCCACTGCATTGCAATACTTCACAAGTTAGCCTTCCATATTTCTTATTCTTGACCAGCTTCAGCAACAACCTAGCCTCTAGGTAGTTTCATTCTATAACGTTAGGTACCCTCTAGATAAGCTGTCATCTATTGATTGGGTCAACAGACGGCAATGAACACTGCTCCAAGCTCTTCAGCACACCTGCTTCTTGGAGGCAACAAGCAAACGGGCTGGATGTCTTACTTTCCTCCCGCCTGGACACCCTACATCCAACTCACTCGGCTTACGTCTCCCGCCCCGATCCTGCTCATATATTTGCCGCATCTTTTTGGGATCATCTACGCGGCAACTCTTCAGCGAAGTCCCTTATCAGAGACACTTCATACTTCAGCTATCGTAGCAGCAGGGAGTGTGTTCTTCTCCAATGCTGCACACATATGGAATGATATCGTCGATGCAGATATCGACGCAAAGGTCGACCGAACTCGAAACCGTCCAATCCCACGGGGAGCTGTGACCAAGAAGAACGCACAATTCTTCGCTATCTCACAGGCTATCTTAGCTCTGCTCTGCTTCATCCCATTTCCGTTCAGAGACAGCGCTCTGTATGCCTTACCGAATGTCATCGCTACAGCCTATTATCCGCTCGCGAAACGACATACAAACTTTCCTCAACTAGTACTTGGATTTTGTTTATCTTGGGGCATATTGATCGGCGGGTTAGCCATGGGTGTCAGGCCTTTCTTACTTATCCTGCGTTCGCAAGGAGTCGTCGTTCAAAGAATATCTCTTCCACTCATAACACTGATGATCGCTTGCACTTTTTGGACTATCATATACGACACCGTGTATGCGCATCTGGACTTGAAACAAGACATTAAGTTGTCGGTGGGCAGTACGGCTGTTTTGTTTGGAGATAGAACAAAGGGGTTTCTCTGGTTGTGTCTCGCCCTGATGATGTTATTCATCGCGGTTTCAGGCTTTACTGGCGGACTAGGGATCTCATACTTTCTGGTATCTGGGGTCGGGTCATTTGTCAGTTTGTCCTTGATGATAACAAGGGTGGAGTTAAGAAATCCAAAGAGCTGCGCTTGGTGGTTCCGCCATGGTTTTCAATATACAGGAGGAGCCATTGTATTTGGATTGCTGCTAGAGTATAAGTTTGCTGGACAGAATACCTGAGGCTCTTATTGAATCAAGATGCATTTCCAGGGCGCAGAGATCATTGTACAAGTAATTACTCGTAGAAGAGCGCTTGACGTTCTGCTTGGGGCAAAATATTGTCGAGGTGAGTATCATACAGTCAAATTTATCCGCTCCTCAAACGATCTATGAAGCGTCGTTGGAAATATGAACCTTCCATACGCCTGCATGCCAATTCCCAATCAGTGCTCCATTCCTTGTAATATGGCTGATAGCCCATTAAACCACCAATCCACCTTCCAACTACGATGCCCATTAATCTAGACAATGTACGGCCGCCTGGCACCCACTTAGGGAAGGAAAGGTAAGAGCCACCAGCATCGAACATCTGCATCGTTTCTTAGCTTGACTGATAGAAGTGTATAGACTTTGGCATGGGAAAGTATCCACATTACGTACCGACAAAATCTGTACCAAGCTAAATTTCCCTCCCTGAACAAAAACTGTGTCTTGGTAGGCATACCAGTTAGAGAAGAACAAATGATCTAGCTGGTACTGTTCTTCTGTTTCTGCTCCCGATAAGATGAATTTCGTAATCTCAGAACCATCATCTGGAGGCGGGTATAGTCGATGATGGGTCCATGGTTTAATCTGGAAGACTCCATCCTCTGGCGTGAGGACCTGTTCTTTCCCATCTGCTTCTACAGCTAGTTTTCCTTCCGTGACTTCAATATATTCTTCTTGGTAGCAATGGAAATGCAGAGGAGGCTTCTGAGAGGCAAGTTTTCGAAGCTGAGGGTGTTGGAGATAGAAAATAACCTCCGCAGCGAATGCAAGACCCGGTTGGACGAGCGTGGTGCTTGTAATGGCACCATCAAAGCTATGAGATCAGTTAAAATGTGAGACCTGTGCTTGCGCCTAGACGAGACTTACGCGATGACAGGATGATCTGCTGTGGACTTAGAGGTAGATTGTACTGTATCTGACATGACTTTATCTTAGGTAGATTCATCAAATGCCTCTCAATTGCTAACGTAGAAATAAGATAATAGGTTACATGTCTGGTGGAACTGATCATAGAAATCAGCACCATGCCTCAACAACTCGAATTCGAATTAGGGGCATAATCTCAAATTAGTAACTATAAGCTCAAATGCTAACGGCCGTCTTAGAACTCATTGATGACACAATAGGACAGCATTACGACACATGCAGGTTTACTCAGGGCCGTATAGCGTATTTCCAGCGTATGCCGTATAGGCTACCTAGATAGAATGCATAATTAATACTCAGCCACAAAGATGTGGAGCTATGATAGGTCCACCAATGCTAATTTTGGACGAAACATGCAGTCGAACCTTGCTCTTATTCCTTTTATCACTGGTGATCTCATGGTCTGAAGAGAGGTAGTTACGATCAGGCTGACGACAAGGCTGAAGAGGCCGCCCCTTGCATTGCACCAACCAATAGACAAGGTAAGTGGCGCGCGCCCATCAACTTCGATGGCTCCCACGCTCTACACTCAATGATCGAGTGCTTTATTTGCCATCGAGGGCGTTCAGAATTGGACATTTTATCGAATGCAATGGCAAATATAGCACCTTTAAAAGAGTAGCGTTGATGGGAGCCAGCGAAGCTGATGGGGAAACGCAGCTAAATGCGGAGAATCTTCGGCGTTGCCCCTCCAAGGCTTCTGCTCCACCAACGTTAAGTTGCAGACGCGTTCCATGAAAAAAGTTCACGTTCCCAGCTTCAAATTAGAGTATCAACGCCAGAATGACAAGTCTATTCGAACAGCCCCGGAATGCCGGAACACTGTGTAAGGATCTCATTGTTTGCCTGTAGGCTCTCAAAAATGCTAACTTTTACCTCAGTTTTAGGCGGCCAAAAAATCTCTGGCCAGGATATTCGCGATCAGAACGTTTCCGCTACCCAAGCTATCTCCAATGTCGTTAAGTCTTCCTTTGGGCCCTCAGGCCTTGATAAGATGATGGTAGATGATATCGGCGATGTCACAGTCACCAACGACGGCGCTACCATTCTTTCCCTTCTCGACATCGACCATCCCGCTGGCAAAATTTTGGTGGATCTTGCACAACAGCAAGATCGTGAAGTTGGCGATGGAACTACTTCTGTAGTATTGATTGCTGCTGAGTTGCTGAAACGAGCGAACGAACTCATGAAAAATCGCATTCACCCCACTACGATCATCACAGGCTACCGCCTTGCGCTCCGAGAAGCTGTCCGATACATGAGTGAGAACATTGCTACGAGAGTAGATGCACTCGGTCGCGAGTCCTTGATTAGCATCGCAAAGACTAGCATGTCCTCCAAAATCATTGGCGGCGACTCTGACTTTTTCGCCAATATGGTCGTCGATGCCATGACAGCAGTCAAATACACCAACAATCGAAACGAGATAAAATACCCTGTTAAGGCGGTCAACATTCTCAAAGCGCATGGCAAATCAGCGACCGAGTCTCTACTTGTCGATGGATATGCTCTGAACTGCACCGTGGCTTCACAGGCTATGCCTACTCGGACAAAGGATGCGAAGATTGCCTGTCTCGATATCAATCTACAGAAGGAGCGCATGAAGCTTGGCGTTCACATCACGATCGACGATCCCGCACAATTAGAGAAGATTCGAGAACGAGAAGCTGGCATAGTTCTGGACCGCGTAGAGATGATCCTGAAAGCTGGAGCCAACGTAATCCTCACCACTAAAGGCATTGACGAGCTCTGCCTCAAGATGTTCGTCGAAAAGGGTGCTATGGGTGTTCGCCGCTGCAAAAAGGAAGATCTAAGACGTATCGCCAAGGCTACTGGTGCTCAGCTTATCAGTACTCTGTCAGATCTTAACGGTGACGAGAAGTTCGAGGCTAGCAGTTTGGGTCAAGCAGACGAAGTGGTACAAGAGAAGATATCTGATGATGAGTGTATCCTTGTCAAAGGTACCAAAGTTCATTCATCAGCATCTATAATTCTCAGAGGCGCAAACGACTACTCCTTGGATGAAATGGAAAGATCAGTTCACGATTCATTATCCGCAGTCAAGCGAACACTCGAAAGCGGGAAGGTTGTTCCTGGTGGCGCCGCAGTGGAAACAGCGTTGCACATCTACCTGGAAGAGTGGGCAACATCTGTGGTATGTTCTCTTTGTAATTTTACTTTGGATACTTTATGACTAACATGAATAGGGCTCTCGTGAACAACTTGCCATTGCCGCTTTCGCAACATCCCTCCTCATTATTCCCAAGACCTTGGCCGTCAATGCCGCACTCGACGCCACCGAGCTAGTTGCTCAACTTCGCTCAAGACACGCCCTATCCCAGCGTGCCGTGGAAGACTCAACAACCGAAGACGAGAAGATGTTGGCTCGCCGCAAGAACTACCGGAACTACGGACTTGATCTTAGCAAAGGGAAGGTGCACGACGTGATCAAAGCCGGCGTATTGGAGCCAGCCATGAGCAAAGTCAAGCAGCTCAAGAGTGCAGTAGAAGCCTGTGTTGCAATCATGCGAATAGATACCCTGATCAAGCTCGACCCTGAACAAAGAGGCGAAGATGATGGACATGGCCACTAATGTATGATGAGAAGGTCTGAAGTAATTGTGTATTGAGTTCATGATACCATAGCGCCCGCGTAGATACAAATCTCATTGTAGTCAGCGATTCCCGTGTTCTGACTGAATCTCGCTCGATCAACTCTAACTGATTCCTGACTCCATTAAAGCGATTGTATTGCCTCGTACTCTAGCCTCCATCCAATTGGATAAGCACATAGCTTTAGTGGGGTACAGTACATATCTCAAGATACCCACTGAGCATAACCATTCTAATTATATCTAAGCGTGCCAAGCAACCTGCCTGTCCTTGACTTGATACCAAATCTTGACTCGATCATCATGCCTAGCAAAGGCATTGAAACATACTCTTTCATCAAACTACCAAATTACTCTGTGCGATTCAGCGTACCAGGAGGAAACGTAGTGCGAACCGAACAGGATAATTTTACTTCAACCCACCTGGAAGTTGAATCAAAGGATATATCAGGTCTCGCAAACTTCACTGGCCGATTCGAATTTGTAGTCCTGAACGGCGAGTCTCAAGTTACCACGCAATATGTTGATATCGACAGCTTCACTGGCAAACTCGAGGGTGGAACAATGCTTGCTAGTGAGGACCAGAAGACAATACTTACCGACGATGCGATTATATCCTATGGGTTTTATGGAGCTGGACACGGTGAATTTGGTCTTACGAATATGAATCAGTGCTACGTGACTGCAGTTAGTAGAACAGCACATCGGACTTGGATGACCAATATCGTGCCTCCGGGAGGCGAAGCAGAGCAGAAACCATTTTCGAGATTCGCGTTGGCCAGTCCACATGATGGGCCTATGTCTGGACTAGCGACAGTGTAAGTTTGAACCGTTGAATACTGGAAATTGCTGACAGTTTTAGTGAAGAAGTACTGAAGGATAAAGACGAAGCTATCATCGCGGTTCTGTCTGAGCATATTCCTGCCATTGGATGGCTCGCTGAGCATGTCAGTCATAGCATGATCACCAAGCTGCTTCCAAATCTCATATATGGTCTCGCTATCACACAAAAGGACCCGATTTCAGTGTTACTGGAGACTGGAGCTCGTTACTTTGAGTTCAGACCAGCACATCTTCTTCCCATTTTCGAAAACGAGCACAAAAAGAGTCGACCATACTTTCAACATGCTTGCATCCCAGGAGTAGCGTTTGAAGACTTTTTGACCGACATTGCGGTTTTCTTGGATAACAATCCCGCGGAGCACGTCGTTGTGCATATTCGATGGGACAACATCGTCGCAGACTGCAGAAAACCAACCACCGAAGAACTAGATCATGCATTTGACGTTGCCATTTCTAGCGCGACCAAAAGCGGGCTTAAGTGGGGAAAGCACGAGTGCTTCAAGGAGTCTGTAGCCACTTTACGAGCAGACGGTCGACGGTTGATCCGAATCATCGAGGCTGATAAATATGATTCATGGACTGCCCAAGCATATGCTACGATCAGAGCAGATTCGATCATCAAACAGTTTGAAGGTATGAACACGGCTGGCCAGGAAGCGACGGACGTTACCATTTTGCAGTGTCAAGCTACTTCTCAGAGTATCAAGGAGGTGTTGGTCCACAGCGTACTTACGGCAAATCGTGTCAACTCATGCCTGACTTCGACAAAGGCGGACCTGGACAGACATACATTGCCTTGGCTACGGGACAACGCAATGGATAGGTTGAAGGCGGAGCGATTGTTGGTGGTTATGAATGATTTCCTTGAAGGAGCTACAACGGAAGTTGTGATGGACCTGAATAAGCAGCGGTTTGCTCTGCCTTGATATTTATCCTGTGACTAACCGTAGTCTTGCAATGAGCCTCTTGATAACTTTTGAAAGTAAGAAAGCGTCATTAGTGCAGGTGTTCGTGAAGTTGGATATAAATGCTGCCCAGCTTGGAGAAACAGGAGAGCTGTAACTTGTCAGGGATGATTTCTGCAAGCTAAACCTAAAGGAGCGCAGGCTCAGTTTTCAGCCACATGAACGCCACGTGATGCTATCAGGCAGAGCAAGCGCTAGGTACCTTATGCATCGCACCTGCCATCAATATCTCATAGTAATTTTCATGTCCTTCACTCCTTCCATATATAAAGCGCGCCTTCCAATTGCTAGAACACTAACACTCCAAAAACGCCCCACCATCAGCCGCCATTCCCGCAACAATGACCCTCAGCTTAGGAACCTCACAGTACGAGAACCTTATGACACCCTCTCCTGTCAAAAACCCGTTTGCTAATCTGTCCGCAAAGGTCGCAACACAAATTGAGGCATTCAAGAATAGCCATCTCCTGGCGTCTGGAAAGATGAGCCGTCGCGACTCGGACTATCAAGAGTTCGTTGGTCAGGCCTTGCTGAATGCGCTAAACCCCAAGCAAAACACCACCAAGCGCAAGACTTCGCCTCCTCCAGGACCTTCTAGTCAGAGAGTGCGCTTTGCCTATCACCCGCAGTCTAACGTGCAACCCGCTAAACCTCCCCAGCAAACTGACCAGAGGAAGATGACAGCACCTTCTCAGCAGGCAAACTATGCAAACTATGTCGACCTCACTACGCCGCCTCATAAAGTAGATTATGTTAATCTCACAACTCCACCACGTCAGGCAGACTATGTCGATCTCACCACGCCCTCACCACCAGCAGCGTATGAGTCATTGGGACCACACAAGGGGATGTCTACAGCAGAGCAACATGGATCGCATCGATTGAGCTATGGACAGCATCAACCACCCAGCGATTTGTCCACGTCGCGTTATACTGGCTCCGGTTCGCAAAAAGCTCCTCCTGGATCTTCGGCCAATTGGCAAGTTCCTGGCACTAAGCCCCGTTTGCTTAGTACTACGGTTTATTCCAGCGCAAGCGATTGGCCCTTTGACCAAACTTCGAACAACACTAATCCTCCTTTCTCTGCTTCTAGCGCCAGATCAGCCAATTTCTCTCCGGATCCAGAAACACCTTATGATCCGTATGAGGTTGACCGGACCTCCGACAGCATGCTCCCTGGTGAATTTAGTAATCGTCGTCGCAGGGGCCCTAGACCTAGAAAAGGAATCATCTCGCAGCAAACCAAAAGCTCTAATGAAGTTTTACTTGCAGCTCTTTCTTCTGATGCATATTCCGCGAAACTCTCTACATATAGAAGCGATGGGAACCAACACCAATTCCTGATTCCAGCCATTGCAGGTTTCGATCAGCCAGAAGAAAGTCATATGTATCAGCGGGAACTTCGACGCAAGAAGCGTGCTATGGAAACAAATCAAACCTCGTCTCTTCCTTCCCCTGTGAAGTGGTCGACGCCAGTTCAAGCTACCTTCAAACCTATCAATGCGCCATTTCAAAGTCCGGGTTTGTTGGTCAATGGCAATGCTTCGAACATAAGTCCACAAAAAGAGAATGTTGGAAGGTATCCTCTACGCTCCCTTCAATCTCAACCGCCAGTACCACCTTTTGGAACTACCACGCTACCATTGAGGTTATATCCCCAGACGTACAACTCCGAGCTGTCACAGCCTGGTCAAGGCACTCTTAATCAAAGCATTTCTGTGCAAAGCATTTATGGAGCAGGACATGAGGTACTTCAATCTGGTTCACATAGTCGTGGAAAAATGAATCAGTCGTTGGCACTCGCTATTCCTCGTCAGAGTGGAGAGTATCGCCGCTTGGCAGATTCACCATTCTCCGTGCGTCCTACTAGACAACGGCTGCTGATAGTAATGGATCTGAACGGCACTCTGCTCGAACGCACAAATTTTAAGAGCAATTTCGTGCCTCGTCAGAACCTGAGTTCGTTCCTTGCGTATCTACTTGTCCACCACAACATCATGATCTGGTCGTCCAGTAAGCCCGAGAACGTGAAGAACATGGTCAACCAACTGTTTCCTGGAACCCAGAACCAACTTGTTGGTGTTTGGAGCCGTGACCATCTTCGCCTCACCCCAGCGCAGTACAATTCCAAGGTACAAGTGTATAAGCAGCTATCTTGGATCTGGACAGACCCCTCCTTGTCCAAGAGACATCCTGAAGGTGAAATATGGAATCAGACTAACACCGTGCTACTTGATGATACGGCGCTCAAAGCCATCACTGAGCCACACAACTTGTGTCAAATCCCAGAGTTCAAACGTGCGAATGTAGATGCCGAAGGTGATGTGCTTGGTCAGGTGCTGGCTTATCTCGTCTATCTTAGCGACTACGACAATGCCAGTGCTGTCATCAAGGTACAACCTTTCCAAATTAATTCTGGTTGGGCTTGGGATTGGGCAAACCACAAAGCTGCTTCTTCGCCGCAAACAAGAAATCAGCAATCAACTCCTCAGTGGCAGCTTTGGCAGTCTCTGTGGCAGGGTCAACAACAGCAGCCAGTAGTGCAACAACAGTGGCAACATCCGCCAGCTTTGCAGCAACAGCATAATCCTAGGCCAAGAGCAGGTTACAAGCCAAAAGGAGCACCTTCGTCGACAGAAGTGCTTGCGCCCAAGGAAGCAGAACGTGTTCATGTCCTAGAGAAACATTCTCAGCAAAAGACTAGTTCTAGAGCTAGCCATGCCGAACGACTGGCAAAGTTTCAAGAGCGCAAAAGACTTGACCAGAAGGAAAGTGTGCAGGCGAATCGTAAGCCTGCGCAACAACAACAGCAATACCAATACCAGTATCAAGTCCAAAACGATGGTCATCACGCCGCTTTGCAACAGGCACTTGTTCAAGAATCAGAGATATATGAGCCAAACGAAGCTGGATATCAAGCAGCTGCAACAATACATTATCCAGCCCATGCCGATCATCTTGCTAAACAGCAGGCCGCTAATCAAATCCATGTGGGATCAAAGGTCGAGCAAGCGTGGGAAGAATATGAACAGCATGAGAACTCCGCAGAGGACGACGACATTGATTATCCATAAATAGATACCCCAGGCTGAAAAGCCAATATTTTGTGCAATACTGCTACGTAGCCTATAAATAATAACGCATCATGAAAAACGTTTATCATTATGTGTCTAGGTCCATTTCCTATAGGTGCCTCATCCCCCATCAATCTATCGTGACATACGTCAAAGTCGTCTCACGACTCAACATCCCAAATAAAACCGTTCACCCATTATCTCTATGCCTTCCCATGCGCCATATATGTACAATGCAATTCATTACGCCATGCCACCCACGTCTCTACTACTGAGCTGTAATAATCTGGTCCTCCTCGATGACGGGCAAATACTGCGCGGAAAGCGCCTTGACCGCATCAAAAGCCTTGACTGGTGCCGTGGCTGCGAATCCCCTAATATTCTTTGTTAGTGTCCACACTCTTTGTTTCTAGCGCGGATGATGTGTGCCTTACTTGAAGATCTTGTACTCGTGGGTTATGAATCCGCCCGCCTGGGTGATGGCTTCTTTTGCCTGGTCGAGGATGTGGCCTGGTGTGTCTTTGGGGAAGGATATGACGACGGACTTTTGCGGCAGTTTGACGGCGCTGGCGAGTAGGATTAGGGAGAGGATGACGAGAAGGACGTAGGCGATTCGGGATGCCATGGTGGATTGTTGGTGGTGTTTGTTTGTGTATGTTAGTTTGGGATGTGGTGAGTTGTAAATGTTCAAGTGGTGAGTTGGGTTGGTGATGTGCCTGGTGGGATGATGAAGATGAAGTTGGAGGCGGCGGCTAGTGAGTTACGGGCGGCGAGAAAAATACGGGGATGGAGCGGTTTGGGGAAAGCTGACATCATGCTTCCGCTTTTGAAAAGGCGCTAGGAGGGCTGAGTATTACTAAGTAAAGTAGGCTCATTGTTACTGGAGGAGGTTGCACATGCCCAGCCTCCGGGAGCTTCCGCGTTTCTGTGTGCTAGTCCACGCGCTTATCCGGCTCGTTATAAGGCTGAGGTTGTTTGACTTCACCTCGCTCTGAATTAGTTTCTATATCAGGTACTAGGTCATGATACCTCATTCTGTTCATAAGAGAGATATATTTTCTATATTCAGGTAGTTCAAGTGAACTTGGCTTGTGAACAAGACCCCAGGTCAGCATTCAGCAAGACTGTTAGAATATTTTTGACGTCGCCTCCGACGATCGATACTTACCTTCTCTCTATTCTATTTCATCTTCGCCTTCTTGTGATTACCATCCGCAATTTCTTCAGTATCAAGCTATTCGAGCGCAGTGAAGAACGCACCCCTAGATCGATCCATGAAGTTGCAAAAACATCAAACATTGACGCCTGACTTGCTGCCTTGCGCGCAAGGCACCCATCAATCTAACCACTGACGTCACCCAACTTCCTTGCGCGTCGCGACCAAAACGACAAGGCTGGCTGTAAAGCCTACACCCGAAGCGCGAGACAACCTCTCTCTTCCTGCTCACTCACCACCATCGCATCGCATCTCACAACCACCAACTCCAGCATCTCCAATACAACCGCAACAATGGGCGCCTTCATATCCCTCCCACTAACCACAATGATGGCCGTCCCGCTGTTCAGCTCCTACACAACATCTCTCAACCTCCTCTTCTTCACTCTAAACTGGTACATCCTACTCCTCACGCACCCACCGCTCGTCGTCGAGCTCTATGGCATTTTGATAATGCGTCTCCTATTCTTCCTAATCCCGGCCCTGATTTTCCTGGCGTTTGACACGGGTATACCGAGCGTCGCGGTACAAATCAAGGCGCAGGGAAAATATGCTCTACCGACGTTTAGTGCGCGACGACGGATTGGAAAGGTGGTGGTTGTTAGTGTGTTCAATACGTTGTTGGGAGTTGGATTGTTGGTGGGGCTGGAAGTGTTGAGTACGAAGGTTTTGAGATGGCGGACGTTGTTGAGTGTCAGTAAACAGTTGCCGATGCCGTGGAAGGCGGTGCAGAGTATTTTTTGGGGATTGTTTAATCGTGGTGTAAGTTTAAATCAAGATCTTGCTGTTTTTGAGAGAGAGAGAGAGACTAATGTTTATGGTTTTTAGGTTCTACAATATCTTATTCATCGATTCGTGCTGCATGAGGGACGCAGCCCGGTGGCTAAACTACACAAGAGCTGGCAACATAGCGTCGCATCACCCTTCTCGCTGGTCGCGGCATACGATCACCCGCTGCCGTATTTACTGCACCATTGGATCCCGCTATATGTTCCCGCAATCTTCTTTAGAACGCATTTGTTGCCGTTCATGGTCATCGAAGCCATTGTGTCTATGGAAGAGCTCTTGACGTATTCGGGCTACTCCGTGCTACCAAGCGCGATCTTGGTCAAGGGAATGGCACGCCGGACAGATTTGCATTTCCTGACCAAAGGCAAGGGCAACTTTGCAGCCTTTGGTGCTGTTGATTGGATCTCTGGAACAAGTGTTGGTGGTGATGTTGTTGATGATCTCAAGGCTGAGTGGGATAAACATGATATGGATGATAAGGTCCAGGATGGCGCGGACAAGGCTGGAAGCTTGTTGGATTCTGTTGGTCTGAATATGAGAAAGTCTGGCCGAAAGCTTAAAAACGGTACGGCTTCTGGGTAGCGATTGATCTGAACATTGTTACGAGTTCGTGTTGGCTGTTGGCTGTAACGATTTCTCTTCTTAGCTGGGCGCGATTTGGAGCCGTTGAACGTTTGGATGAATACCCCCTTGGAATATATGTTGATCGAAATATCTGTACCGTTACGAATCGATACTTTCGTCTTCCCCGGTAAATTAGAAACCTCCTCGTCCGCCTGCTCCTCCAATGTGGCTTCCCACGCCAGATTTCGTTCCTATAATCGACGCATGGTCTCTTGGATTTGCAGCGGCCTCATATAGAAACGCAACCGGCTCTTTGTTTAGCTTCATAAATTCGCCTTTGAATCCTAGGTAGCTCACCCTCGTCACATCTTCCTCTCCTTGGCTCCAATTGTCTTCAAAGAATAGCGTCAAACTTCGGGTCGAATTGAACAGTGCGCGCTTCACTGGGTACTCCTGTACGGTATTACTCTGTGCAATCGATAGAACTTGCGTAGGTGCTAGATCGTTGGCTGTAGAAAAGTCGAGATCGTCACGGTTGATGAAGATTTTCAAGTTCATCGGCGCTGAATCGCTAGCGGAGGTTCGGATTAGGATGGAGTGTAGACGGACTTGGCCAGCGAATCTAGTCCCGTTAGTACAATGGGCATTTGGACTATGCTGGGTCCTTTACGGAACGTGAAGGAGGAGTTGCTCGTCAGCATCACTGGCGAGCTCAGGGTCGGGTTCTAAGCGTTGTGCCCACGTCTTTTGGAGGATTTTGGCTGCAGAGCGGGGAGTAGCTTCGTTGAGGCATGTCACGGCGCTGAAGTCGATTTGTTCATAGAGGAGGTTTTGGAGGGCGGGGGTAATGTCGTCGTCGTGGTTGTGGTCGTGGCCATCATGGTCATGGGAATGGTCTATTGGTTCTGCGCCGTCGTAGTGGTCGTGAGAATGCGACATGGTATTTCCGAGAGTCAGTGTTTGATGTCAAAGGTTGAAATGGCGATATAATTTGAGCTGTGAGCTGTGGAGGTTTGGACTGAGCTTGGGAGCTCTGTAGCTAGAGCTTGCTCTCGGTTGAGACATTATATCCCTCCCATTTGCCCCTCCTTCCACTTTGATCAATTCAAGATACTCGATGTCAGGTAATTGGTCGCAGTCTCTATGCGAACATTTCTTTCATTGGGGTATTATGTAGTAATTGTAAAATCGTGTCTCATCTATCTTCGTTTCAAGAAATTGCCATGATCTTTGACAACCTGATCTAACGCTATATACGCCTTGCGATCGCGTCTGTTGAAAGCCGAGTTATATAAATTTGGCAGCACCCTCCGTGAATCTAAACACTTATTAGCAACCCTCAAAGAAACGCGACAGATCAAACTCACAGATATTGTCCTCCTCAAACTCAAGTCCATCTCCTCCCTTCTTATGCACAACTTGCGCCGCCTCATCCAATAATGCGCGTCCCTCTCCCTTGCCTCGATACCGTAAATGAACCGTCCACCCACGAATGATCCCTTTTCCACCCTTCTTTCTCCTACTCCTACTGCTTTTCTCTCCTCCAGCGGGCGATTCCCAGCCCAGCACCAGCGAGCCGATGATGTGATCGCCGTACTTTGTCGCAATGATCGTATCGTCATCCAGCCAGTCCCAATTGACTTCTTCCGCAATCTGCAGATACGGACCCACGACCCACCGCACGGCAACCAAACATGCCATCGTAAATCCCACAAACGTCGAGAACAGCGTCACCCAATCCCGTCTATAACCGTATAGTATCTGCCCGCCCACTGCCATCAAAATTCCAACTGCAGCAAGATTAAAGGGATGTGATATTAGAACTCGACTAGCTGTTTGTCGTTGTTGCGCAACACTATCGGCGATAAGCTTGAGTGCTTCAACGCGCTCAGGTTCCTCCGTGACGATGTATGTGCTGAGGTCAGGGATGCCGTCTAGTGGATTGGTGAGTTCGTCGGGTGAGCTAGTGGACGGCGTAAGAAGCGTCGCGGACCCGGTCCCAGAGTCAAAGTCGTCGTTCGTCGACATGGCAGAGGTAAAGGGTGAAGGGGGTGGGAGATTGTAGGCGTCGCAAGCGCGTAGGGAGACGGGAGTGGATATAGGGGATGGGAGGAGAGCTTCGTCGGGGATTCGTAAGTTTGCGCTCAAAGATGTGAGAAATGCTGAAGAATTTGTCAGTGAATTTGCGGTGGAGAAGATTTGCTTGGGTTGGAGGCTGAAAAGCCGCGTCTTGGACCACGCGATGGTTGTGAGGCCGCGTGGTACGAATCTTCAGACTATCCCCCGCAGTCGGACTTTTTGTGGTTTTTGTCCTACAACGGAACCAGGAAAGCTTGGTGAAGAGTAACTTACTGGCAGATGTCTTGAATCCTGGAATATAATTTGGTATCTTTTCGCCCACGGTGGTGCCAACAGTTGCTAATCGGCCGTTGGTTTTAAAGAGATTGGCAGTTGTGAATGCGCCGATTGAAGATTGCGATGAGGAAGATCTTGTGGAAGATGATCGGTGGTGATGGTGGTGATGGGTTGTTGATGAGGCGGCCATGGCCTCCTTATAAAGGGGCGTGTTCCCCCAGGCCTTGAGAAATTTGGTAAGAATAATCGAATACTACCTCAGAAAGAATGAAGTAAAACGAGGCTCAGGCTGGGCCAAAAGCAGTAAAGGCGTTGGTGACCAGGCTCTGGAACAGGAAAGGGGTGTACAGGGTGCGATACGGCTGATATTGGTCAACAACGCCGCTCACGAAGAATAGGCTGGACGTTAGGGATGAAAACAGAAGGAATAAAGAGCAGTTTGTTCAGTCAAAGAAAGAAAGATAGCAACGTGCTGGGGAACATCGTGCTTATTGGATTTGGCACGATCTGCGAGGCCGCGCCGCCAACATGCGAGCTTTGCAAGTGCGCTGATAGCGTCGACCGTTTCGATTCCTTTCACAGGTCTAGCCAGCAAAAGCCACAATACAACGTCCTTGGCGTCGCGTTGCGAGAAGAGAAGCTTAGACTCTTAACGACAAGTACATACACTTAAAGACACTTGGCTTACTTCCGTTGCTTTTGGTCTCTTGAAGAGTTTTCTTCTTCATCACAACCCCAAGTACTGGTGTTTCTGAGGCTTGAAATTCTTTTGGGCCCTGCTTGAACTGAATCAACCCCGACTGACAAACGACTGATTCAACGACAGACAATGACAGATGTCGTAGTAATGACTTGTCTGCATTAGGATCTGTCACAACTGTCCCTAGCCGCCTGGTTGGTCCCTCCAACACCTCAAACAATCACTGCTTCGCAACAAACCAGGTTCAGTCCACCCTCCAGTCCAAAAGCAGTCCCAACAGCTTTCAAAGCGCGGGGCAATCTCGTATCTCCTTGGCCTCAATCCTATCAAACTGTTATCAGTTCAAATCCTCCCATCCATCTGATTCGCACGACTTTTCGCCCAGATATGTGGTCATTCTGTCCAACATGCAATCCCACTGCAACTGCGCCGCCAGAAAAATGACACAATGAGTGCCGTGGAACAGCTATGCCTGTAAGCTTCGCCGTCCTAAATCCAGGTGGATGGTGGCCGGAGGAACCGAATCTCAGGGCTTGAACCCGACTTGATAATTTATATTCCTGAAATGATCGCCTTATCAGACGTCTTAACCTGTGCTTGGGGGCTATTTTGGGCTCATTGGCTATCTAATTCTGCCATGAACGCTTGGTTTCCAATCTATTATACAAACGCTGATCGACAATGCTGACGTTGATCAAGTCATGTTTTTGTTTTGGTTTGGTTCGTAACTTTCTCACAAGAGTCTGAGCTTAAAGAGGCTCATGAGAAAGATGGGCTTGGAAAACACGCGAAATCTGATGGGATGACATAACGCCAATTTACGGATCTTCCGATTTTGTGACCTAGAAGGAGTTACAGCTTTCGACGTTTGAGCAGCTTATAATTGGGTGCGTTATGTGAGCAAGTATAGCTAATTGTGGCCAAAAATAGGCTCAAGTCTTTAGATAAGACTCTCAACGTTACAAAACTCAGCGAACCAATGTAGTGTAACCACTTCCCAGCTTCTATTACGACAATCAGTAGTAGGTAGACCGTTCAAGTTTAGGTTTTACTTCAAATATACGAAGGAACTCCTCCGACTAAAGTCGCTGTGTCCACAGCGAACTTGAAATGCCTATATTTGACCCGTACTTTCGAGCTTGAGCTTTGATAACCAATCACGAACTAAAATATCTTGATCATGGTGATATGAATGATGTCAATAGTCATTCAGTCGAAGCTGTTTTCGCGAGATATGTCTGGGTTTGTTACGTTATGTTCAATCAAGCACATATTTCTTCTAATATAGACTTCAGTCTACAAACACTGGCGGATATCACAGCAAAGTCAATTAAAAATGGGCAATTTGTTTACAGATTTGAAATCAGCTATGCCGAATATGCCTCTCAGGCTCTTTCAGAAACTTGTCTATTCTAACTGTTTCCGTACCTGAGCTTCCAACCGCCCAGTTCCACCATTGCTTCGCTCTATGAGCATACTTCATAGCCATTTCTTCCTTTCCCATTTGCCCATATGCATAGGCTCCAAGCTCAAATAACTCGATTTTGGGGAAAATGAGACCTTCATCATCATACAGCTGCAGAAGTTCTTCAATACTCGCAGTCATGTTCGGCTTCTTTTGTTCGCCAGCACTGATAAATAGTCGATCTTTCTGCCGTCTTATTATCTCCAATCGTTGATCTGACTCTTCAACTTTATTCTTCGATGCTCCGCAAATAGAGCAATTGCATTCGAACGCCCAGGTATCGCGCAATACCTGCTTGCGCTTCTGCGACGGAACGTCAGGATCGTGAATATCTACCATATGGTCAGCATAACAGTCCCAACACCTACGAACATACCTCTTACAAGAATGCGTAATCTCCTCTCCAGCTTCAATATCCCTCAGCGCCCAAACAACATGCGTCATCATATCCTCATCATACCGATAATACGCACTTACAATTCCATTAGCTCACCCCACAAATACTTCACAAGACTCACTTTGGCCGACAATCATGATTTATCCGCGCCCCCTGCGGCACTAAATGCACATGGCCAACACCACCATACGCCTGCGCAAAGCCATTCGTCTGCATCACATCCATAATCTCATCGCCCAATCCCGCCTTCGCCAGTCCTCTCGCCGCCTTCCTTCCAGCCTCTGGTAACCGTAGTAGCGCTTTCCATTGTAACATCTCCTGATCGACTTCCGTGAGCAGGCGGTATGCTTCGCGGACGACGATTAGAACTGGTTGATCCATGAGGATTATCTCGCCGGTCTTGATTGTTCGGTTTGCGACTAATGCCATGCCGCGGCCGGGTAGGTTCTTCTCCTCCCAGGCGGGCACGTCTGGCAGTCTGGGTCGTGACTCGGGCGCCATGAAGCCGGTGGATAGAAAGATGCTGTCTGCGGCGTCGGGAGTGGTGATGACGGCGAGACCGCGGCCTTCGTGGAAGTGTGCCGTGGTGAAGACGCAGAAACGTACGTCTTTGAATTCAGCGTGTTTCCATGATGGGCCGACGCATTCGGGCTCGTAGGTCCATGGGCGGTTTTCGAGAATCTCAGCACTTTCTGTCCATGGTGAGGAGAGCCAGGGAGGTAAGACTGGTTTGGTTGGACAGGTGCTGGCGTGAACTGTGAGAGGGTATGTTGAGAGCAGCCAAGCTGTCAATAGGGGTAGGCTAAACATGGTGGAATGCTTGGTGCTGCGTTTTTAATGGCTCCATTATTCTAGGAATGCGAAAGAAGTGGAGAGAGAAGTGGGATAGAGAGGTATTTGTTGGAAATGTTGCTG
The DNA here is from genome assembly GCA_010405405.1 of Microthyrium microscopicum. Lineage (NCBI taxonomy): Eukaryota > Fungi > Ascomycota > Dothideomycetes > Microthyriales > Microthyriaceae > Microthyrium > Microthyrium microscopicum. The sequence goes on along the minus strand of MU004232.1, from coordinate 2,466,214 downwards.
GCGTCTACTGTTTCATGGCTTGTTAGAGCTCTGCTTTGATGGCAGGCCAGTTGCTAAGTTGCGAAAACAATGTTTCGAATGAGACGTGACAACCGAATGATGTAAAGAGTCTATTGACAAGACGTCAAATGTGTGATTAATCCTTGTGTATATTTTCCTTGAAGCGTCGTCCAGCGACTTACTTTGGTGAGAATATACTGCAAAAGCCGCCCAGTCAGATCACAATCAACCAAGAAACACAAAATTTTAAATGCAAATAATTGCACATTGTTCTAAATTACAAGTACATAGTAGAATAGAAAAGAAAGGACGTGTACAGAAGAGCAGTAAGAAGGCTAATCTAACGCGGTTCTGTCGCCTCCAACTTGGGTATCAAACAACAGCAATAACATGAGTAATTTCCCCTTTTCCCGCTAATACACCTGATTGTACAGCGGACCATGCATGGAACAAATTTTTTCAAAGCAAAAACATAAAAGAACACAACATGAAAACTCCTCCCGCAATGCCAATGATATCAATCTGATAAGTGAATATGATGCTGGGCGATGTTCATAATACAACATGAGAAACAAGAGACAAAAGAAAAACGTGGTTGTGGATCAGCCGAATTGACTGTTTGTGGCTTATTGATCCATGATTCCTAGGATCAAGCTGAGGTTGCCCATCATTTGTTTTGCTTGGCCGACGAGGAGGAGTTTTTCGGCGTTGCCTGGTAGGCCGAGATAGGTGGGTGGTTCACGCTCGGGGAGTTTGCGGACCCAGCCCATGAAGTCGTTCCATGTAGTGCCATCTGGAAGCAAAAGTACTGCTTCGCTTGCGTTTGGACCAGATTGAAGGCCTTGTAGGACATTGTGGTCTGCGTCAAAAGCGGCGGGTGTCATGAAGTTGTCGACAATGGTAGAAAGTGTTTGGAAATCTCCCTCGTCGTCAATCTTACCACCATACATTTCGGTGATCATCATGCGTAGCATGTCCCAGGGGATATTCTTGGGAGATATGTTGGTTCGACCTCCGGCAAAAGACTCGATCCAAGCATCAATAATGAAGCTACAGCATTCATACTATGATATTATTAGTAAGAGTTGATTAGGAAGTAGGGGGAATAACTTACGTCGCTGTCATTGAACTCCCAGAAGCCTTTCCATCCAATCGGCACATATCTGAGACGCTCTTGAACAACTGCATGAAGCATAGCAAGAAGCAAGTATACTCGAGCGCGCTCCACAGGTGCTTTCGTAGCTTTAGCTGAAAGTGAGGATAGCGAGTCCTTCATATTAGCTCGAATACCAGCAGGCTGTTCGTTCATAAGAATTCTGGAAGCTCGCAGAAGGTTGACCGGAATCTTGGGGCTAGCATCCATGCAAAGGAAGAGTCGGAAATCAGGATGAGGTTTGAGAGAGTCGATGCGCTTTTCAAGGCTCTGGAGCCATGTTGGCGCCAAATGCACGTTCTTGATAAGGACCCAGGCGCCCGTAGCAGCGGCATTACCAATTGCCTTATCAGCGGTGGCAAGTCCTTCGTTGGAACCCATGGCAATGTTGGTGCAGGTTGCGTTTGTACGCTCAACCAGATTGTCGACACGATAGCTGGCATCGAATCCAGGACTGGAGCTGAGAGATATTGGGGTTCTAGCCGAGACTTGCTGAACAACTTCACCCAGATCTCCAGTTGTATCCAAAAGGTTTGCACCAAATACCGCCTCAACGAAACGTTCGACAGCAGGCACAAATCGATCCACACGGAAAAGTTTGACAAGGATGAGAGATCGAAGATGCTGATCAAGGGTCGATGTTTCACTAGGCCAAGCTTTGGGGACGTGGTCTTCTGCGAGCTCTTCGGTGAAGAAGCTGTCCCAAGAAGACTGATTGACTGAGCTGATATAGTCCTTGAAAATTTGCAGCTGGCTAGCTTGGGCCATTGCTTCGTTCTGGCGTGAAGTGTCTGTAGAGACATCGCGTCCTTCAAGGTCTTCTCTCAAGCACATATCGATGAGACCCTTCTCCATCTTAAAGGATCCGGTCTCAGGGGTAGCTTGAGCGAGTAACATTGCTAATGCGACACGATCTTTTTGAACCATGGCTAGTGAAGTCCGTCGGTATGTGTTGATGAAAAGCTCTCGAATAATAAACTCAATACGGGCATTGTTGTTTGACTCGCTCGACTTTTTGACTTGTTTGAGAACATCCTGGAAGATATCCATAAAGTACTGGAGAGAGAATTGGTAGAAATGGTTCATGCGATGCAGTTGTTCCAAAGTTGCAAAAGTCGCAGCACATACGCCAGCAATGACACTGTACTGTGAAGTAATGCTTTCGACTTCGGACCAGACACCTTCAGTTTCCTTGGCCTTTTCTGTGATAACACCAGCTTCTTTCTTGAGATCTTCGAGGGTCTTCAGAACCTTGTCATCATCAAGAATGTTGCCTTGGGACTCGTTGAGCGCCTGGAGGAGCAGTTTCTCGAGATTTCGGAGCTTGAGTTTAAATTCTCCTTGCATCTTGATGACATTTGACCGTCGCTCATCAACGTCTGGACGTTCTGATTTGAGGACTTCATTCAAACATTGAGTTTGCAAACTGCTCTTAGTGACAGTGAAATTGACAAGAGTTGTGCGTGAGCAAATATCTGGAGCGAACGAAGCCGATGGGTCGCGAGTTGACAAGAACAGCTTGAATGAAGGAGAGAAATCAACTTCTTGCTTGCCAACGTTGATAAGAACTCGACCACCTGTCTTTTGGTATTCTTTGTTGAGAATGTGTGTCAGAATTGGATCCAAATGTTCAGCATCTTGGATAAGGATTGGGTTGCCGAAGCGCAAGGAAGTTTCCAGTTGCTTAGTGAAAGAATTGTCGAGGAAACTTGTGACGGTAAGCTTGCGGTGCTTGTACTCCTGCTGCAAGAACTCCGTGACCCGGCCAGAAGGATCGATAATGAGGGGATAACGATTGAAGCGCTTGAGCATGATAGCGTTTTCAGTGCACAAGTCATCCACTGGAAGAGAATGTTGTTGCCAAGCCAAGCGTTCATCTGCAGTTGAGAGATATTCTGTGACTGGATTGTGATCCTTGATGCGGATGCCAGAAGAGCTCAGGTGCTTATACCAATCATCGGTCATGGCCTTGCGGTACTGTTGATCATAGAAACCGCCATATGCCATTAAAGCAGCAGACACCAAAACATCGCCGACGAGTGTGTCGATTTGCGAGTCAAAAGATTGGCTGCTGCTCTTCCATCGATCCTCTTCGGACCCCAAACTTGCCAGAAGACGCTCGCTGCGCTCGACTTTGGATTCGACTCGCTTCATTTCCGCTTTGATCGCTTCTACTTCGCTGATGAGTGCAGCATAGTCGCCCTTGAATCGTCCAATACTGTCTTCCAAGCGTTGTATTTCTTGGTCAATTGCTTGAGCATGAGACCTGGTATTAAGCATTTTCTCCTGAAGAACTTTCAGCTCCTCTTGGAGTGGTGCAACCCGATCCTTGATATCGCCATATTCGACTTGTGCTGTCACCCATTGAACAAGAGGTCCACAGGCCTTGGAGGCACGGCTTGCGCGCTCAAACGTGAACTCCTCCTTTGACAAATAATCGTGCCGCATCTTGCTTCTCAGAGATTTGGTCATTTGCGAATCATTGTCGTAGTTGACAATACTGGCAATAAAGTCATCTCGGCGCATAATTGTCATCAAGGTGTTCCAGTCAGTTTGTTTGTGGCCAAGTATCATGCACACTGATTCAACAGTCAACTTGACACCCATCGGTGGCCGAGTCATTCCTCGAATTTCTTGTAGTTGCGCCTTTTTGATATTGCCGACGCTCCGTTTGGCCTCGGCGACCGCTGGCTCTGCTTTCGCCAAATCTTCCCTGACAACTGCTTCTCGTTCTGCGACTTCTCTCTGTTGCTTTTGCAAAGCTATTTGGACCTCCTCAGAACCCCGTTTCTCTTTCTCTGCTGTCTTCTCGTCGGAGATGATGGTGGTAAGTTTTTCTTCAGCCTCCCGACCCTTTTTCTTAAGTTGTGTCCGCTTCTCAGCGAGTTCAGCGTTCAGATCTTCTACCTTTTCTTTGGTATCACGAAGCTTATCGAGACCAACGTTAATGTGACGCTGCTGCTCCTCGAGATCCTCCCGCTTCTCTGAGTGTAGCTTGGCGAATTGATCAACAAAGTCGAGGAAATGTCGAGGCGTCAAATAGGCAACCTTGTTCTGTTGTTGAAGCAAACTCTCATTGGTACCATGGAGTGAGTAGTGTATATGAACCATGGCATTGACAACTGCTTCTCGATGACTTGGTGGTAGAGAAAGTTCGCGGTATGCAACTTCCAATGAGTTTGGAGCTTGGTAGTTGGAACGATCCAGATCGATGGATTGAGTAAGTTCGGACCCGACCTGGAACAGTGCCTGATCGGACCAGTCGCCGAACCAGTTGAGTACACAACGATTGAATAAGGCGGGACTAGTAGCAGCTTTTGAGGACAGTCCTTCCTGCGGTGGATTCATCGTGAAAACCACATGCAAATTCTTGGCAATCTGGGACTTGAACCACTTGTAGAGCTCTTCATTTGAGTCGAGCATATGTCCCTTGTCACCTTCACGCTGGGCGCCTTCACGACATTGGGTCATGAGAGCAGTAAACTCATCGCCTTCGAACAGACCAGGAATTTCCGCATTAGCAAGGAGTGTATTCATGCGCTCAAGGAATCCAGAGTCCAAAACGTTTGACTCATCCATAATGAAGCAAATCTTTTCGCCCTGACATCCACATCGGCGTAACACTGCGCGAAGATCGTCATCAAAGTCTTCAGCCGAGTACTTGCCGTGGAGTTTGATCTGGTACACCGAGAGACCATTCATCCAAGCAACGAAGCGAGAAAGAGTTGTCTTGCCACTTCCGCTTACACCAATGAGTATCAAGTGACCTTGCGATTGGCGGAAAACACGGTCGATGCGGAGAACATGTTCCAGGAGATCATTGAATGGAATAAGCTTGACGTCCACTTCTTCCTCGCAGAAAGTCTTGAGACGTTCATTTACAATTTCTCGTAGCTTCTCACGCTCGATGGGCACATAATTCTTCGAATCCCAGCTAGAGAACAGAATTGGTGCGGCGAGTGCTTTTTCTTGGTCCAATGTTGGGAAGTATTCAAGTGCGATGCGAGTAATAGCTGACTCGGTCCACTTTCGCTCATCTTCATCGATGAGACGATCTTGGAACAAGCGCAATGCTTCGTGAGCCCAGATGCGGATGAGGCCTTCGAGGCTGAGAGTGTCGAGCGGTCGAATAGCCTCGTAGATACCACGCACCCAGCGAGTAAGTTCACGGGGCGAATAGATATAATGTGGCTGAATGTCGGGAGTGAAGCGTTTCTGGGATTCCGAAAAGACTTGAACCATGGCTTTTGTGAGTAGCTCCGCATATCCACGAAGAGAAGGCACTATTTTGAGCACAGCTGAGGTAAAAGTGCCGTATATTTGATGAAGTGATTGCTCTCCTGGATAATCGACCATGATGACTGGAGCATGGCGCAGGAAGCGAAGACCAAGTGGCGTACGTCCAGGATCTGTAGGAGGATTGCAAGCACCAACGAACTGGATCCGATCGAGTGTGACCCAGGTGCGATCTGATGTTCGCCAAAAGCCGTTCTGTTCTACTAATTGACGTAAGAAAGAGATGGCTCGTGGCGTGCCATAGTCATCTGGTGCTGGAAGGTTGATCTCGTCACAGAAGATGACTAGCCAGCGACCGACTTGAGTAGGGGTCATCATGACACCGTTTGGAGTCTTTCGATATCCGCAGTATTGCTCTAATGTTTTGATGAGAAGATCGGGTGTTGTGGCACTTGAGAAATTGAGACCGATGACTTCCATTTGCTCAAGTTTCTTGAGGGCATTGAATAGCGTCATTGTTTTACCAGAACCGGGCGGACCACATAGGATGAGTGGCTTATGCTCTGCGAGCCACGAGTAGAGAATGTCTTCATGACGAACAGTGTCAAGAGTTGGGATGACAACATCCGCATCAGTGACGGAGTGTGTATCGACTTCAATGCCTGTAACTTGGTTCTGCCATGGCTCCCATTCAGAACGTGGAAGTACAACATCGTAATCAATGATGGAGTTATCGGCACCAATGGTAGGAAGATCGATGGCAGCAGATCCAGCTATTGAGTCACCAAAAGCCTTACGGTCTGCCAATGGACAATCTCCAGTGAGCGACCAAATGAGAGAGAGAAGGAGCTTCTTGGAGATATAGGTGCGGATTTGCTCGTCCTCTAGTGTGAAGTCGGAATGTTGTGCGTTGTACTCCAGAATATTGCGACACGCCTTGTTGAGAAGGGAGAAAAGCGTGTTAAGTGCACGGATGTCGGTGAATTCCATGATGTGTCGGTATCCGCGAGCTTCCTCGAGCGCCTTTTGGATGAAGTTGTCGTCTGCGAATTGCGCTTGGAGGTAGTCTGCGGTTTGCTTTTGAGTCGCAAGAAGCTTCTGGGCTAGCTGACCTGACGCAACAGAGCTATCTTCAATATCATCGAAGGGTACCTCGGAGAGATTTGATATGAAATTGGCGACGATCATTCGAGGGTCAACAACATCACTGCTAAACCAAACCATACCGCATCGACTGACAGTAGCAAGTGTGGCATATTTCAATGTCTCGACTTCGAACATGATGCGGACATTTGACGGTAAATTTAATCGCTCACCATTTGGTAATGTGAGCATCTTGTTGTCATCCAGAACACTGTTCAAGTTTTCGACCCAGACGGGATCGACATCACCATCAAACACAATCCAATGACGCTTGGAGTCTTCACCACGCAGATTATCGATGATCTTTCGGAGAATGCTGGTAAATAGACCATCGGTCCATTCGCGAGTGGTAGGATCAAGAGTGCCGTAGAGATGCTCTTTGGACATGACCTTGGGATCAATGACATGGCAAACTCCTTCAATGCCATCTACTCGTTGCAGAGCTTTGAGGAGAATGCGCCAAGCAGTTGACTTGCCCGAGCCAGATGAACCAACCATCATGACACCATGATGGAGGCGCTGAATCTGGTAAAGCTGAATAACTTTGGTCATCCAAGAGTCTGTTGGTACAAGTTTTGCCTCGGCAGCTTCTTGTTTGATAGCATTCTGAAGATCCTCCAAAGGCGCTGGGATGTATTCAACTCCTGGGAAAGATTCATACTCGACATCAATCATGATCTCCACATCTGAGCGAATAAGCTTAGGAGCTAGTGTTTCTCTAATGCTCTGAACGATGATTTGAGGCTCGACAACTGTATCTTGAACACTATCATCTTGCTCAGTGGCAAGTCTATCTCGTTTTAGGCCACCAGAGCTGACTAGAACGCTCTTCAGTGCACGAAGACCGAAGTCGTAATGTGATTGGTTTGACAGACGGCCTGCGCAGCGGTCGAAGAATGGGACGATCTGTCGAGATAGATCCTTGGCGCATGAGAAACCTTGGGAGTACAGCATGACTTCGGCGATCAGCTCCTTGTCTGGCTTGGACATGGCAACGCTTCGGAAGAGCTTCTTCAAGTTGTCTGGCAAGTTGGAACGTCCAGCATATCCGGGATTCATGGTGATGAAGATACCAGTATTTCCATGGACTTGGAGATTGCGACCGATGAGTTCGATTTCGGAATTGCCATTGGTAACTGCACGGCGTAGACCTTGCTGGATATTCTGGATTTGCTGCGAAACAGCTGACAAAATGCGTTCTTCCAATCGATTGAATTCATCGAAACATCCCCAAGCACCCACCTTGCAGATACCGAGGAAGATGCGACCCATGGCTTGGAAATCAAAAGTGTCGTCGCAACAGAATACTAGGGTGAAGCGACCTAGCTGAAGACCTAGAGCTTTGACAGATTCAGTCTTGCCAGTACCAGCCGGACCATATGGCGAACCACCCAACCGTTGACTAAGAGCTTGAGTAAGGGTGAGGAAACAACGGTCTGTCAATGGTGTCCGGACGAGTCGATCAGGTACTCCTAGGTATTCATATCCATAGACAATGCTTGCGTTGGCCATCTTGACATGTAATCTATCAAGGGGCTCAGCCTCAGGTTGGTAAACATATCGCATTTGGGTTAGCCAGAGGTAATGATGTGGATCTGCGCCAGCCTTTCGAAGCTTGTCGACAACGTCGCGTTGGTGAACGAATTCAGTGATCAGATGCTCACATTTCTTGCGCTGCAAGACCGTCAAGTCGCCCAGGACGGCGCTTGCGAGTACTTGCAAGAGTCCAACAAGGCGCTCGTATAATCCATCGAGCGCGCTGCTGCCGGATTGTAGAGCTGCTTCAGTAGCTGTTGTCCAGCATACTTGAGAAGCAAGAACAACAATCTGAGCAGGAAAGTCATCGACAAACTTCTGAAATACATCGCGGTCAAGGGTTTGAGCATTGATGATTTGAGTGTATTCGCCAACAGCATCGAAGAGTAGGCTAGCCAGGGTAGTTTTCATGCTGCTTTCGAGAAGACCGAGCCATTCGTTGACCTTGGGGGTTTTGGCAAGAGATATCTCTTTATTCAGGAATATTCTCTCGCCCTCTTTCGAGAAGAACCCTTCTATTATCGAGTCCTCAGTCGTGAGGAGACTTGCGATACCAGCAAACATCTTCCGTAAATGCTTTGAAACGCGCTGTGGATCATTGCTATTGCCGATGATCTCAAGTAGGTCCTCGTCTCCAACAAAGTAGAAACGTGGGAATGCTGTCCGCTCCTTTTCGAGGTATTCGCCAAGGGCTTTCTGGATCTTGGTGAGAAGGGCTGCCAATTCTTCCATTCGGGTTTGAACACCATCAATTGCCAGAACATCCAGAACTAATGGCGATTTCGATACGTGCTTCATGACTTCGAAAAATCGCTGATTGATGCTCTTGAAGTGCGCCGTCTCCGTTTTTAGCAGGTATTTGATATCGGCATTTCCCATAAAGACGCCTTCTAGGTAAACCCATTGACGCTGAACGTCAATCCATACGTCAAACAAGACATGGACCTGGTTTAACCGATCTTCCCATGAAACTGCTTCTTGTTGGAACTCTCGATAGTATGGCGAATTTCGCATCATCTGTAGCGAATTGAGATGCTCGCTACACTTCGCAAAAAGGTCATCCCAGCCACGAATAAGTCGACACTTGTTTTGATAGTTGACCAGATCGAGCATATAGTTTTGCCAGGTTTCCTTGACTTGTCGAAGAAACTCTTCGAGGCCCATTTCCCCTTGAGCTTGAGTAAACACGTCGCGAATGACAACTTCACTTGCGACAAGGTTGAGATCCCATACATCACCAAGTGTCATTGAGGATGAGAACCGTTTTGATGGGCCTAGGCTTTTGAAGATCTTGGCCCAATGACGGTCGCGCATTGCCTCTGATCGTAGGTCTGAAAGCGTGGAGTTGGCCTTTAGGAGGTTGCGCAATTTGTCCTGCATGAACGTGAAAGCAGCATACTGGCGCATACGTGAAGGCATATCCTTCATCATCTTGACAAGCTCGTTGAGTTTTCCCTTTACTTTTCGAGCATTAACACTGGAGAACTGTTGCTCTCGAAGCTCATTGAGACTGAGCCAGATAGTGTTAAGACTAGCCCATACAGAACGGAAATCTTGGACCTCTTCTAGCAGTGCAGGAAGCATGTTCTCTGCGCTGGGCGCCAGATCAAGAGCCTCTTTAGCCTTGGACACGCCCTCAGCCTCGTCTCGTAGCTTGGCAAGTCGAGTTTCGAATGACTGGAGTACTTCTTCAGCTTTTGCGGGAGCCATGTTACCAGAAACGGGTTTCTCTTCCGACCATTGTACATTGATATCGGCAATTTTCTGGTTGACAACCTGGTCCTCGGCTTCGATCTTCGCACGAAGAGCGTCGCTTTGGTCTTGCACAATCTTGCTTTGTCGATTAAGGATTTGCTGGAAGGCCGACCACTGATCATCGATTTGAGACATGCTGAGCCATCCCTTTGGAGTCTGGAAGCGTTGACGCATCAAAGAAGTCTCTCCTAGGCGGAAAAGACCAACTTCCTCTTCCCAGGCCTTGACCATACGCTTGTATTTCTGGCAAACAGTGATGAATGTGACGGCTTGCTGTGTTGATGACGCTTCCAGACGTTGGCTTTCGAGCTCTTTACGAGCTTGTTGGATTTCAGTGAACACGATATTCTTGCGTCCGGAAATGAGCGTAGCAAATCGGGCCACAATGTCATGCTGCCATTGATCATACTGCGCATTGACCTTGACTTGAACTTGATCATATTTCACGGTGATATTGCCAAATGATTGACTCTTTTCCGAAGTGTCAAAGGTGCTTCGAGCTTGAACAATTTCTTGTAGAAGTTGTAGCCACCTAGCAAGATCTTCTTGTATCTCATCAAAAAGCTGTTCTCGGCGAAGATCCCATAGCGACTGGAATTGAAGCCATGTGGCAACGTATTGCGAAACCTCCGAGATCTTTTTGCTGATAGCATCATGTGCGGTGGCCAGCGATAATGCGCACTGATCCGGAAGGTATGAGAATGTAGGTACCGCTTCTTTAATGTGGTGTGCCAAAGTCATGTCATACCGGTTACCTTTGACCTTTTGTAGCGTCCCAACAATTCCGATCCAAGATTGAAGTTGTTGTAACCACGTTGACCGGGCCATCTCGAGTGGCGGCTTGAGATACAATGTCTGATTGCGAATGGAGATCTCGTGGGTGAGCTGCTTAAACTCCAGGTGCCCCGAGTTTGGATCACTTTCGCGGCGCGGCCGGTTGCTTTCCTCCTCGATTGGCATGGCCGTACTATCAAATACCTCGATCCATTCACTGATGGCTTGCTTGAGTCGATTTGCAAGCGTAGCTTCAATGCGATCATTCAAACCATCCACCCAGAGCTGTCGATTAGAATAATTCTCCAACTCGAGCATATCTACGTCCTTCTGAATAGCATCAATACTACTCTTGAAGTGATGGGCAGTGTAAGGGCAAGATTCCAGGTTCTTCAACTGCATCTGTATTCTTGAGTTGATCTCTTCCAGTAGAGCAGTTTTTCGCTGCAGCACTGATACAGCGCTTCCGAAGTCGCGAACGAATTGGACGTGTTTGCTTCCCGCTTCTGGACGACCGGTACCTGTGCTTGTTACTCGAGTGTGTAGATCGTAGACATCAACGAATGATTCCCATTTCAAGAACATGCCTTTGGCGATCATGGAATATGCCGAGTTTTGAAATACATTCAAGAGGAGTGCCACATCAGACATTGCTGAAATTGTCTGCGTCGTCTGTGTGAATTGATGAACGGTTTCCATTAGGCTGACAGCAAAAGGATAGACGTTCTTGGCCTCTTTAGCAATATTTTTCAGAGCATTCGGGATCTGGAAACGTAGCCAACTCATATGTCGGACTTCTTTGAAAAGGGATATAATCTCGCCATCAAAGTTGACCGTAAGTTGGAAAGAATTGCCGGCGGCACGAGCTTTGTGTATGTTGAATAGACGACCGCTGATAGTGGTGTTCTTCTGCATTACTCCTCGATACCATGTGTCAAAGATCTTTTTCGTCTCTAGCTTTTTGCGGAAAGAGTTGCTCTCGGTCTGGAGCTTTTCTCCCGCAGTATGCATGTGCCAGTCAGGACCAAGAATATCTTCCACTTTGCGCATGTAATTGTCAAGATGTCGCTCGATCTGTCGGGCCCAAATGATGGAACCGGCTATTGGAGGTATATCATGCAGCTGAGACATGACATAGGCCTCAGAAAAGCCGTATTTCTCCTTGAAGCGGTCGTGTAGAGCTTGTATATCCCGCTTGACATTTTCAATGAGTTGACTCTGGTACTCTGACACAGCGCTTCGAATTTTTGGCCGCACAAAGAGGGCATTGAATTTCGAAAAGACCCGAAACATTTCATTGGCATTCTTCGCTTTCCCTAGGAGGTCTCTGAGCTGACGGATGATCGAATTTTCGACACGAGAAGTGCGATCGTTATAGGTAGTCTCGGCATTAGTCCACAAAGTGGTTCCTTCTTCAGATATATCCAGTACGTCGACACCTTTGAGGGCAGCGTAAGCTTCTGAGACTTCTTCCACAGGGTCGGCATCTTCAAAATCACCCGACAAGATGACTCCAATAGACTCGCTCTCGCCATTCGAAAATTTCGAGGGAGTGATTGCGTTCAGAATGGTCTGATGCAGTTGCTCGTGGTTGCGCCGAAAGCGATGAATGTACTCAAGGCGCAATTGAGTGGTAGTGTGTCGTGGGGTGACCTTGATAGGGATAAACTTTTCATTCCGCTTTCGTGAAGTATCTCGAGCCGCGTTGGTAAAGTCCTTGAGATGACTCTCCCAGGCTATGAAACATTCCTCAGCCTCTCTCATGACTTTCACAAAGGTGGCATAGTCGTAGTGCATAAGCTGTTTGCCGTTGAGACGAGTGTGCATTTGAAGATCAAAATCCCCAGATATCGCTTCTACTAGAGCTAATGCTCGCCGTATGGGATAATTGCACAGCCGTATTTTCTTGTTCAGATGAGAGAAAATATCGCCTAGAGCTTCCTGAACTTTTTCGAGTGATGGAGCGGATTTTAGTTCGTCCAGTGGGAAATCTCGCATGAGTATATTGTAGTTGCTGACCATCTCGGCTGTCTTCTTGAGGTCGGTATCATTTTGGAAACTGACAGTTGCAGTAAATCTCTTTGCCTTCCGGAGAACGTCTAGAGTAAGTGAGACGCCTTCTGAAGATAACGACTGTTCAATGTCTTCTAACACAGACTCCATGCGCAACCAAAAGTTCTTTTCCTGGGTGGCGCTTGTCCAGGTAGGCTCGCGCTTTGCAGAGTCCGTAGTAGCCTGTATTTCTCGGATCCAATGATTTACTGTCCGCTGCAAATCCAGGATGAACGCGCTGTCGCTAATGAGAGATTCGTCCAGGAGATCGATTGAAGGTGGTATCCGCTGAGCTTTCGCTAGGTCCAATACGCGCTGAATCTCGTGGTTGAAATGAAAGACTGGTACAGGTATATCCTCATTGTCTCGGAGCTGTTGTAAATTGAGCGCAAGTTCGGCCATCTTTTTCTTGGCTCCTGTAACACCACTACCTCGAGACTCCTCCCCTTTGCCACGCACTGGGCCATCTTGATCTTTGTTTTTGACGTAAGCATTAAAGGATGGTATTAAACCATAGTTTAGCAAATTATAGAAACCCTCAAACCGAGAGGCAGAAGAGTCATCCGAGGAGACTGGCAATTCTACTACGCGGACTTGGGAGGTGATCTTTCGAGTGGTATCGATCGGTTGGGCGGGTTTCATAACGGCGATGCATCCAACGCAGTCATTGGAATACTCGTATGATTGTTCAGCATGTAATTGGTAGGAAAAGACATCTACAAATCAGGGGTCAGTGATAACTAGAAATATTTTAGTAGTACAATCTACCTTCTGCCTCGTCCTCCTCATCTGATATTGAAGAGCTCCTCCGAAGCTTCTGTATGTAAATGGAGGTAGCCTTGGCCTCTTGAGCGAACCGAGCGCAGGCTTTCAGGGTATCTTCTCGACGTGACGAACCAAGGAGGCTGTCTGTATGTTGAAGCTCTTCCGACGTCGCGCCGAGTGTGACTTGTAGCAGAAGAGCGAGATGATCGATGAGTATTTGAGGGTCAATGTCCTGCGCTATTTGTGTCGAGACTCCATTCCCGTTGACCTCACCGACGGCGAGTTGGCCAGCCATGATGACTTATGATATCAGAGGACAGTTCATCAGGGCTCGCGAATAGCATGGAAAGAAGGAGTGGAAGGATTATGAGGGGTATCAAATGGAGAGAATCGCTATCGTGATCTGGAGATAGGATGGGCGGAGAATTAATTGGTGGTGCGCAAGAGTGTGGAGGAAGAAAGATGTCAAAAGTAGTGCCTGTTCGAGTCTCCTAACTGTCTATGAATGGGGAGCGCGTTGATGGCTTGATAGCGTGGCGCGCTTGCGTTAAAGCGGTTAGCTCTTTCTTGCTTAGGGCTCTGCCCCTGCTTTTAGCAAACCACCTCCAATTACCACGCGACTGGTCTATGCGACCTTCAACCGTACCAATCATTCTGAATTGTCTGTACTACCACTTAATTGTGAAGAGCATTCACAAGATTGATACTCAAAAGTATCTGCAATCATACTCTACCACGGCTGACTATACAAAGTCAACGCAAAGCCAATGGCTTCATGGCTGTTACCAAAATGACTGGTGCGCTCCCCTCCTATGAACAGTTCCATTGCACTGAATCATGAATGAAGCCTTCATTTTGTCGACAAGCTGCTCGTTTGATCATGGACTGATCGCATCACTAAGTTGGAACTAACCTGGTCTTAATTCTAGCAAGAAAGAACACTTAGTATGTTCAGTTCGAGGATTATATCCTTTTGGGCCTGGAACAATAGAATTTGAACGTGATGGTCACATAAAGTGGTCGCCAACGACTGCGACTCTGGACCTGACCTTAAAATTATCTTGGAATTCCAGCTTTCCTTGACTATCTGGCAGCTCAAACTCGCATACTCACACTGACTATCGGAGTTAGTGGCGTAGCGAGGCTAGCCTACGGGTGGGTCCTTCCGCCATTAAAGAGACATGATGCCCCTTCATTTCTACACTTCTGATTCTGAATGAGAGCATAACCGTGCAATCATTATTCAATCAGTCACCAACTGCTTTGCCGAAATGGTGACCTCAGCACCTCTGGATTCCGATGCCACGAACTCTCCATCGGAGATCGCGATCGCTTGCCGCAGCCGTCTCGCTACTATTCGTAGGGGTATTCCTCCTTCAGAATCATTGTGAGTTTCTACCCAGATGAATGACACTCTTGAATACATAGCTAACTGAAACGTATAGTTGGTCATGAGCGAAGATCGACTAGAAGTGCGACGCTCCTTGCAGCTGCTCCCCCCTATATCGAAGCGATCTTGAACCCCGAAGACACCCAGTTTCCACGCTTGGACTGTAGTCTAGGAAACGCGAACCGATACTCATACCTGGCGTCCGATAATCATAGTGTTGATGGAAAGCTCAAATACTTCTTCGCTCTGGATCTTTACGAGGCTGCGCATATCCTACCAAGACTGATCGGGTCTGTTGTCGAAGCCATAATATTCCTCGGGCCCAGCAACTGCGCAGTTTCTATTGTAGAGGGTCGCTCAACCGATGGCACATTCGAGATACTGTTTCTTTTAGGAGATGAGCTTCAAAACATGGGTATTGAGTATTTCTTGCAGAGAAGTAATCTGGACCCACACGGGGACCGCATTGGTACTCTGGCTACACTAAGAAATATGGCACTTGAACCGCTCATGGCCCACAAACAGCGATTCTCTTCTGACACGACTGTCGTGTTCCTGAATGATGTTGCAATCTGCGCCGAGGATATCCTAGAACTCATTCACCAACGAGTATTTCAGGGGGCAGACATGACATGTCCAATGGACTGGACGTATGTCGGTCCAGATCCCACTTTTTATGACATTTGGATTGCTCGTGGAATAACTGGAGATACCTTCTTCAATGCTCCCGAAGATGGAGACTACAATCTCGCTTGGGATTTGTTCTGGAACGACGAACCTGCAAAGTCCAAGCTTTCAAAGCACCAACCCTTCCAGGTCTTCTCCTGCTGGAATGGCGGTGTTGCTTTCACTGCACAGCCAGTCCTAGAGGAGAAGATTCGATTTCGACATCATAGCGAAGAGGAGTGCTTCCAGGGAGAGCCCAAGTTATTCTGCAAGGACATGTGGCACTATGGCTTTGGGAAGATTGCGGTTGTACCCAGTATTAACCTTGAGTATAGCGATGAGCAGGCGAAGAAGATTAAAGAGCTGAAAGGGTATACGTCCAAGTGGACGAAAGATGTTAACTCTGACGATAAACGGATCGACTGGAAGCAGGATCCTCCAGAGTTAGTTCAATGCATGCCGTCCGCTGCCAGCCAGGACTGGGTACCTTGGGATGAAGGAAATCCTTGGAGCAGTCCGAGTGTTCTTTAGTGAAGAGCTGTATCTGTATCATACGCTGAACAAGATTATCTTAGCTGGGGAATGTTGCTTCAATAACAACTACCTCAGGCATGCCAAATGTTTCAATTTTGTGGGAGTGCTCACACTTTGTTGCAAATAGACTGTGTTAGTTACAACAGCCGTCAACTATTTGATGCATAGTAATTCTCGTCTTCCACGATGTTTTATTGCTGGTAGAATGCATCAAGATTCAAGACTTTCAATGTGGTCTATTTTTAGCGCAACCTAGCTCTCAGTAGCCAATGGAACACAAGATTCGAATGCTAGTGCCAATCTTTTAGCCCCCACGTTGCTCAGCCTCGGTCGTTGCGGAGTCGTACATAAACAGGTCGCTCCCCCAATCTTCTTGAAAGTTCTTTCCTCCCCTTTCCACATTGAACTCAAATCCAAATTTCACGCCGAGTTCAAGACCACAGTCAACCAACACTCTACTGAGATCGAGGCACGTGTTTTACGCAATTGCTGATTGACCTATCACGTTTCACATTGTTCACTTTATCGACAAGATTTGGAAGTAGCACCTTCGGTTGTACCTGCTTGGAGAGCTGGAAGCAACAAATATTGTGATAGACTAGCATTTTATATACTACAAACAACTATTGTGCCTTGGGTGATTTTCTAGATAACTAGACCCTCACTTCTCTCCCTTGATTTCTACGTTCGTGTCTCGGCAGTCAGTCATCACGACTCGAGATCATCAGCGATATGTACGGCAAGGGCAAAGGCAAAGTGCAGTCTCTGTTCGACAAGAGCGCACCAAAGCTGAGACACTTGACCTTGACCGATGAGCCATCCGACGCTGACAAGGCTGTGGACACCCATGATGCCATTCAAAAGACCTTGAGGAGTAAGGGTATGGCAAGCATTGTCCAAACCTTCTTCCTTGAGAGTCTGGCATTCACGACTATGAATGATAGAGAAGATGAGATTCAAGAGGCCCACACAGCAACATTTGATTGGATTTTCAACTCCAATGAGACGGCAGATGCTGGCGATCATATCTTGCCCCAGGTAAAGAACAACTTCAACGATTGGCTGCTTGGCAAGAATGAATCGAATGTGTTCTGGATCAATGGCAAACCAGGCTCTGGAAAGTCGACACTTGTACGATATATTTTCGAAAATACGAAAACTATTGAGCAATTGAAGAGTTGGGCAGCGGAGAAGCCTCTGCTTTTGGTACGATTTTTCTTCTGGACGAGTGGAACGATTGAACAGAGGTCGCATGCTGGATTGTTGAGAGCTCTCTTGCATCAATTACTTGAGCAACGAAGGGATTCGATTCCATGGGTAAGTTCGAGCTTCGAGCTGCTACGTATCTCATTCTTATGGTTATATATTCTAACGAGTATTAGATCTTCCCTGAAATGTGGTTGAAATATCAAGATACCAAGCTCCGAGCGACTGCAACAATTCCTTGGTCAGTCGAAATGATGATGCCAGCACTGCAGAAGTTTCTCGAACTAGTTGCTGGAGAGCTGAAAATATGCTTCTTCATTGACGGACTTGACGAACTGGAAGGAGACCAGCTCAAAATGGTGCAAATGTTGCAGCATATCGTGCATTCTTCTCCTGACTTTAAAGCTTGTGTCTCTAGTCGACCTTGGAAAGTTTTCAACGAATCTTTTGCAGATGTTCCACAATTGAAGCTCCAAGAACTGAACCAGGAAGACATTCTACAATATGTCGACAATGATTTGGAGGGCGCTCCGAAAATGCGTCGAATTCTGAAGAAAGAGCCTGAGCAGGCAGAAGCATTGAAGAAACAGATGACAGAGAATGCAGATGGTGTCTTTCTGTGGGCAACATTGGCAACTAAGACCTTGATTGAACGAACCAACGGTGGAGATACAGTTGCTGACCTTCTCGTCAAGCTGGCTACCTTTCCTGTGGATCTGGGCGACCTTTACAGGCATCTCCTTTTCGAGTCGAAGACTAGCGAGGAGCTACAACAACAGTCTCGAATCTTTCAAACTCTCCGAGCTAGAGAAGACATCTGCGATTTCACCCGGGACGAAAGTTCAAACTCGGTCACTCTGTACCAGCTAGCGCTTGCCGACGAGGGAGAGACCATTGTTATTACAGATGTAGCCCAACCAGGAGACGAGGCAGTCATTGAGCTTTGTGAATCCATGAAGAACGTCCTTCACGACCTTTGCGCAGACTTAATACAAGCGCATCAAAGCAATGAACGACGCAACGGCAACCGCTCACGAGCTCGATTCGGAGACACAGTTAGTGCTGAAACTCTGGCTCGAAGCCGAATCGGATATCTCCATCGTACAGTCAGAGACTTTCTCCGTCATGCAGGCGGTCTTGAGCATATGATCAAGCACTCCGGCGACAGCTTCGATCCTCACATCGCGATGCTACGCTCCCATGTTCTTCTGCTCCGGCTGCCCTTGGAATATCCAGAACGGCATAGAAGACTGGACGAATGGTGGACGGATGTTGTATCAGCAATGACCCATGCCAAATTTTCATCTGAGAAATCTATTAGTCTCCAGGTAGAACTGCTGGACCACTTCAAAGATTCTCTCGATTGGTACTGGCACCCCAAGAAAGACCCGCTGGATAACTGGGCTCGCAATGCATTCTCAAGCTACGAGATACGCATGAAGCATCGCACGCCGTATCACTACCCCTTTCTGTCCCTATCAGCGAAGTTCGGATTGGACCAATACCTGGACGCAGAACTTCAGACAGGAAAATATCCTTACCAAGGTGGTATTCCCATTCTCAGTCACGCGTTGGAGCATCTAGTAAACCGCCGAAAAACTGTGTACCCTCTCGCAGAGCCAAAGCTCATTGAAATGTTGCTCAGGAATGGAGAAGATCCGAACATTGTGTATAAGCCCTTGATTGGGCCTGATGAGACGCCGTGGTTGCTCGCTTTGAAGTACGTCAGAGAAGCAGACCGCAGAGACTGGATTCAAAAATCTGATAAGAGCGATAGTGGTATTAAGAGATGGGTTTCTATCATGAAGATCTTACTCAACCATGGAGCAGATCCCAATGGGTTGATTGTGGCAGATAAGTGGGATCCTGCAGCAAGTGCGTTGGACGTTGTGACTATGGTGAAGGACAAGTACGATTCCGCGGATATACAGGAGTTGTTTGACCTTCTTGTGAAGAAAGGGGCTAGTCTGCGAGCTGTGGATGTGTGAGCGATTCGGGGAACATGTTGAGATTTCCTTTTGTGCTGTACTGTTGTTAGTTTTGTTAGTTTAGTGCGCAATGGAGTATTGGGGTAGCAATCCAAAAAAATTTATCGATACACTTATGGATACAGCTCATATGCTACTCGAAAATAGCGTGATCGAATGACTCGACCGGCGAACAATATGATTGATCAAGTACATAGTCTGTAATCACTGGATTTAGTAACGGGTGGCTTGTTTCCTATCCAAAATGCTCATCATTTGATACTTATTGAAGACTATGGGAATAATACAATCTCTTATTTGAAGAAGAGCGCTGGTGTTCACTGTCCATGATGGTCGAGTATTGTTCTCATATTGCCACAACGCAAAGCAATTGAGGCAAGACGGGCAATAATATACTCGGATCTCCGAGTCGAGCTGCGCGTTTGTCCTAAAAGGTAATGCTAAAGCTGGAGTGACCTACGCATTTTGCAGTTCGTCCTCTTCCGGCGCGTTGATGACAATACCATTGGCCCCCATAGCACCCTTAACGGCCAGTTTGTCAGCTCTCTCGTTCTCTTCAGAACCTCCATGACCCTTCACCCATTCGAACTGTGTCTTGGCTTTGCATTTCTCGCGATCTCGAATACGTGACAAGATCTCTTCTATGATATCCTTATTATCGACGGCCTTTCCTTTGCTGCTCTTCCAGTTATTCCTCTCCCATGCCTGGAACCAAACGGTAACGCATTGGATAGCATATTTGCTATCCGACCAGATGAAGCACGATTGATTCATAGGACAGATGTCCAGCGCTCGTTTGATGGCTGTTAGCTCAGCGCGTTGGTTGGTTTGTCGTTCGCCTGGCAGTTTTTCTGCTAGGTTGCGATTATCATTAGGCCCAAAGAAGACGCCCACACCAGCTCGAGCGTTTGCTGTGCCATTTGCGCGGCAAGCACCATCTGTCCATATCTGTAGGACTTTGGAGGAGGCAGGACCTTCGCGACTCACAGCCCTCAGGGAGCGCAACTCGGCATCGGTTTTCTTGCGCGGTAAGCCAGTTTGTGGATCAAGTGTGATTGTATGATCGAAGCCATCTTCCGCATCTGGTGGAAGAGGACCTAGACCGGCGGGTAATTCGATCAGCGTAGCGTTCTCTGAGCCCTTGCGCTTCTTTGCAGCAGGTTCGCCAGCAGTTACATCAGGAGACAAGGCACGAACAAATTCTTCTGCTTCATAACGAGTCTGGAAACTTTTGTGTCGTGCCTTCTGAAAGCCGGCTATTTGCTTCTGAGCAGAAGGCCAGTCATTGTATACGCCAGGCTCGTGACCACGACGAACCGCATAGAACTTTTGTGGACCAGAGGAGCGCAGGGGCATTTTGGAGGTAAGGAAGTTTTCGGCTTCGGTGAGCGAGGTGAATGACTTGTCTGCAAAACATTAGATATGGTGAATGGCTTGGATCCCAAACGAGCACGTACAAACAGCACCCTTTTGTCCCTTCACCTGTGACAGACAATCGTCCCATGAATGATAGATTCCTGGGGATTTGCCAATTCTAACAGAGTAGAACTTTTTGGTGTCACTAGCTCGTTTGCGTTTCCCAGAAGACATGATGAGAAGGAGAGGAGACTTAGTTTGGATGCGACCGACGCGTAAGGTGGTGAACAATGCGTGACCCCAAGCTCTGAGGCTTGAAACGGAAGCCAATGCTAAAAGAAAGAAGGATATAAGAAGCCGTGAGAGCGGGGCTAAGATAGAATAGGGGACTGAACAAATGAGGGGAACTTGGATGGTGTCCAGCTGGGTATTGGGAGCGGCCTTGGAATGAGATATGAACTACCTTTGAACTGGAAGCTTGTGGAGATTGCGCCAAGGGAGGTGAGGCTTTGGTCGGGCCTCAGTAGAGTGGAAAAGAGAGCACCAGTGGTAGGGAATTGACTCTAGAGGACAATGGCTCCAAATGGGTTGGGAGGTTGTGGAGATGGATTGACAGCTCGAGCTGTCACCAAAGGGCAAATGCAGGCAACCTTGAAGCTTCATTCCCAATCAGGTTAGATTCACTTTTATCTTAACTTCCTCCATCATCTTTGCCAGCAACCACGATGGCGACCATCGCATCGTATGCAAAGATTCGAAAATGCTCCGACTACTACCTGTGCATAAGATAATATGTTCACAAATATTCAAATCCCAACCGATGGACGGAACACCACAAGCTTCCAGCAGCTACGATGGCTACCACCGCCTTATATATCGAGAACATGCCTTACTTCCCAGCGAATTCGATAAAGCGTCCGGCTTCTAGTAGATTCGCTGGGAGATAAAGCACCTCGTAATAGAGCGTAGTACATGGTAGACACCGCACTTGATGGGCCAATGGCAGCCATTGCAATGATATATTTCAGCATGATTTCTATCAATACACAACGACTCATTCACAGACGTTATATGATACTTTTGAAGTATGCTGACTTTTTCCACCAAAATTCAGCAAGAGACGCCTATTCATCCCGCATTTTTGGATAGTTTCCGTTTCATGCGCTCGTAAACCGCAGAATCCTTCACCGAAGGGTTAACCATTTGGATGGCTTTCTCGAAGTCTGGCAGCTCCACGATGCGCGATTCCCTCTCAATGGCCCCATGAACCGCCTGTCGAAGCAGTGCTGCGAGATCCGCACCACTGAAGTTGGCACAGTCGTCTCGAGATGCAAAATGAGACAGCGATTGGTCGATCTTTGTCTGAGATAATAGCGTACGTAGGATGGTAACTCGTTCTTCGGGTTTGGGCAATCCAATTGAAATGATCTTCTCCAAGCGTCCTGGGCGAAGCATAGCAGGGTCGATAATGTCAGGTCGATTTGTCGCAGCGATTACGTATATGCCTTCTCTTCCCACGAGGCCGTCAAGCTCAGTAAGAAGCATGTTGACCACCCGCGAGCTGGCTTCATTACCGCTTCCACTATCGCGGTTTGGCACAAGAGCATCAAACTCGTCGAAGAACAGGACACATGGTACTGATGAGCGGGCACGGTTGAACAGCTGCCGGACCGCTCTCTCGGATTCGCCGAGGTATTTGTTGAACAGTTCTGGACCTTTGACGCTGATGAAGTTTGCTTTTGACTCGTTTGCGACGGCTTTGGCGAGTAATGTCTTGCCACAGCCTGGTGGACCCCATAGTAGCACTCCAGTAGGAGCTTTGATGCCAAAATCTTTGTATACTTCTGGCATCTTAATGGGACGAACAATGGCATCGTTGAGCTCTTTTCGAACATCCTCTAGAGCTCCAATATCTGCCCAAGTGGTGTCTGGCACGGTTGCAAAGCCTTCTCGCTTTGAAGACGGGACGATCTTGAGGAATGCTTTTCGGAAAGAGTTCATATCCAGTGAGAGAGCGCTGATATCGGGTGGCGGTCTAGACGAATCTTGCATACGTTGAAAGAAATTGTACGTTATGCGTGCTTCCGAGGACTTCGCGCGATCGTTTGCTGGAGTTGGATCTATGTCCATCTCTGTGTCTGTGGGATCCGCCATGGATTCTTGCTCAAGAGATATGGTATACTACAAACTATTAGCTTCGGGTTTCATGTACCAAAAAGTGTCGTGGTCCCATGCAGTGCTCTGTCTCCCATGAATTACGCTTTCTCATCAAGTGCTTATCTTACCATCGGATGCGATCGAGATTCGTGAATATATCGCATGCGATGGCAAACAAAACACTTGGTTTTTACAGAAGATGATGGTAGCCATCGACGTCGATGGAAACATGGCATGATTTTGCATCAGGAATTTTCTTACCTCTTCCATGCGTTCTGCCCACGCTCCGGCGACCAGTTCCTGCAAATCAGCACCAACAAAGCCTGCGGTCATCTTCGCAAGTGTTTTGAGATCCAAATCTTCGGATAATTGGGTATTTCGTGTCAATGCTTTGAGAATGTCCTCTCGCATCGGTTCGTTCGGTACTACCATGTTAATCTCATGTCCAAACCTCCCACCTCTTCTTAGAGCAGGATCGATGCTATCTGGTCGGTTCGTTGCCGCGAGAACCAGCACCGGCTTATCGTCTTCACTGCGTACGGCAAGACCATCCATGGACAAGAGAAGTTGAGTTACCATTCTTTTCTCCATTTGACTCTGTGATGACTCCCGCTTTGGAGCAATGGCATCAATTTCATCTATAAATATGATGGATGGAGCCAATCGCTTTGCTTCTTCAAACTTCTCGCGGATGTTTTGCTCGGATTCTCCTGACATGCCAGATACCACTGAAGGGCTTTGAATTTCCACAAAAGGAAGGTTGCTTGCTGCTGCTAGCGCTTTACAGAGAGCTGTTTTGCCACATCCAGGAGGCCCATGGAGAAGAATGCCTTTTGTGTAAGGCGCATTAGTCTGGGAAAATGCTTGTGGTGCTACAAGTGGAAACATAAGCCTTCTTAGGCGAGCCATGGTCTCATCAAGACCACCAAGATCATAGAGACTGTAGCTTTGGTCCGCAATGCTATCTTGGACTTCTTGCTTTCTCTTCACTCTTTTTGATGGCCGTTCTCCCGGCGCAGACGCCACTTTTCCTGTGGAGGTGATCGGCCGATTGATAGGCCTGGAATTATTTCTTTCCGAGGCCATTGCGACTTCTTCTACCGGCTCCGGCTGATTTTGTAGAAAGAGGATTTGATCTAGGCTGGTTTCTACCACCTGCTTTGGGCGGCGACGGAGTGGGGAATTGGAAGACTGGATGAAGGAGTAGAGTAGAGGTGTTTTTAATTCGGCAGTTGGGTTGGCGGTCTGATATTTTTTGACCATCTGATAGACCTCGCGATCTATAGAACTCAGAATACTAGATCTCGGCATGATGATCTCATATATAACAGTCGATGGTTACCAGCTGATTATATGGGCGATGCAAATCGCAGACGATTAAATCTAAAAAACAATGCTAGCGTACTAGATCCTGGACAGTAGATTAGATAAGACCTCTGATCAATGGCGTCTGCATATTATCTTCGTCTTCATTTTCAATGCAAATGCAGAATTTAGAAATAATTGTTATGCCTTCATCTGCTTCGCTGATTGCCATCGAGATTCGTTTTCATGACAAGTTATCTTTCTTTCCATCGAGTTTGTAGAAGAACGGAAGATTTATCAGGTACGTTGGGAAGAACAGTATCCTCTCTATATGAAATACGATGGTAGCGGTCGCAGTTGATGGGAGAAAAGCCATCCGCGGGTGAAGGTGAATAAGATGTCGAACTCAACGATAAAGACATGAAAGCAGTCGTCAATCTCAGAGTTGATAATCTATATGGAAGGGAGATGCTATGATGGCGACTTGGATTTCTGAACGATATCTGAAGGGACCTGTTATTTTGCCGACGCTAGCGCAAAATGCAGGTCAGCTCAAGTTTGGCGGGATTTTTGGGCCCTGATTGGCTGAATCGTGGATCATGAATTCAACAGTGAACGTGTTCTTAGACGAGAAGAAAGAGGCAGCCTCCTTGTGGGATTCTCCTTGTCTCTTCCGACGCTTGTACAGTGTCAATCATGGCGGCGTTATTGAGGTTTCTAGTGCTAGTAAGCACTGTGATAACATTTGCGACGTGTGTCGACCTGGAGGATTATGAACGCGCTACGAATCAATCGCTCTTTTGGGGCGCATACAGACCAAATCTCTATTTTGGTATCCGGCCGCGAACTCCAGATGGATTGCAGATGGGTTTACTCTGGAGTAAAGTGGAGGATTACGAATCGGTGCAACATAGCAAGTCTTCCAATTCCTAAAAGATCACGTCCCAGTTCTAACCATTGGGTGTATAGATTTCCGATATACGTGCGAACAACATGCTGGTATGGCCGGTTATGGCTGGGATCGATATGACCCTCGAACCGGTGGAATCCAAACCATACACGATGCTGGAAATGAGATCGATATAACAACATCATTTGTCAAGGATACATCGGATGGCGAGAATGGTGGTACCTGGGCTGTACGAATCAAAGGCACACCAAGACCCGGTGCTCCTGAAGATTTAAAGTCTACTGTGGTGTTCTCCATAGCCTCACCCAGCACCAGCGGTCTGGGTGGGTTGGAGGTTGATGGGGACCCAAAACTACTTCAAGATACCAAAGGCTTGGAGGGAGATGTTGTTATCAAAGGAGAAGACCCTACCCTGGGGCAATACAAAATTACAGTCACAGAGGGGAAGGGAAAGCGGCCGATGCATACTCATCCTAGTGCTGAAGAGAAGCCATTGGACAGAACATTTGTGGCCACTTCTACCTTTGGTGCAGAACAGCTCTGGCAGACTCGACGTAAGACTTCTCGGAATATCATCATCTTCGTTTCTAACATTTCTAGCTATCCTCTTCTCTCAACTCAAGCTCGCGATAGACCCTCAGATCGAAAGATGGGGCAACGATAACCTACCTCCTCCATTCCAATTCTTCACTTTAAACAACAAACCAGGTGTTGGTAACCAGCAATTTGTACAGAAAGTATTTGAAGGAGCATTCGAGTTTGATGTTGTTTTCAGCTCAGCCGAATCAAGCAAGGCCCTGACTGTTGAAGAATTAACCACCGATATCAATACAGTTGTCAAATCCTTTGACAAGAAGTTCGAGCAGCTATTCCAACCTCAAGCGCCTTTCAAAGGCGACAAGTACTTGGAAATGTCCAAAGCTCTGTTCTCCAATCTCCTCGGTGGTATCGGATACTTCCATGGCGACTGGGTTTCTGATCGCTCGTACGCCCCTGAATATGAAGAGGAAAACGAAGGATTTTGGGACGAAACAGCAGACGCAAGATCGCGCGTCGTTCCAAAAAGAGAGGAGCCGGTTGAGTTATTCACCAGTATTCCTTCACGTCCGTTCTTTCCACGAGGTTTCCTATGGGATGAAGGTTTCCATCTCATGCCTGTACTCGACTGGGATGTAGACCTTGCGCTAAATATCGTTCAAAGCTGGTTCAAGCTCATTGATGAGGATGGCTGGATTGCACGAGAGCAGATTTTAGGTGAAGAGGCTCGCAGCAAAGTCCCTCAGGAGTTCCAGGTACAATATCCTCACTATGCCAATCCGCCAACTCTGTTCCTCATCCTTACCACATACATCGACAAATTGGCACTATCAGATGTCAACAAAGACAAGACTTCACTACTACTGAATAAGGAATCAGCACAGAAGTATCTTTCAGAGCTATATCCACTTCTCAAGAGACACTATGAATGGTTCCGTCGAACTCAACAAGGAGAGATCGAAACATACGACCGCGAAGCATTCTCCAGCAAAGAAGGATATCGCTGGCGAGGACGCACACCCACCCATTGTCTTCCATCTGGTCTCGATGATTATCCACGGGCACAACCACCTCATCCTGGCGAGCTACACGTCGATGCCATGAGCTGGATTGGACTCATGGCTCAGTCACTTCGCAAGATTGCCACCTTCATTGGAGAGAAAGACGATGCGAAAAAGATTGGCAAGCAAGAAGAAGCCATTATCAAGAATCTCGATGAATTACATTGGGACGAGAGAGCAGGCGTATATTGTGATGCTACGATAGATCAGTACGAGGAAGATGTTCATGTTTGCCACAAAGGCTACATTTCACTCTTCCCATTCATGGTCGGTTTGATGAAACCAGAGGATCCCAAGATCGCAAAGCTACTCGCTGTCATCTCAGATCCAAATGAGTTATGGAGCGACTATGGAATACGTAGTCTGAGCAAAAGTGATGAACATTATGGTTCTGCGGAGAACTATTGGCGAAGTCCGATCTGGATCAACATGAACTATCTAATTCTTCAGCGCCTTCTGGTAAGTATCTAGACGTTATACTGATTGATCAGACACTCTGCTAACAGTTTCAATAGGAGGTTGCACAAACCAAAGGCCCGAATCAAGCCCGGGCAAAGGAAGTATACATTTCACTCCGAAAGAACTTGGTCTCCACAGTGTCCAAGGCGTGGGATTCTACAGGATTTGCATGGGAGCAGTACAATCCCGAGACAGGTGAAGGACAGCGGACACAGCACTTTACAGGTTGGACAAGCCTGACGGTCAAGATGATGGCCATGCCAGACTTGTCAAATGACGGGCCAAAGGATGAATTATAGATTGCTGTTTGTACGCAAGGTGTTGTAAGTGTGGTGCAAAATGTATGATAATAGGTACTGCGCTTCTGGATCTCCATATACACTGGAGTCTGGATATTCGGGATTATTAGGCATGTCACCTTTGGGACATAGCCGAAAATGTACGACAACGATCGATATTTTTTCATGATATGAGGATCACACGCAAATAGAATAGCGGTGCTATACCAAATAGGGTATAGCAGAGAGACAAACAGACAGGGATGACCAGGGATTCCTGCCAGTTTTAAGTGCGTTCCTTCCGCTTTGTCTATCTTGATCCAAGTGAGGCAATTGCATCGACTACATCAATGGCAATAATCCGAAATAAGGCTTATTGAGGCCCGGAGAAAGTTTTGCGAGCAAGAGATAAAGCAATCAAGTCTATCAAATTTGTAAAATCAAAATGCAATCCGTAGATAAATTTAGTATTGATGTTTGTAGTATTACTGCAAAAGTGCAATATTGCATAGAGACTTCCTGTTTGGTAAAGCGCAGCCAAGGGTAGGGTTGGTGGACTGACAGCCAACGGAACTTGAGATGAATTGGTTTCGCATTTCCATCATTCGCGTGCTGCTCCCTGACTTGCTGTCCAGAGTCTTCTGATTAAGACGGAGATGAATTGTTTGTTCAATCCTCACTGATCAGGATACGATATCTTCAATAGCTCTGCTTTTGCTATTGTACTTACTTCTCTTTTCCACTCTCCTTTTGTGCTCACGCTGGCTGAGCATTCATCGTCTATTTTGCTGCTTGGCCCAGCACTCTTTCACCTTTCTACTCTCTCATAATTTTTTTACAAGGAATCTCTGGCGTCACTACAATCCAGAGATCTTCTATCTGTTCGTTTTCACTGTCACTTCTTTCATCCGTTGGTTGGAATGAACTACTACGTGTTATCGCCGCACCTGTAAGAAGCACTGCCTGCCAACATAAGATCGACTCAGATCCCGATTCTGCCGACCTTTTCTCGCTTCATTTCCTTCGAGAATTTTCATCAAAGAGTCTGACTGTAAGTTTTCATCTTTCTATGTTTGCTCTGTTTTTAGCAACACTTGTTTGTTATCCTTCTTTACATGCTCTTGCAAATCCGTGGCGGTTCTGTTTCAGCTTCCTCCCTTCACAACACCAATACCAAATCCCTCAAATGTTTATCACTACGCTTTCAACCTCAAGCGACCTGTCCATTTGAGGCAGCGTCTTTTGACGCCATATCTGAATATTTCTTGCGGTTGACTTTGCACTTCTGCTCTCCACACTCCTTTGAAGAGCCAAGCCCGTGCCTACCGTATCCGCAAAGCAAAAACTTGGAAAGCTGACGAAGCCCAAGTGTCAACTAACCATCAAGGCCACCATGCGCGGCAAACGCGGTGCCCGGAACAAAGGTTCCTTGGGTAGACAGGATTCTTCGTCTGTCAAAGGTATGTATTTCATTTAAAATTGAGCAGCGGTATCTAACCTGCTTGCCTGCTCCAGCCGCCAATACACCCAAACTGGCTCTGCAAACCAATACTCAGTCCACCAGTGAAATATCAAATAACAAATCCAACTCACAGCAGACTCCTGCTTTGGGTTCAGGACGAAAACGGCTCTTGGATGAATCTGCTGTTCTATCACCGGATCCATCCATGAACGGCTTTAGCCCAATAAACTCATCAGATAGCAACCTCGCCAACGGCCACCATGACCCGGATTCAACGCGGCCTGTCAAGCGTACTAAACGAGGCTCTAGCACAGTCGAGAGTAGTTACTCTCTGCGTCGACGTCCTAGTAGAGCGTCCGCGGCAGGAGATGAAGACCACCTCGCAGATGTCGGCTCATCCACAGCCCTCCCAACTTCACTTCCAGGTATTGAGGTCGAACCACCACTAGACAGCCGGCCTAGTCCAGTTTCAGATGAAGCAACTGAACTTGTCCGTCCCAAACTCAGAGAACAAAGGCTAACAATCTCTTTCAATTCTAAAGGCAAAGGAAAACTCCAAATTTCTAATACTGGCACTCCAGCAGAATCGATGAAAGGCTCAGCTAAAGGTTCGGTCAAAGGTTCCGCAAAACCTTCACCAACTCCAGGCACTGGCACCCCGCTCAATGGTATGAATTCTAAAGAAGATGCCCGTCCTGGTAGACGTCCACCTGGACGGCGTCGGGCACCCAATGCGGATATCAAGATTGAAGCTGCTCTTCGCCGCCAACTCACCCTAAAGACATCATTTCGAAGTGTTGCCAAGTCACTGAAGCCAATTCTTGCTGAGCTGGCCTCTAGATCTTTGGACCAACTAGAAGAGACTGAGACTGCTTACGAGGAACTCCCAGAATATCAAGAGATCATGGCTGTACTCGATAACCGATTGAAAAAGCGACTGGATACCGTTGATTCCAAATTGGAAGAGGAACTTGCTCTATTGGAGCGCCAACAGGAGTACGAAAAGGTTTACATTGAAGCGGCATATCAAAGCCGTGTCAACACTGAGCGTGAGACCAGAGTTGCCCAGCTCCTCAAGACATATACTGGAGGCTGGCAGGGCGGCCCCCGAGCCACCAATTCCACAAAAGACAGCCAGGCTGGATCAGAAATCAAATCCAGTAGCTCTGGCCTTCAGGAGGCTCCGGATCCTTATGTTACCAATGCCCATCCCCTCGGTCTTTCTCGTAGCGTTGATCAGATTGAAACAGAGAAATATCTCAAAACGAATATTGCTCAACACCGAGTTCACTCACTGCTTCAGCAATGGGCGGAAAAGAGCGGCAACTCGACCGAGGGAATCGAGCCTATCGAACCAAAAGAGGTTTCCACTACTACTGATCAGCTTCCATCGGTCAATGAGCAGCACGAGATTGACGATAACATCGGTCTTATTCTTAGTGCTGCTCAGGCGACTGAAAATCAGAACATGCCTACGGAAGTCGAAGCGACAGCGTCGACGCTATCAATCCCAACCACAGTAGACAGCGCAATTCCTCAGCACAACACACTTGGATTTGATTTGCTCATGCAAGCTTCGAAGATGAAAGCTGCATCCACCGAAAATGTGTCTGAGCCTGCTCTTGTGCAAAGCGTAGAGCAACCGAACATTGAGTTGCCAATGCCTCCTGTCCTCAGCCCTGCAGCTTTTGATGAGAACTCTGTTAATGGCTCTCGGAATATGTCACCATCAAATTTCTCCACTGGTGCAGCGAGGTCGACCAAGGCATCATCACGCCATAGCAGTGTTGGCGTCAAGCAGCTCCCAGATGTCGAGCCACGCAAAAGCTCACGTCTATCTGCCATCCCAAACTCTCCAACCCCGAGCCTTGCGGGTTCTGAAAAGAGTCGTGTAAGAAAACGTCGACAGGAATCAGAACTTGCATCATCACCCGATCCCGAGGCAATTCTGCGCTCGCGTAAAAAGAGAAAGGTGTCATCCGGTAGTGTCGGCTCTGTTGTCTCTCGCAAATCGTCCAACAAAACACCAATTCCGAGCCCACTTCAGACAAATGTCCCAGTGAAGTCTCCACAGAGCGACACACGATCGCTCCCAGGTGATACTTTGAAAGATCTAGATAGTAAACCGATCCTTCGACTCGACTCGGAAGGGCCTGCTACAAGCAACACAGAAGATGTCATGATGGGCGGTCAAAGCCATTCTCAAGAGGCAATACCAACGCCAGAACTCGATGCCGCTACCAACGTCACAACACCAATACCAGAACTTGTTTACCCCCCTCCCAAATCGCCTGTATGGTCTCCGGACGACGAGCTGGAGCGGCCGCCTTCCCCATTCGTGTCTTTCTCAGCAATCAACAAATCAAAGGATAGCATCGAGCGTATCTTGGCTCGCTCCGCATCTCCATTCCGACAGGTTGGCGATTATCCTGTGCACAACCCTTAAAATTGGCGCCATTCATGAATACATGGCAGTCTTATGACTCTACAGTGATCAACCTTCTTCGCATCCAACCAAAATGCAACTATCATCTTTCCTCCCGTGTCTACCCATCCAGCAATATAAATGGGACGCATGATTGTATATTGCGCCGGTCTTGTTTGATACATTCACACAGCTTCATCACCTTATGGCATGAGCCATTCCAATACCCTTTTATCATTCCTGGTTCGACTTTCGAATGACATCGCAGGTGCTTCGCGCTTCTCTCGCTTCTGATAGTGTTGGTTTCTCAACCACATTGGGAACTGGATGTACAGCATGCGCATTGAAATTCTCGTCATAGGACCAGGAGTTATTTCTTTCTCTCATGTTATGAATTAGTAGCCACTGAAAAGTTTGGCTGGAACATATGGGCATCAGCGAGCATTGTATTATCATAATCTATTGCATGGGACTTGTTGTAATACTAGTAGCCCGCCACTAATGAAACAAAATGTTATTTGTATATTTCGACATTCGTTATAGTGGCAATCTGCATTGACACTTGGTGACACTAGAAATGAGTTCATAGTGAATAGGCCATTGGTTTTCCTACCTTTTATGACCAGCCAGCTTTTGATACTCGACCCCATACATTCGGGACAGCTAGTGGCAAAATAGAGACAGATTAAGCTAACGGGTACTAGCGCAAGGAACAAAGAGTGAAAACAGAAACTTTTACTGGGGTCCTGACTCCTTCATGCAAAGAGTGACTGTGAAGGTGGCTATGCGGCGGTGATGACTCTATCAATCAACTCGTGACGGAAGCTTCAAAACGGCTAGATAGACGGAGGAACTATTTGCCTATGGGATTACAGAGCTCGGTAGCTTTTAAGATACTAGTACTAAAAGTTACAAATTAAGAATTGGTGGCTAAAATAAAAGTCTTCACCAACGCTCTACTTTCTCGCACAAACTTCATACTACCACAACCTCAACACCAACAGCTCACAACTTCTTCCCTCTACCTCTACATCTACCACTAACTTCGTCTTCTTCCTTACCGTAAATCTCATCTTCTCAAGACACTCATCTTCTCAGACAACATCATGGCGGTTCGCGCGTCATTCGAGAATTCTAACGAGTACGTTCTTCTAGCAATCACAACCCCGCTACTCCAAACTGCCCCACCGCGATATCAAAAACTAACCTCGCGATAGAGTCGGAGTCTTCGCAACCCTCACAAATTCTTACGCCTTAGTAGCAGTCGGCGCATCAGAAAACTTCTACAGGTAACGCCTCACATCCACCACCATCCCTCCCTCATACTCAACTAACCACCACCACAGCATCTTCGAAGCCGAACTCCAAGATGTAATCCCAATCTGCCACGCCACCATCGCCGGCACCCGCATAGTCGGCCGTCTAACCGCCGGGTAACCCTCCTCCCCCTGCTATACCCTTTGCCAATACTAACGATTCATTGATAGTAACCGCAAAGGTCTCCTAGTCCCCACCTCAACAACCGACCAAGAACTCCAACATCTCCGCAACTCCCTTCCCGACGCCGTGCGAATCCAACGAATCGAAGAACGTCTCTCCGCCCTCGGAAATGTAATCTGCACCAACGACCACGTCGCCCTAGTCCACCCCGACCTCGAGCGCGAAACCGAAGAAATCATCGCCGACGTTCTCGGCGTTGAAGTCTTCAGACAAACCATCGCCGATAACGTCCTTACGGGATCCTACATGTCACTGTCAAATGCGGGAGGTTTGGTGCATCCAAAGACTAGCGTGCAGGACCAGGATGAACTTAGCTCGTTGTTGGCGGTGCCGTTGGTGGCGGGCAGTGTGAATAGAGGTAGTCCGGTGGTGGGCGCGGGTATGGTGGTGAATGATTGGATGGCGGTTACGGGGCTGGATACTACGGCGACGGAGTTGAGTGTTGTGGAGAGTGTGTTTAGACTGGGCGAGGGGAGTGGGCCCGGGAAGATTGGTGGGGAGTATAAGGAGGCTATGGTGGAGAGTTTCTACTAA
Source organism: Microthyrium microscopicum (assembly GCA_010405405.1). NCBI lineage: Eukaryota > Fungi > Ascomycota > Dothideomycetes > Microthyriales > Microthyriaceae > Microthyrium > Microthyrium microscopicum. The sequence goes on along the minus strand of MU004232.1, from coordinate 2,433,032 downwards.
GTGCTGTGGATTACGATCACGATGTTGGACTGAGAAGACAAGAATGGGCATGAGTTTGCCTATGTTGTATCAATGCTGAAATGGCCCTGTGCTAGATGCAGACTAAAAGCGTTAATCCCTCTATAGGGAGGCTTGAATGAGATGCATTCTTGTCTAATATCTATGGTATAACGCCTTGCTATGCTGGGTATCGTAATCAAAAAGTCGTAAAGGAGCCAACAATGTCCTAGTATATGTTGTGTGCTATATCCTCCAAATGATCATCTAATCCAATGCCCGCCGCGTACTTTTGGGAGTCAAGCCAGGCAGTAAAGATCTTCCGTTTCCCTTTGATGGTGTCATATCAAAGTCCAAAATAGGAGTGCTCCCACCATCTTGTCCTTGCCTCTGTCTAACCTTCGAATACAGAAGCTTACCCGCCGGTGTAAGATTTCCAGACTGCTTCTTTGGCGCGGAAGCGAATTTTGGAGTCGCAGTTTTACCAGGAGTCCCACCACCCATAAGCTCATTGAGTCGTTTGTATGGCGCTTGCTTGCTCTCCTTGGTCTTGTCGACAAGTCTATGATGGAGCTTCTCTCGAGACTCCGCCTCTTTGATGGAAAATGGATTTGGTCCACCTGCAGATGCCTTGGTCAGTCGTGATAGCACGTCCGCTGGCTCGGGAGCTGGGTCAGAGAAAGCACGTAGTTCGGCAGCGGTTGGCTCGGCGTCGACGAATGCGTAGCCGCCTACTCTAGGGGTTTCCCATCCAGCTTCGGATTCGTTTAAGCGCGGTCTGCCCGCAAGCGCATCATTGATTGCCGATAGAGATGGTGAGGCTGGGACCCTCGAGGCTCTACTGTCTGACGGATCCTCCAGTCGAGTATTGTTGTGAAGAATAGCTTTGGGCGGGGCATTCGATTTCCTCTCCGACGCTTGCACTATAGTCTCCAAATTCTCCTCTATCGATTCGGGTCCAAACATGAATGTATTGCGAGGCTCCGACTTCTTGAAGTTGGGCATCGCCGGCCGTGTATCTCGATATACCGCAAGATCCATACTAGATTTGCTCGCCTCCAACCGTCTAGCTTCCCTGTCTCGCCAGGCAATCTGGCGTCCAGAAGGAATTTTATTTCCACTCCATAAGTATGCATGAGTTTTGCGATTCTTCTCATTCTGCTTATCAACAAGCGCGTTGAAGGACTCATTGTCTTCAGACGTATATTTAGCCTGGTATGCGCCTAGCCCAAGATTCAAGTTGACCTTTGGCTTCTCCAGCTCTTGACGAACTGATCGCGCGCTGGGTGTATCTCCTGCGTAGTTCATGGGCGTCATGCCTGGGAATGCTACACCACGTCGCCCAGGAGTGTATGTTCCGTCCATGATGTTGGAGAGCTTGGAGCCCGTTTCGCGGATCCAGGAATCATCTTTGGATTCGAGAGCGGCAAGGAAGTCGCGTTGAGCATCGACGGCGGCTAGGCCGGGGAAGTAGTCTCTGGCGATGATGTGGGAGAGACCATCGAGATATGTATCTTCGTCTAGGACTGTAGCGGGTCGTTTGATCTTTTTGGGTGGAGGGGGAGGGGGCATGTGGGCGAGCTCATTTTTGCGCTTTTTGATGAGAGCGGTGGATTTGTTGGGCAACGCCATGGTGAGGCTGTAAGCTTCATTGGCGGTATTGGAGTGCTGTCAGTAGAATAGATATTGGCGGATTTGTCTTTGTGGCCCAGTGATGTAGAGGTAGCCTGGCAAAGGGGGCCAGCATTGTGCTATACTGGGGCTGGCCACAGTAGCGTCAGATTTGTATTTTTGGAATCTCAAGAGTCAAGACAAGCTTCAGTGACAACTTGAGGTTATACTTGTTTACTACTCATCATATCATTCATTTCTACTTTTGTAACCTGTCGAGAGTTTATCATGTCTGAAGAAGCAGTTGACACTCATGCCCCGGCTCTTTCAAAGGCACAACGACCGCAAGCAGCATCCATCCTCCACTCAAGCACGCTTCGCCTTCCACAGTGGACGTATTTTCACTTGAGACTATTCACTTTATCTACAGAAAGTCCTGCACATGATGCCGTTACAGCACGCAAAAATCTGAACACGGCCATGATGAGATATCTCGGGATTATTGGGTCCTCCATTTCAATCGACATTCTCAAGCTTGACAACCTTGACCTTTGGGTTCGCGTGCCACGCGAAAGTGGCGGCGCATTTCACGAAGCTGTCTCGGCCTGGATTGGCCAAGGTGACATGAAATATCTCGTCAAAGCTAAAGATGACTGGCTTGTTAAGCTGTCAGACTCCAATGGGCAAGATATGTTTTGAAGGTTGTACATGGAACTTTTGGATATATCCTCGCGGAATGCGGATAGTACCGTCGATCACAAGGACTTGATAACTTGCCCTGCGGAAGCTCTCCCGGTTTAATCACGTCCAATTGAAATTTACTATGGCATGGCTCCCAAGAAAAGTAACATATCTCCGTGTTCCGGGCTCTCCCAAAACCTAAGGATCCAGACGTGGTCCAACACGCCTGTTGAGACAACTTTTGCTCAAAATGACGGTTCTATTTCAACCAAATTTATTGCAATAAGGGATCAAAATGCAGCATAAAATTATGTCTGTGGCGTTATGCTTCGGAGCTCAACTGGAGATTCACATGCAAATCTTGGCAGACGCTTCTGCAGTCAAGCTGACAGCTGACAAGAAACTTGCCAGGTAGCTTCGTGAAGCTGGTCATCAGAACAACTTCACCTTGCATCAACAACGAGCTTTTTTCACGATATATTCATATATGTACCCAGAGGGTTTGTGGCACTGCCGAATAACAAGTTCTCTTGCTCAGTATCGAAAGAGCATTCCTCCAGTCTGTTTAAAAACTCTATTTCTGCATCATCGGCCGGATGTTCCTCATACAGACATTGAGCCGAACCAGTTACATATTGATCTAGGTCCTAAGGACTGATTATCCATTTGCTCTCTCTTTCCGATCAGACCGAGGCTGACTAGCCCTGTTACTCTGGACGCTTCCGCGAATATTCTGCGCGTGTTCTTTCACACTTTGGAGTGGACAAAGCAGACCTGCCAGCCATACGCATGTGCACAGCTACTTCAGGTACTCCTCCGTAGCCTACTAGCCTCAATCGCCTACAATCTCAACTCTTCTTACCCTTTCTTCATCTTTCTTTTGCGATTCGGTGAACATTTTCTAGACTGGAGTCATTGAACCTTTATGTAAGTTTCTATATGTCTCAATATAATACTTCGGGATCACCGGCCCTCTGGTCGAGATCTGGTATACCTGGTCGGGATGTACCAAAAGTCTACAAGCCTCGGTCGTTAATACATACATCCCGCGCCCTTGCCAGATCTGTCCTATATTACCAACTATTCTTCTAGAATATATGTTAACAAGCATCGTTAGTAGCTTATAGATCTCTGCTATCCTGGTTCCTCCACGTCTCTTGTCACCATTCGTCCTTGAGCTTCACACTTTTTCTTTGGAGTCTTCTACACTGTGGTCATCAGGAAAGACACAATGGGGAAACTCAATACCTACTCCATCGAAAGGGCCAAGGGGCTCCGAGTGCCACCGGAGCCAGGCAAGCCATACAGTCTTCCGGTTCCAGGATCACAAGTACCGGGTCGATCAGCAGTGTATCGACATTGGCGATTCACAGATGCGCTGCTCGAGACTATGGACCCAAAGGTAGCTCTTTGTCTTCAACTTAGATTGACCAGGAGTTAACTTTGCTTAGATCCGAACGGCTCACGACTTTTTCGAGGAAGCTGGTATGTTAAAATCGTGAATACTCAGCTTTCTCATTGGCTAATCCTCACATAGTCGCCAACGTCCCTAAGAACAAATGTCTCGGCCATCGTCCCTGGGATCCACTAACTAAGACATGGGGAGCATACGTTTGGGAAGACTACGAGACCATTGCAACACGTAGAAAGAATCTTGGTTCTGGTTTGCGCATCATCCATGAAAACATTGGAGTTACTGGAAAATATGGTGTCGGATTATGGTGCAACAACCGACCTGAATTCCAGATTACTGGTAAGATATTTGAAAGAGCTGGCTTGATCCCATCTAATCAACTCCGCAGATCTAGCAGCTCACTCCCAATCGCTGTTCACCGTCTCACTGTACGATACCCTTGGGCCACAAACGACCGAGTACATCATCAATCATGCCGAGCTCTCTTGCGTTGCTACGTCTTTATCGCATATTCCAACCCTTCTGAAGATCGCTCCTAGATGCCCAAGCTTGAAGATCATCATATGTATGGATCCGTTGTCCGCAGGAGAAGTCAAAGGCGAGTCGAAAAGAGAACTGTTGAACCAGTTCGCGAAGGAGGCAGGTGTGCAGATTCTTGAATTCACAGAGGTGGAGAAGCTGGGAGCCGCAAGTCCACGACCTATCAATCCTCCTACGCCTGAAGACATTGTCACCATCAACTATACATCCGGTACCACTGGTGACCCCAAGGGTGTGGTCCTCACCCACAAGAACACCGTAGCTGCCACTAGCTCAACCCTGTGTCTTATGGATCAGACAGATGAGGACGTCTCTTGTTCATTCTTGCCGTTGGCTCACATTTACGAGCGATTGGCTGAGCATCTCGCTCTCTGGGGTGGCGCTGGTATTGGTTTCTATCACGGAGATGTCAATGAAGTTGTGGAAGATCTCAAACTTCTCCGACCCACTGGCTTCTCTGGTGTGCCACGTCTTTTCAACCGTATCGGTGCCGGCATTCGTCTTGCGACCATCGAGAAGCCAGCAAACCCAATCCGCGGCGCTCTTAGCAAGTACGTTATCAACTTGAAGCTCGAAAAGGCCAACAACCCCGACCCAAAGATCGCCACCAACAGACATTGGCTCTGGGATAAAGTCTGGGCCAAGAAGGTCGCCGCCAATGTCGGCCTCCAACGATGCCACACCATCATCTCCGGCTCCGCTCCGCTAGACCCATCTCTACACCAGTTCCTCCGTGTCTGCTTCGCCAACAACTTCTCGCAAGGTTATGGTCTCACTGAAACGTATGCTATGGCTTTATGCCAAGTCGACGGCGACATGACGACCGGAAACTGTGGTGGTGTTGGTCCATCAGGCGAGATCTGCCTCCGTGATGTGCCCGACATGGAGTACCTGTCCACCGACAAGCCATTTCCTCGTGGCGAATTGCTCATCCGCGGCAACACCATCTTCCGCGAATATCACAAGAACGCCGCCGAGACCGCCAAAGCACTCGACAACGACGGTTGGTTCGCCACAGGAGATATCTGCCAAGTTGACGACATGGGTCGTTTCTCCATCATCGATCGTGTCAAGAACTTGCTCAAGCTGTCCCAGGGCGAGTACGTCAGCCCTGAGCGTATCGAGAACGTCTACCTCGCAAACTTGAGCTTTCTACAAACGGCCTATATCCACGGTGACTCTGATAAGACGAGCTTGGTGGGTCTATTTGGTGTTGAGCCTGAAGCATTTGCCGAGTTTGCTGGCCGCGCTATGGGCAAGCGCTTCACCAAAGACGATATCAGCGAGATCGAGGCGGCGTGCAAGGACGAGCGTGTGCTCAAGGCGGCGCAGAAGCAGTTGGATCGCATCTCGAAAGAGAACAAGTTCAATCGTTATGAGTGGTGCCGAGCCCACCACCTGTTCCTCACGCCATTCACCGAGGAGAAGAACTTGATGACACCAACGTAAGTCCGAGCCATATTCTTTTGCTGAATGGAATGACTAACACTTGCTAGGATGAAACTCAAGCGATCATTTGTTGCCAAGCACTACCGGTCGAACCTCGACGCCTTGTACGAAGCAGTTGCCGCCAACGAGAAACCAATCCGAGCACTGTTGTAGAATATCAGGACAGCATCGAAAGGTCCATGGAATATTATGCGTGGTGATAGAGAAAAGCTGGAATTGGCATGGCTGGTGATAGAGAAAAGCAGAATTCGGCTGTTCATAGTATGCGGGAGTTTGTCCGAGTATATCTCTACATGTATTAGAAGCACCTGCTCAGGTTCTGTATTGTATGGAGCAAAAATTTCAATTGTCAACATTACTCAAAAATAACCTGCTCGCTCGTAAGTCGAAATCCCGCTGGGGTATATGCCTTTTTTCTTCGTGTCATAACAAAAATCCCAACATAACGCCTTCAAATGCCATTCTTCAAACCACCTTCCCTCGTCTTTCCTCATCTGGAGCTGGTTTCTACTCCTCCTCAACACCAACATCCTCCACCCCATCTCTTGGCACATACCGCATCCCATTATCCTCCATGCGCTCCAGCACATCCTGCGGTAATTTCCCAATCACTTGGACTGCGTACATGCCGGGTACATATGTTTCTACGCGCTGCCATCGGGCGACCCAGGACTTGGAGGGGTCGGCTACGGCGATCATGCCGTTCCAGTTGGCGGAGGTGCATTCTTGGACGGCTTCTTGGCTGTCTTTCATGCCGAGGACGCCTTCGCAGTTGGGACAGCCTTCGGATACGAATTTCTAGGACGTGTTAGTGGTTTATGTGGTGGTGAGGGGAGGATAGGGAGGAGCGAACGGAGGAGACTTGGATTATGGAGCAGACCATGCAGGCGCGGAGGGAGCGGGCTTGGTGGGGGGTTGTGAAACCGTATTGTTGGGCGATTGACATTGTGAGAGCAGATGGGAGTTCTTGTGGGTTTAGTTGTGGGTATATATGTGTGAGCGATAGAGGAGTTGGTTGGTGGAATGAAGTGCTTGGTATCAAGGCCTATCTTGAATGTTTAAAGCTGGAGGTTTGGAGACTCGATGGAGCTAGTCAGTTTTAGGTTAGCGGCTTTTGGAGAGCCTCCTCCATTTGCATCTATCAGTTGACGCGTCCATTAGTCTTCAAACTTTCATCTTGTTGAAATTTATTCACTGATGTTTACAGCTTCACACTCTCACGCGTTGACTACAGCATCTCAATGCAGGGACGAGCTCGATACTCACCTCAAAAGGCAGCTACTGGTACTATACTGCGATGCTGGACAACGAAGCAAGACACTTCGACGGATGTGGAATTCTCAAAGTAAGATATTCAAGAGAGAGTTTGAGGCCTTTGAGGCACGGTGGCCTAATTAGTTCTACTTGATTTTGGGAACAGCTCTTCATAATCTTCCTTCAGTGGCAGCACGACCTCTTCGAAGAACCGACGACGAAAGGCCTCATTCCCAAAGCTAAAGTCACACCCCTCGGCCGTCGGATATATGCACTTTCCCACTGCGGATGCAAACCTCGGAAGCTCGTCGGCCTGCATCTTCTTCGTCAGTCGAGTAGCAGCTCGATATTGCGTGAATGCATCATTGAGATCCTCAGGAGTCTGCAGAGTCGACAGAGGTGCTCCATATGTAAGCTCCAGCAGAGCTACACCGAGAGCGAACAGAGTTCGATTTTTCACTAGAAGCTCATCGTCGCTCGTCGATATATGCTGCTGATCGACCGCCGTGGGATCAAAAGTCTTGACAACGTAAAGCTGATGTGCAGTAGTATCCACGTATATATCGTCAGCTGTCCATCGATCACGCAGCCATGGCGTATTGTATAGTTGCAAGACTCCAGACGCGAGTGCAAGAGCAAGTGTTCTTCTACTCAACCGTTGATCGTTAGACACTGGACTTTTTTGAAGTATTCTTCACTCACTTTTGTCTTGTAGTGGTCCTTGTACTATCTTGGCAGTGGAGTATATGTGGCAGTGGCGTCAATCCCTTCACTTTCTGGTCCACTGCATCATGGATATGATAATGCCAATCCTGGCCACTCAGAAAGCCACAACACGATCCTGGTTGGCAGATTTTGCCGATTGTGGTGCATAGATTCTCGATTTTGATCTGGGAGGTGCATGCCATCTTTGTTTTCCGCCTTCCATGGGTAGGACTAGTGGGCAGATTGAACTGGGTCTTCTTCTTTGCATTCGGCGATTTGGACACAACATTTGGAGATGTTCTATCATTCGGTGTCAGCGAACTAAACCTGAACAGGGTCATGGAAGACTAAGAGAAAGGCAGAGCTTACGATGGAACTGGTGACTGGAACGAGAGTACGGTAAAGTTACGAGATCCGCCTGGCAAAGATGTTTGAGTGGACGTCTTCTCCGCCAACGAGAAATACAGACTGAACCGAGGTGTGTCGCGCTCATCTTCAAGATCATTCGGTAGATCGAGTGCAAGCCTTGCAAGGTGTGTATGCGAAGAACAGTTATGTGACCATATAGAGCGCAACGCGTTGTATAGGCCATGTGTATGACTCCTCATACCAAGCCAATAGCTTGATATTGCAGAAGCCGATCTCTCATGGCTTAGATCCTCGATATCCATCGCTCCTTTCGTGAAGGTGCACAACTGATCAACGTCATCACGGATTTCATTTACTAGCTGTTTGTGCTTTTCAGCCTGGAACCCACCGCGTATTCGAGACCAGGAGCTCTTAAAGAAGTCTTTGCGAAGTTTTTCATCCACAACACCACCGACTATAAACGGAGCCTATGAGAGTTAGGGTCAATCTTTATGTTTACGCGTAAGTATCATACTGTCAAGTCTTCCCGTAGCTTTAACTTTTTTCGCAGAAGACCAATTCTTTTGTTAAGCAGCTTCACCGACATTCTATACACCTCAAAGTCTTTTCCCAACTTTCGTGCTAGGATTATCTTCAGCTCTGGATCATCCCATCCGTTTCTCAGATCCATCAGATCTCGAACCTGGCTGTCCGGAAGATCTTGAACGAGCTCTCTGCATGATTGTTGAAATATAGCTAGACTGAGCAGGAGTCGCGACTGAGAGTCTAGAAATGTGTTCTCAAACTCTATCATATGCTTGATTGTGGTGACCTAGAGCATAGCATATCAGTTCGAGCTCCTGAGAAAGGATTTCCAGCCTTACCCCATCGGCGTAGTGTTCTAAAGCGCTGATGATCAGAGGAATACCCCCGAGAACGACCCCTACGACTTCGAATCCAGACATGCTGGCATCAACAGAGTCAAACCACCTATATCGGCAGTTATGACCGATCGAAAGAATATTGGGGTTAAAAGGCAAAGCTGGAAAGCTCACTTTGGAAGTTTCGGGTCGTCGCCCGGCCATGCAGTCATCTGCACGGCGCCTAAATCGTGATACAAGACTGGTCAGCACCTGCCATACACGTACAATATGTGGTTAGCCCCGCATCTTCAGCCCCAATGAAGAAGCCTTTATATTTTCTGCCGTTCCGATGGGTGTGTTTATCGCAGTCGCAGTGCCTGTTTAGGTAGATTCGGTTAAGTCTTCACGCTGTAGGATATGCACTCCTAGGTAAAGGTCACCAATATCGCTATCATCAATTGTCATGTCGGCCAAAAAGGGCCATCAGGCTGTGGCGCGTGCTTCACCTGATACAGAGGCTCTGCTATCCTCTGCTGATGAGGATGAAGATGATAACAATTCAAAGATGTCTATCCCACTGCACCCGAGCGAGAGTCTGCCTCCGCAGCGAGCAGTGCGGAGAGGCTCATGGCTGACTGAGGTGAGAACAGAACAGCGGAAGTATACACCGGGAGACTTATCACTGGGATCAACCAGCGACTCCAACAAGCCGACGAACCTATATGCAGCCAGCGGAACCCCGAGCGAAGCGGCGATGACCATCTCTGAACGACATGAAGATTGCTACGCCTCCTTGGGTGAGCTCTGCAAGATTGCAATGACGTCCGGAAATTATCATCAGCATTTAACGGAGGAGTTTGACAAGTATTGTCTCTGGGCAGGAAATGTCGGAGCTGCGCATTGTGGAAAGACGTATCGACTGTCTTTGGACTACAGGCTGAGAGAAGCTTCTTTCTATCGAGATCAGGTACTGTGCTGTTTCTTCTTCTTATTGACCTCTTCTTGAAGACGCAATCGATTCTTGTTTTGAGTGCTCGATTCTATCACTATATCCAAAATTATGCCGATAAACTCGTTGTACAGCAAACTAACTGTACCATGACAGGTCTTGAAACTCATGGATACTTTGAGGCGTCAAACCACAAAAGCGATCCAAATCTTGAAAGGAGACCGCATACCGTTTGATGCGCTTTCGTCAGACTCTGACTCCAATGATGGAGGTCTCTCCGAGCATGGGCTGGAAGCACAAACTACTGAAAAAGAAGAAGACTCCCCATGGGAAGTATCTTCAGACTCTGAAACAGAGGCCGATGCGATTGCGCAGTCATCGGACAAGAAACATACGGCACCTGCATCAGAGAAGACAGCTACAATGAGACCACCAGAGCAACCGCCCGTACAGGCTCGCGGAAGGACCGAATTACAACAACTCGTCGATTCCATCAGACTCCTCGTGACTTGTCTTTACAAGCTTCCACTTCGTAGACCAGCACCAGTCGACCGTCTGAATGACAAATCAGCAGAGGAAGTATCGCATTTTCAGCATTTCGACGTGGCATATGTTCTGGACAAGTTTCCCGATGAGCGACTTAGCCCAATAGTAAAACTGCGCTTGGGGAAGATGATCACTAGACGCCGACAACTACTGATTTACCGGCAGAAACATAAAGCTGGCCTCCGAACTAACATAAGATCCAAGTCCCATGTCGTAGCTTCGACTTTCAAGCTACAAGATACAGCGAGCATTGGGAACGACTCCAAAGTATTCGGCGAACTAGACACTCAAATAGCTCACGAGACTCACAATAGACCAGAAAGTAGTTGGTGGACCTTTCCGACTAGAGCCAGTAAATTACGAATGGAAGGTTCGACCTTATTAGACACTACACCTTTATTCGCTCCATCCATAGCTGAATCAGAGTCGACTCAGTCGAGGACCTCACTCGCAGGTAGCGAAAGGACTCGAGAAATCGGAATTGAGGTACCTCCAAGGCCAACGAGTAGCCAAAACGGAGTCCATTTGACAAGATTCGAATGCGCTTACTGTTCTCTCACTCCCTATATTCGGTCCGATCGCTCCTGGAAGTAAGTTCCTGCTTTCCAATTTCCACAAATGTGCCGGTCTCCATAATTAGGTCACACTTTACACCTTTGCTAACTTTCAATCGTCGTCCAGAAAGCACGTCCTCAATGATATACAACCTTATGTTTGTACATACCCCGATTGCAACCTTCCTGATCACATTTTCGAAGATCAGGATAAGTGGTACAGCCATGAACTCCAATACCACCGAGTTGAGTTTTTCTGTAACACTGCCGGTCATCAAGTACATATGGAACAGACGAGCTTCGAGATACATCTGAAGGATGATCATTGCATAGATCTCCAGTCCTCGCCAGAGCTTTTACAAATATTTCGGCGGCCTTCACAATGTCCTGGTGGCATATGCAACCTGTGCTACCAGAGAACCAAGAACATGAAGACTCATATATCTCGACATCTTCAACAACTCTCCCTGTTCGCAATTCCGCGAGCCGACTATTCGGCCGGTGACGAGAAATTAGATAACGATTCAAACTTGCCTCAAGACAATGCCCAAGGTTCAAGATCTCAGGACGCCAAAGAGACCTTCTCAGAAGATTCTAGCACATCTTCCAACGACTTTGAAGACGAGGATAGAACCTCAAAGGATGACCCTGAGAATTATTCGGAGGACCAGGTAGATCAAGCAAAGGTCCCTGCCACTTTGGACATGGTCTGGGACTTCGCAACAGGAAAGTTCTTTAAAGCTCGCCATGGACACTCTGATCTAGCTCCTATTGCTGCTACGGAATACCCATTGCTAGTTGCAGACTCAACAAAATCCAGGAGGCTCCAGAGCTTGCAATGATCGAATCCGACAAACTAACATATAACTACCTATGCTCTTCGCGTGGCATATCTCGATTTTCTCAACACTACCTACGTTTTCAGCGCGCAATGGCCTCAAAGGCTGGCCGAAACTGTGCAGAGATTACCTGAGGCCTTTGAGGAGTATGCTCAACTCTGGGAGCCCGTGCAGGTAGACTATCTGCCGCCTGGTTCAGTAGTGACACTGAGCCACGAAATCAAAAGCTTTGTGGAACGCAAAGAAGTGCTTGAGTACACTGCTCCTTTGCTATATGCCAACTTCGCTACTCTCTCAAATATCCTTAAAATTTTCTATCACCAAAATCCAGCACTGCGCATACTACGAGTACGGGATATACTGCTCGTCTTAGCTTCCGCTATGAAAAGCGAGCCGAAGAATGTGCTGCTGTTAGCGGACGCCAATTTTTGGACTCTGACAGTGCTTCGTCACTTGATTGTTTTCAGTCGCCTGTTCGAACAAGTTTTGCATGCTTTCGTGGATACATCGTGGGAAACAAGCCGTCTGACATTGCTTGCGCATTCTCGCAAACTGGAAAACGGTCTCATCTCCTTTGTCGCCGCGAGGAGCGATGCCCATGGCATTGATGCTAATGGTCAGTTGCAGGTAGCCAGGTCACCATGGACACATGAATATGAGAAAACGAACCTATTCTTCGCAGTCTTGCATTTATTCGATATTCCTTCCATTACATTAAAGGAAGATATTGTTCGAAATTGGACTATCTGGACCCAGGATGCTGCGCTGCAAGACCCCAAGACTTACCACAGAAGGCTGGACCAAGAACACTCGACATGCTTGCACCGCTCTGATTTTAGCACAGAGGAGGCGTATAAGGCTTGGAGCATTAGAGAATCTGCAGATCCCGCACGGCTGGTCGTCTCTCTTCTCCTCCCAGACAAGAAACGAGAATACGCTAGCAAGTCCTGGTTCGACGATCAAGGAGAGGACACTCGCCAAGAAAATGATAGGCCTTATGTCTTCATCCCCGTATACCCTCGAGAACAGTATCGTATTGTCATGGAACAGGCACTCTGGCATGATATCAAAACATATGACATCAAAACATATCCATATGATCAGAGCAGGCTATCGCATAAGCCTAGAACCGAGTTTACAGGCAACCCACTCCTATCTAAGGCCTCATCTCAATTGCTCAAAGAATTAGGCACTCGATGGCATATACCTCATGCTTCGCGTTGCATTCTATTTCTCAACGTCATACGACAAATACACAATGGTATAGATCAAGATATCCTAGAAGCAGCTTTCGAATTCTTCAAAGAGTCCTGTTTTCCAGAACTAGGGTCTCAAGAAACCGACAAATCCACCTATCATAATTCTGTCATCGCACAGTGGCCTATTATTGATCTGGAGCTCTACCGAGAAGTCCTTGAGGATGTGCATGACAAGCTTATGATGCTACTATTTCATGGAATGACGACCTGTTATACGGCGGGCCCGCTCCCCATCAGTAGGATACTATATACACTCAGGGAGCATATTTATACTGATGATGACTTGCTCGAAACTGCCACATACCGGAGACGAGGGACTGCAGAAATGCGATACATTTTGCGTCGAAAAGCTATAGATGCATACCGATTAATGTATACTGATATCATATCCCGGCCGGGCAATGATGAGTCGCAGCTTCACAAGGTGGCTCAGCTAGGGGATAGTATCCTCGCGATTGTCGAGAACACCCAGTCGCTGTACACAGAAGTTTTGGTAGTCATGGATGTGAACGTCTCAGCCATTTTCATCGAGGATGTGTTCCCTTCCTACGCAAGAGATGTCAAAAGACTAATCTCTGAGGTTGGAAAGATGAGTCAAGCCCAGGAGTATGCTATTGACAATGGTGTAATATTCGACCTTTGCAGAACACTAGTAGAGATGCGCCGAGTGTATGACGAAGTTGGGCCTCAAGCTGGAGATGATGGTCCGATATTGGAACTCCCGGCCGAAACTTTGCTCGAGAAGTTTGTTTTACACTGGCTGGAAGAAGCGAGCGAGGCACTCTTCAACATTGCCAGTAGTATTAGCAAGGACGACTTCACAATAGTGGGAACCGAGTTAAGTTACAGACGCCAAAGCATGTCTATCATCGAAATGTTCGACGCTTTGCGCAAATGTGTCGATCGGCTTGTCGAGCTGCGCTGGAAGAACAAACTGCAATACGCTGAATTTATGACCATCATGTCCAAAGGTATTAACAGGTGCGTCACCAAATATGCTCAGGTTCTTTGGCAAATGTTCACCGCAGCAATGGGCGATTCGCTGATTGAGGTGGATTTTGATGCAACGGCAGAGAAGCAAGGAGACACTTCCCAGATCGCAGCATACACGCCGCTTGCCATGCTTAACGACCTCGAAAACGCTATCTCTCGTTGCGTAACACTTAAGACCAAGATGCAGGTCGATGCGTGGGCACAGATCCTGCAGGAAAATGCAAAGACTAAGGCGCTTCACAAAGTTGCCATACACATCGTCAAAGCTGAAGGTTTACTAGAACTCCGCAGCGGCTCAATGTGTCCTTATGTCTTATTGTCGGATGAGCAACAGAACATATTGGCCAAATCTCGCATCGCCCTTGACAGTCTAGATCCTCATTGGAACAGTGAAATGGATTATAACACAAATGGGCCCGAGAAAATTCAGGCTACTATCTGGAATTGGAGCCCAGCTGATGATCTGCCCTATGTGGCATATTTGACTATCGAGGCGTCAGATTTTACAAGACGCGATCCTAGACAGCTATGGCTCGACATGAAGCCACAAGGTCAGCTTCTTCTGAATATCAGCGCAGAAGAAGTGCGAGAAGGTATTCAATTGTACACGAGTGACACCTTCAGGTCCCTTGAAAGAACGAAGAAAAATATGATTTATGGCATTGCTAATAACGTATAGTATCTTTGATCTTTCGCTAAGGTTGAGCTAAATTTTGTAGTTCTTGTTTTGTTCAAAGCAATACCTGTCATGGCACTGCACTATTAAGAACTGTAGACCTCTATCGGACGCATCCAGCACGTAGGTACTACCTAATTGGTTCCGCTATACCAGACCCGGAAAAGGTTGCAATCGCTCTCGATCCTCTATTCCAAAAGTTCAGCAAGCATTTGGGTACCCTGGAAGCGATTTTAACTGAGCCTGGATTGTTATCAGTACTGAAAGATGTTTGGAAGGACATACTAATGATGATTGAATCTCTTCTTCTTCCCACTCTCTATCGCAGGACAACCCAACAACAACCACTAGAGCAGGAACAAGTAGATGTCGTTTTCTAGTGTCTCCAGGTAAGTACTTTTTGATTCTCTTTTGGCACTCTGCTCCAAGCTAACTACGAAAGCTGCTATTCGAATACTTCCAAACCATTGGCAAAAACATGGGCATGCAAGATAGCTTTACTCGCAAGATCCTCAAATGCTATCAGTAGTACGATTTGAAAAGCCTGCATGCATTCTACTTCGAGGGTTCCAGGTCCTTGATGGCATTATGTAAAGCCAATCCTGTCGCAACTTGTGTTCGACAAGAAGAGGCATGGCAGCAGCGCTTTAGACCAATGTTAGGAAATATAAACACTCCCCAAACAGAGGAAGACGAGGAAGTTTTCGTGCAACCAAGGGACGACACGGTACTCAAGATCTTGCGTATGAGACCAGAGGAAGACGTCCAGGACTATGTCGACGCTCGCGTCAAGGAGAAAGGAGCACTGCTGGCCTCCTAGCTTCTCAGAGCTAAATCAGTCAGTGTAAGGCCAAGTGATATGACGGTGTTGATTAGCTCGATAGAGACCCAAGTACTAGCCGCGATATGTGGACATACAGATGTTTCCATTGACAAGAACCGAAACGGCATCCGTGATATAGTTGATTCCATGTAGCTCAACGGACTAACTATGTAAATGACGCTGCCCCATCAGCTTCACTGGCTCCCACATGCTACGTTCTGCCTTCAAGTATTTTACTTCCCGAATCAGGCGGCCATTTCTTATAGGCTTATCGAATAGGATGGGAATGATGGCATCTTTTGCTTAGTGGTGTTGATGGGAGCCATAACCCCTGATGGGAGTGTGCTGTTTGTTTTGCTATTCCGTTACGCTAGGTTATGATCGAGGATTTCATGTCCTGGAGGGGATGTTCAAAATCAAATTCATTTATCGAATACGATTGGAAATATAGCATCTTTTGCTCAGTAGCATTGGTGGGAGCCACAGCACTGGATGGGAGTATGCCATCCCTTTCACTGGTCCGTCGCGCTCGCCGCTGGTTCTATCATCGAGCATTTTATGTCCTGAGAGACCTACCCAAATCCCAATTCTTGATCGAGTACGATGGAAAATTGTAGCACCCCTTTGGTTAGCAGCAGCGGTGGGAGCCATAGCACTTGATCATTGATGGGAGTTTGCCATCTATTTAGTCGAGCCGTTGCTAGGCTAGGATGCCCCTCCAGACCCCTGCACTTCAGCGCATCACCAAGCCAAAGATTAATTCTTTGTCCATCACTTTCCATCCCATTGACCTTTCTGCCTTCGATCACGAACCTTTGGTCGATTTGCTACTTGACACTGTAGCGTATTCTACATTTTTGGCTACTCTCGCCGCTCATATCATATACGAACCCCCACAATCAAGCCTTCAGACCTCACCCAAACATGTCGAAAGAAGAGGCAATCGCCCTGAAAGAGAAGGGCAATGCGGCATTCAAAGAGCATAATTGGCCTGAAGCTCTCGAATATTACACGAAAGCCATAGAAATATACGATAAGGAGCCTTCATTTTACACAAATCGTGCCCAGGTACTCACTTTTCCTATTTCGCGATGAGCACCACGCACGCGACCATGAAGAGCTGGCTAACCACGCGGCATTACTTATAGGCAAACATCCGTGTAGAAGCATATGGATTCGCCATCGCTGATGCGACAAAAGCTATTGAGATCGATCCTAACAACGCAAAGGTATGAATGCCTATTACGAGCCCTCTTGTATCGGCTCTATTCGAATACATCTGACGAACCAGGCATATTACCGACGAGCCGTATCGAACACCGCGATCCTTCATCACAAGGATGCCTTACGAGACTGGAAGATTGTCATGCAAAAGAACCCCAAAGATGCGATAGCGAGAGCACGTTACGACGAATGTCAAAAGATAGTCAAGCGCGATGCATTTCTCAAGGCTATTGAGATTGCAGACCCACCTTCAGCTGCCGATGGCTTGCATCTTGAATCCATGTCGATAGAGGATGATTACGACGGTGTAGAATTAGGAAAGGAGATGACACAAGAGTTCATTGACGACATGATACAACGATTCAAGGATGGAAAGAAACTACATCGCAAATATGTTTTCCAGATAATATTGGCAGTCAAGGATTTGGTATACAACGAACCTACAATGGTGGAGATGCAGGTTGAAAAGGATTGCCAACTCACGGTGTGCGGTGATACTCACGGTAAGCTTCCACAGTAGACTCGATGAACAGATTCTGATATAATTAGGTCAATACTTCGATCTACTCGAAATCTTCCGCCTCAACGGCCATCCTAGCAAGACTCACGGCTATCTCTTCAACGGCGATTTCGTAGATCGCGGCTCCTGGTCCACCGAGGTAGCCCTCCTACTATATGCTTACAAGTGGATGTATCCTACTACCTTCTTCCTCAACCGCGGCAATCACGAGACAGATGACATGAACCGCATGTACGGTTTCGAGGGCGAATGCCGGGCCAAATACAACGAGCGTGTCTACAAACTTTTCAGCGAATCTTTCAGCGCACTTCCCCTCGCAACTCTCATCGGCTCCAAGTTTCTAACGTTACATGGAGGACTGTTCAGCGACGATTCCATCACTCTAGACGATATTCGCAAGCTAAATCGTCATGGACAGCGCCAGCCAGGCCAGAGTGGTCTGATGATGGAGATGTTGTGGACCGATCCACAGACAATGCCAGGTCGAGGACCAAGTAAGCGTGGTGTGGGTCTACAGTTCGGGCCGGATGTCACGAAGCGATTCTGCGAGAAGAATGGACTCGAGGCGATTATTCGGAGTCACGAAGTGCGTATGGAGGGATATGAGGCTGAGCATGATGGACGCTGCATTACTGGTAAGTTTCTCTTTGGAGATGTCAAAGTTAACCTTCTGACCATAAACAGTCTTCTCTGCACCAAGATATTGCGATTCCACAGAAAACAAGGGCGCATACATCAACATTGGACCTGAGTACAAGCTGGAATTCCACAAATTCGATGCAGTTCCACATCCGGACATTCCACCAATGGTAGGTTTTTAAATATTGAATTGAGACTCGTGCTAACCCATGCTAGAAATATGCCTCGAACAGCATGCAGCGAATGATGATGTAGAGATGATTCTACTCAGAATTGAACACGACACTAGAAATGAAAGATGAGGGGATTTATTCATTGAATTGGGTTGGACTCGTTATATCTTTCCTTCATGCATAGCCCATTGGCTGTTTTGCCTCAATGGCGTTATGCTCGGATACAAAGCAAAGCGGCATAGCATGGCGCAGGTAATTTGTAGCCTCCTAGAGTTATGTTCATAAAGCATTTTTGAAAAGCCTGTACATATACGAATGTCTAACTCTTCACCCATTGTTGGCCTCAACTCAGAGCGACGTACTGACTCACGTAGTCATAATCGTTGGTTTGTGACTGCTGAATCTTTTGTCGATCAAGCACAGCTGATGAGGGTAGCTATTCGTCCCGGATTATGCTTTAGTGTGATTGAACTCATACTAGATCATGTGATGGTAGAGTAAACTGGCCTGGCTTCATGTTGATCTTCGACAGACGCGCCAAACAGCCTGATAATTGCAAGAGAGTTTGAACTCCTTCAAGGATTCTCATGTGAGTGAATCCAATCTCGCGGATGTATTCGAGCTTCGCGTGCTCTGATAACGATGGCATCGTCTTCGTGACTCGGAACATGGTGCTGATAATATCATGACAAGAGTAACCCAAATCCCTGTCAATGTCAGTATACGAATCGCATCTCACTCTGATATGATCATACCATAACTCCTGCAAATTATCAAGCCCCTCGTCAATCTTCCCATCATAGCAGCACTTGAGCATAGCCTGCACCTTAATCGGATGCGGCGAATCCGCAACCTTGAACACATTATCCCCATTAACAAACCCAAACCCACTAAACGTGCTCTGCAAATTATTGATCGCCTGCCTCATATCCCCCTCCGCACAAAAGATCAACCCCGCCAACCCATCATCGCTATACTGCACATTCTCCGCCTCGCAAATCTGCAACAGTCTCTTCAACACCTGCGCGTCCGTCAACCGACTATACCGCAATATCGCGCACCTTGATTGCAACGGCTCGATAATCTTGTTACTCTGATTACACGCAAACGCAAACCTCGTCGTATTACTATAAATCTCCATCGTCCGCCTCAACGCCTGCTGCGCACCACTCGTCATACTATCCGCCTCATCCAAAATCACCAATTTCTGTCTACCCTCCGGTAGTGTGACTTTCTTTTGCGCAAAGCCTTTGATGCGGTTGCGGACGACGTCGATGCCGCGCTCGTCAGAGGCGTTGAGTTCGAGGACGGCTTCTTTGTAGGCGTCGCCGAGGAGGGCGCGCGCGAGACAGAGAACGGAGGTGGTTTTGCCGATGCCGGGCATTCCGGAGATTATTACGTGCGGCATGTTGCCGTCTTTTGCGATGATTTTTAGACGCTCGATTGTTTCGGTGTTGCCGACGATGTCTGAGAGGAGGATGGGCCGGTATTTTTCGACCCAGGGGAGTTCGTAGCCGGCGGGGGCGTTGGTGGTGTTGGCTTTGAGGGCATTGCTGGCGGCGGTGGAGGACTCGGCTTTGGTCATGGTGATTGTTTGGCTGGTAGAGTAGGTTGTGGGATTTTTGCGGTATTGTGTATGATTGTTTGGTGGGTTGGAAATGTCAATGGGTCGAGTGAAGTTGGACAGACGCGACAACACGCGCAAGACTTGGCGTTTTGCTGTCACGCTATCACGTGACAATACCACGAAATTTGAAGATTTGCGAATTATTTCTTTCTCGGCTCATCTCTTTGTCTTCTCAACGACGGAATTATCCGCCAACCTCCACCAACATACATCCCGAGCCGATTGGTTCGTCTCTCAGATCTTTTCGCCCGGTTTGTGGGGATGCCGAATCCCTTGAGCCTCACACGTTGACAACCGCGCCTCCTACGTTTCTAATTTCGGAACCTATCACATCCTATCAAAAAGCAAGACTTTTTCAACAAGATGTCTTGCCTCTGTGGACCTTTTCTTTGCCGCATTGGAATTTTCAAGACACTCACAAGATCAAGCTCCACGAATAATCCTGAACTGGAAGTCTGGAATGCATGATGCTCTGATGACGAGTCTCTACAGAACTAGTTTACCCCACAAAGGTGGATTCTCTCAGTACTGGAATCATCTTTCAGCATCATGACTCTGGTTTGCCATATGTTGGCCCGTTATGGCCATCTTGAGGTTATACGAGGGCTGGATATAGAACATCCCCTGCGTAGATCTATCGATTTCCAAGATATCGATACTGGACCCTTTCTTGAGGCTGGTGTTGTTGGAGGCTTTTTCAAGTCCAGACACTTTGAAGATGGTTCCGCGGGTGTCAACGGATGAGGCGGTTTATTATTCAGGTCGTCCCTTGATCGCAAAAATTTACTGGGTGTTGGCCAACCTCCTCCCGAAACCAGTGCTTAGAGCCAAATGTTACAGCATGCCCCTGTTTCCAGCAGATCGGCGTCGCTCTTGACTGACATCCGGTAGGGCGCCTAGGGTATTCCCAACTGCCCTCTTTAGACGTCCAGAAAATGGGAAACATTTGTCGCAACTTTTCCAATTAAGAGAAATGTTTCTTCTCTTTTGAATAAAGATGGTACAGCCGCCGCACAGTAATGGCCAGACTATCGCTGCTGTGTGTAAGATTTCAGTGGTCATACAGCGGTCAGGTATGGCACTGCCACCAGTGACGGTTGTGTCTTGCAGGATACAAACGCAGCCTCGTTGGCATCTCCATGAATATCCGGATCTATTGGTGCTCAGCTTTGGCAAATCCAGGCTTGACCATGTTTGGCAAGTGCGCAGAAAGAAAAATAGGCGAACTTGTAGGACAAAGCACTGGACATACCTTTAAGCGTCTCTTTGTATAACTAGGCTACTGACAGATGTCGTTCTGCGACATACAGAGAGGCAGTTGGAGAACCTCTAAAGATTCAAGACCCCCGTAAGTGACCTGGGGATCCTGGATAATACAGCCGCCAACCGTGTATCGCGAAGTACCAGTATCTGATTCACATCTCTCGCCCTTGTGCATTACCCACCTGCTCCAAACACAGCCCGGCCAAGGACTGTAGAGGACTTCTTTTAGCGGCCAAGTTGCTGCGCAAAGCAAGGTGGCCAGAAGACATCCACTCGTTCAACTTCACATCAAGATCCAGACTGCTGCCAGCATCAGTTAACCAGTGAGAGAGGTGCGTCATCAACCGCCCAGCCGCGTCAGCTTGACCCTTGTGCATCTCATCCAATTCGCTCTGCGCAACTGCTCCACCTACCTTTAGCTCCTTCTCCCCAAAAGGCGTGCGCATCCTCTGCTTCGTCTGCGCCGCGCTTTTCCATCTTCCATCCGGTTGCGTTTTCGCTTGACTGCTAATTTTCCCTTTAATTTCTTCTCTACTCCTCCTCCATACTCACCACATGAATTCTTAATATCTACACCCCACCTCGCCAAGTCTCCCACCAGTTCATATCGAGAGAGTAACTTGAAGATTCCCCTACCCGCAGCTATCCTTGTCCTCATATATTAAACATGAAGACTACAACATGCTGGGCTTTTGCCAGTACCACATCAACACTTGTTTCTGCAATACAATTAATATCTAGAAGTAATGTAAGTTACAAACATCCATTCAGCCTTTTTGGCGGCCAACTAACCATTCCATAGCCATCCGTGCTTTCACTAGACCTTTCAAGAAAGACTACCAATCTCAGCCCTGTCGCAAGGGATCGCGCGCGAATAAAGAAGAGAAGCTCGCTCCAGCTTACCCTAGACAACGAGCAAACACTATATTTTGCAAATGTTAGCCTTGGAACGCCAGGCCAAAGTCTACGCCTAGACATCGACACGGGTAGCAGTGATCTGTGGGCAAATTCAGCCGTGTCAACATTATGTCAACAATACGCACAACAATGCTCCGCGTCCGGAGTATACAACGCCAATTCCTCCAGTACCTACCAATATCTCAATAGCGATTTCTACATCAAATATGCAGACAGTTCGTACGCACAGGGCGATTATGCAGCTGATACTGTTACCATGGGCCAGACTAGCATAACAAGTGTACCATTTGGAATTGGATACAAATCAACTTCAGCTCAAGGCATTCTAGGAGTTGGATATCCCACCAATGAAGCATCTGTGAGCACAACGGGAAAAACATATCAAAATTTGCCACAGATTCTGGCTCAGAACAAAGTCACAAATACTCCTTCGTACAGCTTGTGGCTCAATGATCTGGACGCGAATACTGGATCAATCCTGTTTGGAGGCGTTGATACCGAGAAGTTTACAGGCTCTTTGGCAACATTGCCAATTATTAAGGAGGATGGCGTGTACAGAGAATTCATTATTGCACTTACTGGAGTGACCGCTGGTGGCCAGACTGTTTTGAGCAGTAGCTCGCCAGTTCCAGTCCTCCTCGACTCTGGAAGCAGCTTGTCTTATCTTCCAACAACATACGCTCAATCACTATTCACCATCTTCAGCGCGACATATAGCAGTCAATCTGGTGCTGCTACTGTTAATTGCAATCTCATGAGCAATACAGCAACTGTGGATTTCTCATTTTCTGGAGTTACCATTAGTGTGCCAATGAACGAGCTGGTTATCGTAGACGGAACTCGCAATGGCCGCCAGGTCTGCATTTTAGGTATGTGAAACAAAATCTTGGTTGAAACGTCCAAGAACTAACAAAATTTCTAGGCATCAGTGACGCTGGAGATTCTACTGCCGTTCTAGGCGATACTTTTCTTCGCAGTGCTTACGTGGTGTACGACTTATCAAACAACCAGATCTCTCTGGCGCCCACAAATTTCAATGCTACTAAGAGCAACGTCGAAGAAATCGCCTCGGGCACGAGTGGTGTGCCAGGTGCCTCACTCGTAGCCAATGCGGTCACCACACTATCAGTGGCAACCGGTGGAGCTCGCGGTCCATCAGTCTCAACGATACCCAGTGGCGGCAATGTAAACACACCACCACCTTTCAAGCAGGTGGCGACGTGCTGCTCACTGGTAGCGGCAGCTATCGCCTTTGGCTTTGCGGTCATGTTATAAGCGGCATACCTTCCTTTAGCGTACATTTTTGTTTTCTGCATCAGCGATGGAGTTTTATTTTTCTTGGATGTTTGGGCTTGGGCGAGCTATAAAGCCGCCTGTATGGATTGAAACGATGTTTGGACTCGCTATGTAAGATGGTTCATTTGGACATTGCATGGCAGATGATACACACTTGAGCATACCAAGTAAATACACCAAAACTTTTATGAATACACAATTATTTCTTGAATATCTAGGTCTACCCCTTTTTTAGTCACATATTATCTTGCTGACATAAATATACCTTAATTTGCAGCGATCTTGCCCTTTGCACTCTCCAGTCTGTGACCGCATGCAGGGATCTCCCTCCAATTGTGCAGGAGCCGCGCCAAGACATCCCATTGCTCCTTCAGACCAAATCTCACCCTCCTAAATGAACGACCATTCCAACTCTCCACCAAGTCAGCAAATACTAATACCTCTCCCTTTCACCTTACACTGAAACTCCGAGTCTTCCAAACCCACTATTCAACACCAGCACCTCCACTCGTTCATCCCGTGCTGCCGCCATCTCCGTCGATCCGACTGCGCCGCCTTCGAATCCCCTCCTGACTTTGCTTGCTCTGCTTACGACCATGATTCTACTGGAGCCGCGTTTCTCCATATAGTCCTCCAAGGCTTTGGATCACACATAGAATATCACAGCAATGCAGTGGCCGAAGCTGACACCTCTGCAATCGCGCCTGGCCGCTTGCATTGGCACTTCCCTCCTTCTCCTTATCGTCTACTCTACACTCTCGCCTGGCCAGTTTGCGTATGCGGCGGAATTGGATGCTACGTTACAAAGAGATCATAATCATCCGCGGATAGATCTGGGGTTGGCTGGCGATGTGGATTGGGGTGATGAGATTGAAAGGGAGCAAGAGAAGGTGTTGCAAGAGGAGGCGCTGAAGGGATTATATGAGCCAGAGTTTGGAGTAGGAGCGTTGGGACGAGAACTTATTGGAAGAGCGGCGGAGGATATTACGCCGTTGAAGAATAATGTGCCGGTGTCGTTGAATTTGCAGCCGGGGCAGACGGTTTATTATGTTTTTGAAAATTCTGAGATTTTTGGACCGAGTGGGAACTCTGGAAGTGGGATTTTGGGCTCTTTACCGCCTAAGTTTGGCAGTTTGCAGCGGAGGAACGTGGCGAAGAGAAGCCTTGATCTGGATGATTTGGACAGACTGGAGGAATCGCCAGCAGATCAGACCGGGTCGCAATTTCCGGTGTTGGACAAACGTCAGAATGCGACGAAGACTGCGAACGTATACATTACTGCCAACACTTGTCTCCAGCCGAGTATGAACGGGAGCTCTTCGAGCGCGGCACCTCAATTGGCGCTGTATCTATCAAGTGTGAATCAGAAACCTGGACCTGGAGCGTCTGATACACTGCCGCCTATAGCTTTCAACGAGGGATATGCTACCACTACTCAGGAAGCGAGTGGCAACGGCAATCTGTACATTGGTGTATCTGCGCCAAATATCACTGGAGCAACTGGCGAATGGAACTTTCAAATATCGACGTCGATAGATAATAATTTCTTTCGCGCTGTTAACGAGGCGACGGGCGCATTTCTGGTCGATACGGATTCTACATCTACACTGATAGTTTCCGACAATCTTACTGATTCCGACGCCCTTGCCAATAACTCTGGCTTGCGCCAGCAATGGGAATCGACGCCCCCACCGTTCAAGATGTTTATCGTTCCCGCGAATACATCTGGTCTGGATGGCGTGCGAAACTCGTTCTGTGGACTTTCAAATCTCGCCGCCAATTCTGCTGGCATCAGCGTTAACAATTCCATCATCACTCGGAACCAAGGCAATGTACCAAAACAACAGTTCATGGTTGAGGGACTCAGTCTGGGCACACAGTATTGGGCATTTATGTCTTATAGTGCTGCTAATGGATCGGCAAACGTAGTATCCGGTGCTGTGAATGGAGGAGGTATAGTTTGGCAGCCATTCAGCTTTAAGACCAAGTCAGGTATGTCTTTTGACAACTACAATAATCACAAATATTGACAGTGAATTCAGACGGCAATTGCAAAATCATACACGACCTCCCATTTTGCTCAAATGTTGCATATGCAGTTCCATCTGGCGCCAGCTCCTCTCTACAAGATCTGGTGTCTTTCTACGACGACAACGCTAAAAATCTGTATCAAAACTTCTCCTATTCACTCCAACAAGTGGCTTGTAATACCACCTCTTCCGCCATGTACAGCCTTTCGCGCAACTGTACAGATTGCGATTCAGACTATCGTACTTGGTTATGTGCAGTCACCATTCCCCGCTGTGCCGATTTTCAAATGGCACCACCAGAATCGCCATTCCTCCTTCCACGCAACATTGGCCAAAACTATCCCAATGGAACCTCTCCCGATCTTTCCAAGGTCAACCTCCAAGAAAACAACATGACATCTCCATGGTTTGCAACGAGCAGATATCCACCAATTGACCATGTCATCAAACCTGGTCCATATCGCGAGCTGTTGCCGTGTATAGAGCTGTGCTATGAGCTCGTCAAGAGTTGTCCGGCTAGTATGCAGTTTTCTTGTCCATCTCAGGATGCTCTGCGGGCCCGAAGTTACGGGTCGTTGGATGATCCTAGTGCTCAGAGTTTGCTGGCCTGCAACAGACTGGGGGTCGATCAACCACAACGAGCTGGAGCTACGCGATTGGAATACCAGACGAAAGTAATGATGATGACTGTAGCGTTGGTAGTGATAATGTCGTTGATGTTGTAGGATTTCTCTAAATTCGCATGGCGTTTTTGGTTAATGGACACCCATGGAGCCAGCATTTTCCTGCCAATTGGTCTTTTTCCCATATATAGACAAAACCATATTCCCCCATTGAGAAAATTCAATATTTGCATATCTTCTTTCAAGATCTCCCTTTGTCTCTACCGTGACTCCCTTATTCAGCCTTGACACTTCTCTTTCGCCGCCGCTGTTCCTGCCACCTCGCCCATCCAGCATCTTGTAAATCCTCCTCCATCAACAAATCTCTCACCCTCAACGCCTTCGCCACCTTCGTTTCCACCACCCACTCCACCACCCCCAACTCCCTCACCCACCCCGTAACAACAAACCACCCCACCGCACAAACCACCCCCGCCACCACACCAACCAACACCTGCCTCGGCGTATGATATCCCAAATAAATCCTACTCACCGCCACACATCCCGCGCCCACCAACCCCAACCCCGCCACACCCACCCGATGCACCTTACTCCACGGCGTCACCGTCGGTTCGTGCCGTATGAGCAAAAAGAGCGCCAGATAGACGCCAAAGTACGCGACGTATTGCGCATGACTGCTCGGCATCCCGTATCCGCGGCCGCGTAAACGTGTGGGCCGTTCTTCGCGGATATACCGCTTGAGGATGAAGTTGGCGGCTTCGCAGGCTAGTTGGCCGGCGAACATGAGGAGGATTTCTAGTTCGCGGGTTGCGTAGAGGAGGGTTAGGTAGGAGATTATTAGGGCTTGGGGGACGAGGGCTAGGTAGGCGCATAGGTGGGAGAGGAGGGATGTTGGGTCCTGGGAAGGTTAGTGATGTTGTGGAGGGGATGGGGATGGGAGAAGGTACGTAGGAGACGTGGGTTAGGGAGAGGGAGGCTAGGGGGGTGGTATCCTCCATTTTGGTGGTTTGTGGTGGAGGAGAGAACTTGGTGGGAGATGAACAGTTCTTCTAAGGGAGTATCATGGCAGAATTCGGGTGGTGTCAGGAGTTGATCTAGATGTCGAGGATGTCAAAAGTTGGTGATAGAAAGCTTGGTGTAACAAGACAGGACGTCAGACGCTCGGACATGACGCCCTGCCTTATTCGGACTAGTGCACATTATCAATCTACTTTTTGAATCGGTGTCTGAATTCATTGTGTCCCAATACTTCGCCGCCACCGCCACCTCACCGACGAATTCTGGAGTCTTCGAGGTGACATTTGGTCTTTGTCTAGGCCATCAGCAGTTGGAAATATGAGAAAGATTATTCTATCTCATCCCTGAAGGGTCGCGACTCGTGATTCCTTTGTTCTACCTCAACAACTGGAGCTGCAGTCACTCAGACGGCTGTCGACTTTCACTATACAGGTTGCACCTGTTCAAGGACATTGCAATTGCTGCGATCTATACCCTACATTGCCTCCTCGCGAACTCTTACTCCGGGCTTGTTGGCTAGTTTTACCTCCACTACCGAACCTTTCAGTTATGGATGAGCGTGATGCAGAAATTGAAGTCTGTCAAGCGATATGGCCTGAGTTGACGCAAGGCCAGGAGGATCCATATCTTTTGAATCTGGTCGTGGATGTTGAACTCAACGATCCGCTAGAGCTCCTTTTCAAAGAGCCGGAAACCGTGCATGGAGAAGGCAACGTGAACTATGTTTCAGAAAAGGTCAAATATCTTCCACCATTGCAAGTTGCTATCGCATTGCCATCTGGCTACCCTGAGACAGCGCCTCCCCAGGTTTCCATCAGTACCACTCCATCTTGGCTTCCGCGGGAGAAGCTGCAAGAGCTCGAGGATTTGGCATTTTCACTATGGAAAACGGGTACAAGCGATATCTTGTACTGCTATATTGAGAGGATATTTGAGCAGCCGCAAGATCACTTTGGCTACACATCCGGCATAAAAATTGGCTCTGAACTTCGGCTATCGCTTCTCGAGTTCCAAGCTTCAGTAATAAAAGCAGCTTTTGATGCCTCGACAATAGCATGCACCGTCTGCCTAGAGCGCAAATCAGGCGCGGAATGCTACAAGTTAGCTCGCTGTGGACATGTGTTTTGCAAAGGATGTCTACACGACTTCTATACCGCAATGATACAAGAAGGATCTGTACAATCAGTTACCTGTCCGTCGCCTGACTGCCACATTCTCTCTGCGTCTGGAGGAAAGGTGCAGCCTAGCATTCCTCCTGCAGAGCTTTTGGACATGGGTATGGAACCAGAGACAGTCCAACGATATGCCTATATGAAACGGAAAAAGGCGATTGACTCTGATCGCTCAATAGTCCGCTGTCCGCGAACCTGGTGTGATGGATCTTCTAGATCAAAGAAATACCCGCCCATGAAGGACATTGCCGAAATGCGAGAGCTGGACGAGACCACGACCACGGAGAGCACCAGTTCTGACGAGGCACTCAACTCCAAGATTGCGATCTGTGATAAATGCGAATTAACCTTTTGCCGTCGATGCAAGAAGACATGGCATGGTGATTTTGCCTTTTGTGGCACTTCAGAGGAGGCAGCAGCGGATCTCGCCAGCATGGAGTTTATTCAGCAGCACAGTTGCGAGTGCCCCAGTTGTGGTTCAGCCATAACGAAATCCTCTGGTTGCAACCATATGGTCTGCTTTAACTGTCGGACGCATTTTTGCTATATTTGTGGTACTTGGTTGGAACCTGGAAATCCCTACCCTCATTTCAACACTCTTGGGACTCAGTGTTACCAACAGCTTTGGGTAGAAGAAGACTTGATTGAACGCAAAACTTTGGTCCGAAGACGTGTGCCAGATCGAGCGCCGAACTTTGATGCGCAGGTCAATGCCATTCTCATGGAACAACTGAGGCTTGAAGACGAACAATAGCCAGTTTTGCTGCATATCCAAGTAGCCAAGTGGGATTTGGATTTGTCATATATATCAGTATCAATACTTCTGTTTAGAAAAGGAGCGAATTCGTCCAGCTTGAAGGCGGTGGTTATCCTCAGCTGGTAAGGAGCCAAACGCGCATAGAAACTGTACATAGAACCAATGATAGAAGCATCCATTTTTCGTATCAAACATACGTACCAAGCGATGCATTACATGTACCAATGACAGTACCCTAGACTGGCCCGGCTTTCATTCAGAATTGGGACAAAAGAAAGCTGAACGGCATCGGAGTTGAGTGGGGCAGATGGTTTTGATATAGTCGGGTCCTCCTCAACACCATGTTCGATCGCACACAAACTTGCTATTTATTTCCACCCGGCATCTTCGATACTTCCATTACTCAACAATGCTGTTTTCCAATAGTGATCATCTGAGCGTGAATTACAGGCACTGTCATACGCAAAAAAGTCCCTGGTATCATGGGAGTCAACATGCCCACGGTTCCAATGCACATGCATGGATAATGTTGCCAACGCATCAACTTCCCATGCCTAGTAATCTGCAACTAAAGCTCAAAAGGATTCCAGCTTTCGCGAACTCTTGCTTCCTTTAACATCCGCTGAGCGGTAAGCGCGGTCAATAATGTGTGGGTTTTGTCCGTCACCGTATGGACGGGCTGCTAGTTGTATGTACGCGAGCTCTGACCAATTGCTGACGTGGTTAATAGAGGTGCATATTAATGTGCATATCTCTCAGTTCCTGCTTTGCACCGTTCGTTCTTCTCCTGCCTGTTTGACTGGTGGCCGCGGAATCGGTCAGAATAATGTACGAACGTTGAGCGTGACCGCCAGGCTGACTGAGAGAAGGGCCGCTTGGGGTCGCATGTATGGCCTGTTTGTTTGACGGGAGGGCATGCAGTAGTAATATTGCGAAGTCGGGTCTTCTTGCCACTGGAATTTTATGGGCAGATCAAGGGCCATGGGTTGAAAGCGCTAGTAGTCTTGGGTATGCTGACGGTTGATAATACGAATTTATAACAAGAAGGCAAGTAGAACTTCTTCTGGTGGCCTCCTTTCAGGCCTCAAAGTTTCTGAGATATATTATTGGATTCTGCAACATGGTAAATCCTTCGAGATAAAGGCGCAGGGAGCCAACTACAGTTTGCCTCTTCAGCCAAAGTCCGCAGTATCGGGATAAAACACCAGGAACAGCGTTGTACATGGCATCCTTTCATCCTTTTCAATTGGACATAAGCTTCTGTTACACACCATTCTAGCTGTCAAAATGCAAGGCGTAGAAAGTGCGGTTATACAATAATGTTCCTACATGAACCATGGATTTGGGAAAGTTTGAGCCGCATCGTGTGTAACTCCATCTCAACATCTGGTTGTCTAAAAAGACTAAGATATTCCGACCCAGGAATTGTAAACCCACCAGACTAGCTTTAAGACTTTAAAATCTCGCTTCCTTGAATTTCGACTTGCTCCTGCAACACTGCTGCATGTCTCTACGCTAGAACTAGTCAGTGACCAATATCCTTCCAAACCCTCCGTACTTGCTGAACTTCGGAAAAAAAGCCGATTTGCTTCAAAGAACAAAGGCAATATGCAGCACTGGCTATACTTCTGCTGTCTATTCCTATCTACCGCTTTAACCGCGGTCGCCAATACACCGCCCCCAAATCCACTTCCGTTCTGGGATCCAAGAATCTGTATTGACCACAATGAGGGACGGGGAGTTTGTTGTCGAGGAGTGTACGTGGGCAACTTGGAGCTGATGATGAAACTGCAAGGCTTTACAGAGTTCCATCCAACTGATCAAACCGTAAACTGTATTGGAGGTGAGTTCTCGGGTCCTACGACTCGTAGTCAACAGCTAACCGATAGCTCAAGTTTTAGGAGATGCGTCAAAGGACTGTCCAGGTATCAATATGTGCTGTCAGATTCGCACTGCAACGGTCAGTTATCTGTAATGAAACTTGATTCGGCCCTGACTAACCTTATGATAGCTGCCAGCTTTCTTGGCCCTTCAGTGTCAGAAACCACCAATCTCAAACTCGTCACTGCTCAATATTATGGGAGTTGGGAGTGGTGACTGATTTCAAAGTACTCGGGCTCATTGAGAAAGCTATTTAGAACAATGTTGGATTGATACATTGGAACTTTTAGCTGTGACCTTTCCTTATGCTCGAGCAGGATACCATGTATCCCTGAAGCACATCCTCCGCCATACCAGCAAATCGTGCTCCGAAAGTTCCGAAACTTGCCTCTCCGGGTACATCAGTATAGTCAGGTTCACGAAAGCTACGTTGTAGATTTGATAAAGAAATAACGACTTGTTTTCCGACAATGGCTCTCAAAAACGTGATAATAAACCCCACGTCTTTTGCATATCCTTGTTCTGGCAATTTTTGATCAGCTTTGTTAGCCGTTGGTCCGCTTCTTTAGATCCAATCGGAAACGACTCTTCAAGTCGTTCTTGAATTCCACGTGCTACTTGTTGTAGCCCGTCTCTGAATGGAGGATACACAAGCATTTCTCGTATCTGCAGCTAAAGGGGACAGGGCAATATGCACGCCCGGTAGCGTGGAATGACACCAGTCCCCAATGGCATGGGCACTTGCCAATTTTCACTCCAAGCTCGAGGGACTTTACAGCTCTAACTTCCCATCCTTACGGGAGTCCCCGTCGTTCGAGAATAGTTGTTGTTTTCAGCAACCTCGTATTTCAGCCAAGAGTTTTGTGCATCAGCACAATTGCTTTTGCCTTCGGTGTTGCCTCGTATGATAGAATATCAAATACAGCTTGAATAGTCTATCGCCTTTTTGAAGTATCTCATTGTTCGACTCCATTGTTCCAGAACAAAGATATTGGCACTTATACGATCAAAGATAGATACCCCACTCCTTCTCCAAACTGTTGGGAACTAGTCTAGTAAGTATTGGGCATAGAGATATCTAGGTTGTATACCACTCTGGAGAATACACCGGCACTACTTCTGCAACATCTGCAGCAGTGTCAGAAACCTTGCGGCCCCAACGCAGCTAGCATGCCATTTTGCTTGCCGACCCGCAAAATAGCAACTAGGAAGCAAAGATTAGCCGCCATACTAGATAATGTAAAAATCATTAGTCGACCTAGCAGAAAGATACAAGCATGGACAGTATACGCGATGACAAAACGGCAAGCCTTACCGGCCATGCTCACCCAGACGTCTCGATTCGTATACACAGGCTTGACTTGCATATGTAGTTTCTAGCATTCTAGCCAGTCTCCCCGGCCAGAATGGGTGAGATAGCGCTCAATCAGGTCCTCCTAAGTGCCATGCTTTGCTCAGAGGCAACTGTTTGCCCGGGTCCAAGTGGGCCGGACATGCCTAACTCGGTGGTAATCTGCTGTATTGTTGCTGGGAATCTAGAGTCGTTGGGAGTCCGAGCACACAATCAGATACCGTGATCGAAGACTGCTCCTGATGTCACCATTGGCCCAATCTATGTACTTGTCCAATGCAAATGCCATGCGGGTGGTGTAAAGTATGTCGTTTCGCTAATAAGACCTTTGTCAGAGAACGGGCTCTTTGATGTAGACAACAAGACTTTGTTCCACCTCGAGACTTAGCACCGCTTATCGTTGCACGAGCAACAAAGAGTAACTTCCAGATCAATGCCATTGATCACCTCTTTATTCCACCCACCTTTCAATTCTGGCTTTCCTAGATATAACTCACCATGTCGGGCCTCATCAACCACTCTTTCACTATGCAAAACGCCACAGCTCTTACCATAAGCATACTTCCGAAGACCCATCGGATATCTGGTTTGAGTAACTTTCTCATGACGAATCTTAGTGCACTGGTGCACCCCAAATCTACAATGTTCGCTGAGCTCTTACGCCTCGTTGGCTATACCATTGTCATTGGTACTGTCTTTTGGGCCGCTTGGATCTACCAGCGTTTCTTCTCCAGGCGCGGGCTGCCAAAAGACCTTCCTTGGGCTGATGGTTCCACTTCTCCATGGAGTGTCGCCAAACTACACGTAAGGACCTTCTTCGGGCTAAAACCTATAATCCAAAACGGTTACTACAAGTTCTCCAAGGATGAAAAGGTGTTCTTGCTTCCTAACGTCGTTACCGGTCCGGAAGTTATTCTGCCAATGTCCCAAATGAAGTGGCTCTTGGATCAACCAGACAACGTTCTCAACCAGAACGAAGTCAACAGAGAATTCCTCCACGCTGACCGAACTATGCTCCACTCGAATATTATTCGTGATATGGTCCATGGCCGAGTTATCCGTCGAGAAATGACCAAGGAATTGGACACTTATTCCGACAACATCGTTGAAGAAATCGAGTTTGCGCTAGCCAGAAACTGGGGCACTGATACCACTGAATGGAGAGAAGTCCGTGTCTACGACACATTGCTCGACGTAATTTCCCGCATCTCCAATCGTGTTCTTGTTGGCAAAGAACTCTGCCGTAATGAAGAGTATCTTCGCAGCTCCAGCACGTATTCTCGTGCAGTCGTCCTTACTGCCGGTATGCTTAACTTGCTTCCGGAGTATCTTCGACCAATTTTCTCCCCCATCATCATGGCCTATGATATGTACCACTACCGACAGATCACCAAGTTCGTTGTTCCACTCATCAAGGAACGCGCCCACCAATTCAAGCCTGGCATGGACTACCGCCGCCCGGACTATTCAGAAAACAACGACTACGTCCAGTGGGCCATGCATGACGCCTATAGTCACAATGATCCTCTCGAATACACCCCAGAGATGATCACCAAACGTCTAACTGTCTTGAGCTTCGCCGCAATTCAGTCATCCGTCATCACAATCAGCAACATCGTCTTTGATCTCGCCGCCTCCTCCCAAAGCATCGAGTATCAAGCTGGTCTCCGCGATGAAGTCCGCCAAGTAACCTCCCAATACGGCTCCAAAGCCTGGACCCGCGCCGGCCTATTGCAAATGCTGCGCCTCGACAGCGCTCTCAAAGAAAGTATGCGACTATGGGGTTTTCTCAGCCGCGGTGTCATGAAGCTCGTCGTCGCCCCCGAAGGCATCACCCTTCCAGACGGCCACCATCTCGACGTCGGCGCCAAAGTCGGCGTCACTTCCTACGCGATTCACCACGACGAGGACGCATATACCGATGCCTTCACCTTCAAGCCATACCGCTTCTTGCCCAAGCAACAAGGTAGTGGACCAGGCGCCAAGGCCCAGCCAATGGTGACATCTGCTGATGAATTCATGGGATTTTCTCATGGTCGTCACGCGTGCCCAGGTCGCTTCTTTGCCGCAAATCAACTCAAGTTGCTGCTCGCTGCAATTGTCACAAAATATGATATTGAGCCGGTGGCTGCTCGGCCGGAAAACCCATGGCTCAACAATACTATTGGGCCCCCAGTATTTTCGACTCTTCGTATTCGTCGGCGTCCTGGAACTGTGGAGGCCTAAATCTGGAGGTCATTGTCCTCGCTCTTTCCAGTCTTTTCACGCATCGTACAGGAGTTTTGGGATTTGGATTGGGTATAAAGACTGGTTTATCCTTCCTTATGTTAGGGATGATCAGCAGGATTCTTTTGATTAGAAATGAATAGATTATGATATCTACACAATGTGTGCCCGGTTGTTTCCTGTGAAGCTTAACATGTATGGTCTCTAGATGAGAAGCAATGATTGAGATGAGGTTAGAGGGGGGATGATCTCGTTGAGAACGTGGACTTGAAAGAGTTGGAAAGTCTCACACGTGGCTTAGCGCGGCAATCTAGATCAATAGCCGCCATAAACGCGTCTGTTTACAGATATCGATCTCCTGGTTGGAAGTTGATGATTCTCTTTCTCGCTGTAATTTTTTTCACTAACAAAGAAGTAAAATGAATGGAGTAGCGATTGCCTTGATACTGGTCAATTGAGCGCGAGCGAGATATGGTACCAATGAAGTATTAACTTAGTAGCTGCTCTTCCTGAGTCCTGACACGAATGACGAAAGAATATGAAATCCTTCCACATCTCCTCCCATCAAAAATATTCAGTAAATAATTGTATCAAACCAAAATATATCTACATCATGTGAGTACAGAGCTAGAGCACCTCGTTATTATCTGCCCCTTGAAAAAGACGCGAAATTTTGGTTCTCTCGTGCGACATGCCGCAGCGGCGACCAAATGCCGCAAGCAAAATCAATGAAGACAGAAACAAACTCGGACGAGGCACAAAGAGCCTCAGTAAGTCAGCAAAGCCATTGTCCAATCGCCGGCATCCCGAGTGTAGGCCGTTGAAGTCTCCGACGTCATGTATCGTTTTGGAGCGGGCTTGCTTCAGTCATGCCACTGCCACCACTCCTTGCAAATCTTTCTCGCCCGCCGCAATATATCACACCACGGCATCAAGCTTAGCAAGCTTTACTGAGCTCTCTCCTTATATAGTCCCACCGTGAAGCTCGCCACTTGAGAATCTTCAATTCAGCATCAATCACATACTCTTACATCTCTCACATCTATATCTTCCTTATCAAACCATGAAAATCCTCACCAAAGAAGAAGAGGCCGCCCACTACAAGTAAACACCACCACCCATCTCATACACACCACCAACTAACCCTCTCCAGTGCAACTCTCAAAGGCGGTGCCATCGGCGGCGCCCTTGGTCTTGGAATAGGCTCAGCAGGAATCCTCCTCGCGAACCGACGTTTCCCTGCCTTCCGCAGTCTAACCCCCCAACTAAAAGCCTTCCTCGCAACATCCTCCGCAACATTCACACGTACCTATTCCCCCTCTCCCCTTCCCCTTTCACACTCTAACAACCCCTCGCAGTAATAATCGGCGCCGACCGCGCCTCCCGCAACTACGAACTCCACCGCAACGCCCAACGCCTCGCCTACAGCCAACACGTCTCCGAAGCCGACCGTCTCGAAGCCACCAAACCCTTCGCCACACGCGCCAAAGACTGGGCCGGCGATAACCGCTACTCCATCGTGTGCGCCGGCTGGCTCGCCTCCATGGGCGTCGCGCTCGCGCTCGTGCGGAGAAACCCATACTTATCTACGGGGCAAAAGTTGGTGCAGAGCAGAGTGTATGCGCAGGGGTTGACGTTGGCGGTACTGTTGGCGAGTTTTGGACTCGAGGCGAGAGATGTGGCGCAGAGTAAGGGTCGGTGGGAGACGGTGAAGGTGTTGGATCCGGAGGATCCGATGCATCAGAGGATGATTGAGAAGAAGGTGCATCATGAGCGGTATGAGGGGGAGGATCAGTGGATGGGTAAGTTTGATGTGTGGTTTTTAAGAGGACGGGGACTAATCTGTTTGACAGAGGTTATTGCTGCTGAGGAGAAGAGGGAAAAGGAACGCCAGTTGAGACATAAAAAGGAGATGGCGACGGCTCAGGAGGCGGTTGAGCGTGCTCATAACAAGAAACACCCGCAATAAATACCACAGAAGCGTTGTCGATTGGTTAGCGAGCACTTTTGATTGAATGAGGCGTTAAAATGTGGTGTATCATACAGCAACGATGCATTGGACATTGAAACTATTGGAGCTGAAGCCGCAGATAAAGGCATGATGCAGCTTGTAATATATCCAAAAGTATATGAGAGAGAAGACAAGAAACGACTCCTATCAATTCTACCGCTACGCCTTTTCAGTTCGCCTACCTACAACAAATAATCTATATACTTAAATCAACTCAAATGCGGCTTATACCATTATCATACCCGTCATAGTCGTACTATCATAATTCCAGCAACACCACTCTGCTTTACTCATCGTCCTCTTCAACTTCCGCAGTCTGAAATAAAGGTTAGCAAAGCGTTCTAGATTAGGATAGTGTCACAACTTGCATTATCATGGAAATCCCGGCCCTCCTTGGTAGCCACAATCATTCCAATGCGAATACAGAAATCTCCGAATCGCTCACCCTCCTCCCGCTCCTTCGCATACCGTCCAATCAGCGGCTTCATAATCTCCAAGATCTCATCTTCCTTGATACTTGAACGATACAGCTTATTCAGCCGCTGTCCATGATATCCACCGCCAAGGTACATGTTGTACGCGCCAAACGCTTTGCCCACGAATGCGACTTCTGCCAGCCACGGTCTTGCACATCCGTTTGGACAACCTGTCATGCGCATTACAATGCTGTCTTGACGGAGACCAGCTTCCTCGAGAGTAGACTCCAGTTTTGTGATGAGTTCGGGGAGATAGCGCTCTGATTCGGCCATGGCGAGACCACAGGTTGGGAAGGCTACGCAAGCGGACGATGAGAGGCGGAGGCCGGAGAAATTGGTGTTGTCGAGCTTATATTTCTTCATAAGCTTTTTAATGGCGGGGAGACCTGCATCAGCCACGTTGGACACGATGAGATGCTGGTTTCCTGTTAGACGGAACTCGCCTTTGAGGACTTTGGCGATTTCGCGAAGGCCGGTTTTCATGGCAAAGTCAGGCGTGTCCTCGATACGGCCGTTCTCGATGAAGAAGGTGAAGTGGTTCAACCCATTTTCGTCCTTTTGCCAGCCGAACGTGTCAATGTTGCTGGCGAACTTGAAGGGTTTGGGTGGCTCGAACTTGAAGGGCAGAAGGGCTTCGACGGCGCTGATGAAAACGTCCAGTCCCATATCGTCGATGGTGTACTTTAGACGGGCGTGTTTGCGGTTTTTGCGGTCGCCGTTGTCGCGCTGGACGAGCATGATCTTTTCGCAGGCTAGATGTACGACATCTTTGGGCACGTAGCCGAACATGCGGCCTACTTGCGGATAGGTCTTCTTATTGTTGTGCGTTACGCCCATGCCGCCGCCGGCGAGAAGGTTGAAGCCTTTGAGATGGCCATCAGAGCCTTTGATGGCAATTAGACCGATGTCGTGGGCGTACACATCGGTGTCGTTGTGAGGAGGGATGGCGATGGTGATTTTGAACTTTCGAGGGAGGTAGGTTGGGCCATACATTGGCTCATGGTCTACAATGGCATTGCCGGCAACTTGAGTCTTTGAGCCGTTCTCTTCTTGTAGCCATATTTCGTGATAAGCCGTTGTGGATGGTAGGAGATGATCGGATATTTTCTGTGATACTGCCCATACTTCTGAGTGATATTTGGATGCTTGTGGGAGACTGCTACACATGACATTTCGGTTGACATCACCACAGGCGGCGATAGTCGTCATTAGAGCTCGGTTGATAGCTTGCATGGCAGGTCGTAGCTTGCCCTTGACTACGCCATGGAACTGGAAGGTTTGTCGAGTGGTGAGCTTCATGGTTTGGTTGCCTAGCTCAGTGCTGATATCATCCATCTGGATCCATTGCTGAGGAGTTGAAATACCTCCAGCAAGTCGACACCGGATCATGAACGAATATGCTGGCTCCAAGCCTTGTTCTTTGCGTTCGTCGCGAAGATCTCGATCGTCCTGCATATAAGTGCCGTGGAACTTTGTAAGTTGCTGATCGCTGGCGGAGATTGCACCAGTTGTAGTGTCTTCAAGGCCTTCTTTGATTGTGCCTCGGAGGAAGTTGGATTCAATCTTGATATCTTCGTTGGTAATTGGTGGAGGCTCATCTGGTAAGCCTTCAACTTTATCAACACCCAGCGCTTTCCACAAAAGTGCCTCCCAATCTGCATAACCAGTTTGGAAGCCATCTGGATCTTGATCATCGCCGAGACCGCAGTCAGTCAACGGCGAGCCGCCTAGAGTTACGAGACGGTTGTGTAGATCTTTTCCTGGCTTGTTGTAATAGATCTTGTCTTCCTTCCGTGGCCAATAATGGCTATCACCAAGCGCAAATACTGCAAAGTTGACGGTAGCCAGGTCAAGATCTGTCGAGTTTTTAACAGCCTCCCAGAAACTGCGACCATTTTGTGGGAATTCACCCTGACCAGCTGTACTTGAAAGCATGACAACGTTCTCCTCGGAATATAAATCTTCCATTGGGTAATCGTCCATGGCCATGACAATAGTCTTGAGTCCTCTCGCTTTGCCTCGATTGCCTAACCTCTTGGCCAAGTTTTCAGCATTGCCGTTGTCTGAAGCGAAAAGTACCGTCATTGGGGCGCCGGCTAGCCCTTCGAGAAGTTGTTCATAGGCATCCTTAGCCCTCCGCTTCTGCAAGCTTCGTACTTCGGAGCCGTATGACCCAGAAAGATTGTTTGCAAACTCTGGATGACGTCGCATAACCTGAGTGAGATAATTATCTCTCCGCAAAAAGTCCTCAACCTCCTTCTTTAGTCGCTCTGAATCGAGATGGAAGCGGTCCTCTGGCTTTTCTGGATGTGGATTCCAGCGGTACAGCGGCCAATATCCAATATCCACAGCGTTCTTGGTCTCTTGCAGTATCGTCAGGGGACTCTCATCCTCCTTGTTATATGGCAGATAGGCTAGAACGATCGAAGGACCCTTGAATTGGTCAGCTTCGATCATAGCTTCTAGCACCTGCGTGTAGGAGCTGTAGACAGCAACTGAAGCAACGTAGGCATTGCCAAAGTTCATGGCATAAAGACCGATATCTTTCTTGCGTTGCTCAGCATTGATAGCTGCACGTTTGGAGTATGGGGTCGAGTCGATAATGAGCATGTTTACGTTTGCCCCAGAGGCAATGACATGGTGAACACCAGAGTTACCCAAATCGTATGACCAGGCATCGGATCCAATAAGCCATTGTGACTCTTTATAAAAATGTGATTTTTCGCCAAGAAGTTGTGACGCGACTGGAGATTTATCGGCAGTTAGGCTGGAAATAACCTCCGATGCCAGCTCATTCGACTGGTCAGAGTTCTCAGAGTTTACGAGCCACTTCGATAGCACGTCAACGGGCTTTTTTGAGGAAAATTTGTTCTCCGCGAGAGCACCTTCCACTTGCTTCACAAGACGCTGTCGGCGCTCGATGCGTGCAGTCAAAGCACCAAAGCCGTATTCTGGAGTTGCTGTGACCTCTGTCGAAACGCCAGTACTCTCTGCTCCGAGTTGGTTGGCAATGTATAATCGGTGACCAAATAGTTGACTGAGAACTTTCATGTAGGCATTCTCGACTTGGGGCTGAGCGACTGCTGTAGAGGTTTCCTGTGGACCGTCCACGCTACCAATTACCACATTTTGTGCAGGCTTTTCTTGTTGAATGTTATCAGTTACAATCTTGAGGGCTTGCGGTATGGAGGCTTGGTGGACGTGGCCTAGCTGGTAGCCCACAATCTCCAGAGGCGAACCACCTGCCGAGCGTACAGACTGTAAAGTGTCTAAGAATAGAGGACCCCATTTGGTAGTCTTTCGCCTAATTTGTTCGAGCACAGCAACCTTCTTGGCCGTCTTTGGCAGGACTGCGGCCAATTTTGCTCCTAGCCATGGTCGATAAAGTCGAATGGTAAGGATACCAACCTTGCCCAATGAAGAGCTCTTGATTGCGGAACTAAACTCGGCCTCATCGCCACCGAAAACCAAGATTACAACTTCTGCATCGCCTGGGCCATGATATTCGAAGGGTGCGTAGCTTCTACCTGTGATGGCACTCAGCCGAGACCAGGTAGTAGTGAGAATTTGGTAGATGTCCTCCGATGTGACTGGTCGAATAGTTATTGGTTCGACAGAAGTAGCTTCTGAAGTCGCATCTTGATCTGTGCTTACGCTGCTTGCGCGATTTGATGATGCTACAGAAGATTCGTGTGAAATTCCTGGCGCTTTAGACTGAGGTGCTTTGTGGCCATTGGTTCCGTTGGTTCCATTAGTCCCGTTGGTCGCTGGCTGAGTAATTGCTGGAGTATCCCGATCTGGTCCGCCGATTATGGTGAGATTGGCTTGTCTTCCCTCGTCAACGTATATCGCAGATTCGCTCGACTTCTTGGATTGGAATAAATGTGCAGTGTCGAGGTCCACAATCTCTAGCGCTTGGGGATCCAGAGGCTCAATGGCTTCCTGCTGTCCATTTGCGAGATTGAAAAAGTGAATCACTCCTTTGCCGGACTTTATAGCCAATGCATGAGCACTGATCCCAATATCTTGAACATCTTCCGCTGTTGACGATTGCAAAAAGGTGAATCCGCAGTTTCTTATAGCGGTAATGTTCGAGTAATCCGGGTATTGTGATGGTTCCAACGCTACATGAATGACAACAGGGTAATTGGCCAACTTGTATAAATGTGGGATGGCGCGTAAGAGAATAGAAGACGATGTAGTGACCGATGTCAATTTGCCTTCTCGAATGGGTCGAAATACTGAAAGCAACGGATCGGCATTGTTTCTAACGTGGATAACCTAACCAATTGTCAGTATACATTGATTGCTATCCAAAGATATGATTCTAACAGACCTCCGCAGGTTTGCGAGAAACGCGACTGACGGCTTGTCCTTCAGCTAAAGCTTGGAGTTGAGTAGAGAAAGCGGACTCGGTAGCAAGTGTTGGCTGTACTGATACAACAACATCACTGCATTGGTATGCTATTTCAGCAACTATACTCTAATTAGTAAATCTTCAAGATATTCATGGCTTGTGTAGCAATATCAAGAACTGGCTGGGATGAATTGTGTGGGGTAGCTAGCATACCTCTTGCGCCGAGGGCATTCTGCGATTCTACGCCGTTTGCCATGACAAAGAAAATGAAGAGTTAAACAGATGAGAGAAGCTGGAGGGAGTGTAGAGGACGATATCTACCCAGCCATTGGGACATAAAAGGAAGAAGAAGAGTGGAGTAACTGGTGAATCATGAATAATGGCGAAGAACCAAAAAAGTTTCCGTGTGACAGAATGGTGCAATTCATTAGCGTGCGGCCGTGGCCGGGCCCTGCTTCACCTTTGCCGCATCTCAGCCTTGTCCCGCGTTCTCAGCCTTCTCTATTTCTAACCAATCACCGCTAACTTAATTCTATGTCGACGAGTATTACTACAATGATTCTTTGGGCCATTTGGCTATTGAAATAAATAGACCGTGTTGGACTGTGCGGGTACCTGAATTTATCAGGACATGGCTAATTGGCACGGAACAGGTAACCCAACCGAGGTAAATTGCCTGGCCGCTTCACGCTATAGCCATGAAGCTATAACAGTGTCTATTTCACTATAAACTTCAATCTACAGTCCAGTGCATAGTACTACAACGTTGACAAGTCTGTCGAGCTGTTGACCTGTTTCGGCACCCCGGGAGAAATCGATCTCAATAATGCCTTGGATAGATTATTCATCTAGTATTTTTTTACTAGTACCTGTACTAGTTCTCTCAGTGTCTACTTATGAGACAACATATATGTAGAAGTAATCCCCCGAGAATGTAAATTTTTGTCGAATCATACAATAGGAATAATGAAGTCCATTGTGCTGATTGCGAGCTTGGGCTCTTTAGCCATCGCCAAGCCAACTTGGTCAATTGGCCAGAAAGTCGATACCAAAAGTGGTCCAGTCACAGGACATGCGTCAAGTTGGAAGCCAGATGTATCAGAGTATCTCGGAATCCCCTTTGCCCAACCACCAGTCGGTGACCTGAGATTTGCACCACCCAAGGCATTCACTGGCAGCAAGCCCATCGACGGAACGAAATATGGAAAGAACTGCCCTGAGAACATTGGAGGTCCGGCCGATCGAAGCGCAAATGCTACAGCTGGCGAAGATTGTCTCACACTCAACGTCTGGACCAAGCCCCAAACTGGCGAGAAGGCCAAGGCAGTCATGATCTGGGTTTACGGAGGCGGCTTTGGTATGGGAAAGACCAGCGACATTTTGTACGATGGTGCTCGACTAGCTGATGATAACGATGTTGTTCTCGTTAGCATGAATTACCGGACCAACATCTTTGGATTCCCACGCGCTCCTTGGTTGAAGGAAAAGAATCCTGCGCTGCTCGATCAGCGGCTTGCTATTGAGTGGATTAGAGACAAGTTAGTTCTTCGAATGATTATACTATGGTTATATGCTGACAATAGTAGCATCGCGGCTTTTGGTGGCGATCCTAAGCGAATGATCCTGTTCGGACAATCTGCTGGAAGCGCGTCTGTTGATATGTACTCGTTTGCATATGCAAAGGATCCCATCGTTTACGGACTCATCGCAGAGTCAGGTTTGGCTAGCAATCCAGCAACACCAACAGTGAATGCTTCCTCCGGCTGGTTCCAGGCTAGCCAGAAACTAGGCTGTGGAGGTGAAGAAGCTGGCGAGAAGACAATGCCTTGCATGAGGACGAAGAAGTGGGAAGACATTCTTGATTCGATTGAGCGACGGGGAGTCACACCTAACTTGGGTGCTGGAGGCTTCGGTCCTAGCTACGATGGTATAAGTGTTATGCCCGATTACAACAAGCGAAGAGCTGAAGGAAACTTTGCCCATTTGGTGAGTCATTAAACTCTAACGAGAGATGATATACTAATTTGTCAGCCTTTGCTTGTCGGAAATACAAACTATGAGCGTGGATTTTACTTGAAGCTTGCCCAAGCGAGAGGTCAAACACTACCGGATTCGTTCCGACCTCCAGAGAAAGATGGTTGTCCTACGGATGCTGAGGCACAAGCATATCGCAAAGCTGGCGTCAACGCCTGGCGCTATGTGTATGCTGGACAATGGAGTCCAAACGACCAGACACCAGGTGCAGGTCATGGCTCTGAGTTGGCTCTAGTGTTTGGTCAGGTCGATCGACGAGAGAGCACAGAAGAAGAGAGACATCTGGCCAATCTCATGATGCTGGCGTGGACTGAGTTTGCGAAGGATCCCAAGGAAGGTTTGAACAAGCTCGGTTGGCCAATGTACGACCCTTCAAGTAAGTTTATCGCTAACTCTAGACAATAATCAGTGAGGCTAACCTAATGTAGAACCGACTGTGATCAAAATTGGCGACAAGAACAAGGCGGAAGTGAACTTTGAGTCCAGGGATAAATTTGACAAGTGTACAGATTCATAGATCCAATAGAGTACATTTGTAGCCAAACAGCAACAAACCTATATACAGAGCCATGGCATTCGTAGGCTGCAAAGGACTAATCGTGCCGCTTCCGAATGAACTTGACGTTCTTCTTCTTTTTACCTTTCTGAATATCATCCGCAACTAGGATCTCTCGTGCGACGCCTTTCAATTCCATGTCCAGTTCCTCGATGATCTCCTGGGTGCTTTCCCAGGGCACGTTGAACAGCCCAGAGTTGATTTTGCACATGTACATATATTGACACTGTTCTTCTGGTTCATGTCGCTCATTCCACTTGTTGATGACCGTAAACATAGCCTCCACTGCTGGTTTTGTAGATTCCAGGATCTTTTCGGGAGAGTCTTTCGCCCGACCATATCGATGACTGGTGAAGAGGCAGCCGATGAAGTGCTTATTTCCAGAGTCCATAGGTGGTATCAGTAGCGCAGTTCCGACCAATTGTTGACTGGTTTTGGCGCTGACGAATCGCAAGCAATAATCTCGTTGGAACTGGTAAGCGTTTGGGTATATCTTTTTGAAGGCCAACGCAATACCGCCACCCCAATCTCCTTGACAGTTGCATGCATGCATTAATATCGAGTTCTCTGGTGCAGCAAACAAATCCATCGGCTGGACAGTAATTTTGATCCCGTGAGTCGATTGAACCAGAGTCGAGTCGACATAACCATTGGCCTTGGTTATTCCTGAGGGTTGTTCTGTCGAAGTGGGATTGACAAGATCGTTGGAAGTGATCTGTTGTTGCTGGTTCGCTCCAGCTTTATCCGTCTCGTCCGCCAACGTAGAATCAACAGGTTCGCTCATTTTCCGTTTTTGGCTAGGTGCTTGGTCGGAAATGTGGCCTGTGGAATCTCTATCGAGAGAATCATCTATCTTCCGTTTTGCAGGTATTTGTGTTTGAGCATCCAGGATGTATGCTATCTTGGTCTTGTTGTGGTTGGACTTATCGCCGGCTTGATTACTTGATGTTGTAGGATAGGTTCTCTTGTCAGATTCATGACGTGGAGAGAAGGCCAGTGTAGTCTGCTTAAGAGCAGGATTCTTTGCGGCCTGAGCCATTTTGAACCAGTTGTTCGGTCACAATTCTTGTCGGTGTTCGGTGTCCCAAAAGGGACTTCAGTTAC
The DNA here is from genome assembly GCA_010405405.1 of Microthyrium microscopicum. Classification (NCBI taxonomy): domain Eukaryota; kingdom Fungi; phylum Ascomycota; class Dothideomycetes; order Microthyriales; family Microthyriaceae; genus Microthyrium; species Microthyrium microscopicum. The sequence goes on along the minus strand of MU004232.1, from coordinate 2,388,276 downwards.
AGCGCGGAGACCGCAGGGGCGTCAGCTTGACTGTAGGAACGACAGATGCTCTGAAGCTTTTGACTGAAATTCGTGAAAAGGGCGCAGCAGACTGAGATGAATTTATAGATTAAGGCCTGCGGGGTGTTGGAGATATCAAGTTGCAATTCTGACTGGAGGCCGTTTAGTTTCTAGACGCGTCGTCGTCGCGTGGAGCTTGAGGTGGAAGAGGCTTCCATTGCCGGCAGGCGCCAGTTCGTTGCACCTTCCCAAATCCCCTCGGGAGCATATTGTACACTGGATTTCAGCATGTTTTGTTCAACGGGGAGATATTCAGTCTGGGAGTTCAATGTGAAATCCAGCTTGTCTTCCAGCCAAGAGAAGTGCCGTTAGATTTAGATTTTATCCAATTGGTGATCTCTTGCAGCCTTGCAGCCTTAGCGCCCAATCTCAAGGAATTTTTCGGGCCGATCCCAATTGGCCCGCCAAGACTCGCCTTTTGGCCATCGACTTTGAGAGCTCCAGAAAGTCTTTTGCCATCGACGACCTCAATTACCCCCAACTCGCCCTCTCACGCCTCCCTCATGCCTCCTCTGACCTCAACGGCCAGCCAGGCTGTCCGCGCATGTGCGAGACAGCGGTTACCGGCCCTCCGTGCTCCTGCCACCGCCGCTCTCTCCCAAAACCGCGCTCAATCCACCTCATATCCAACATGGGACACGACCAAGATCCCCAGCTTCGATGCTTACAAGAGCAAAGGCGGCGAGAATGAGAACAAGACGTTTCAATACCTGATGGCGGGCTCTTTTGGTGCTGTATGGGTTTCCACGAAACTGAGCAGAATACTTTGCTTGGTGTATTAGTTCCAGCCAGGCGTAGCTAACGGATGTCTAGTTGAGTGCAATGGGAGCCAAGGCTACCGTTGTTGACTTCTTGCAAAATATGGCTGCCTCTGCCGACGTTTTGGCCATGGCTAAAGTCGAAATCGATCTTTCAGCAATTCCAGAAGGCAAAAATGTATGATTCACTAGTTCTTGGTTGATACAAGGGAGGCTCACACACGCTAGATTATCGTAAAATGGCGAGGCAAGCCTGTATTCATACGCCACCGAACTGCGGACGAAATTAAGGAAGCCGAGGGCGCAAAATGGGAATCTCTACGTGACCCTCAACCAGATTCTGACCGAGTGAAGAAGCCTGAGTGGCTTGTCATGCTTGGTATGATGACTTCGCGTCTGAGAAGAAGCAATTACTAATGGATCTAGGTGTCTGCACACATCTTGGTTGTGTACCGATAGGTGAGCTCAAGGCCAGAAATATCATGTGCCCGAAACATATTGCTAACTATCGCAGGTGAGGCTGGTGACTACGGTGGATGGTTCTGTCCCTGCCACGGATCACATTACGACATTTCCGGACGTATTCGAAGAGGCCCAGCACCACTTAATCTAGAAATACCCGAGTACGACTTCCCAGAAGAGGGTCAGCTGGTTGTGGGTTAGAATGGTGAAGGAAGGGAGCATCCTATGTGCCGCCAGTGTAATCATAGAGCTGTTTTTAAGCGGTGGCAAGATGTCCATCAAGCTAGGAATCTGTGAATTAGAAGTGAGCTTGAAGAAGTATATACACTTGATCATTGCCCATGTTTGAAATAAAGAAGCCAGTGCTGCTGAATACAAAAAAAAGATGAACTAATAACATCGCTCTCAGCAGTGATACGTACGCTTTTCTTCTTCGTCATGTAATGTATTTCTTTTGTTAGCTAGAATTTCCAGAAGATTTAAACTGCAGATGATTTCTGGAGTTTCACATTATCGCTTGTTCCACTGGTGTTGAGTGGCCTGATACGACTTCAAAGTTCAGGGGCGCCAACATCTCAAACCAGCGCGACCCGAAACGCCAGATGTCATTTCTCCCTTACCACAACTTCTATCGCAAATACAGCAAATCCCATCATGGAACAAATAAATCAGGTCTTGAGCATCGCTCAGGATCCAAAACAGTCCCGATGGATAGGTCGAACATTACTTGCGCTAGATGCTCTTCTATGCGCTGCAATTATCTGGAAAATCCCTTGTAAGTCGACGAAGCGCCAACAAACTATCGTGCTAAGATATCAACGTAGACACAGAAATCGACTGGACAACTTATATGCAGCATATTAAGCTATACGTAAAGGGAGAACAAGACTATGCCTACCTCACCGGCTCGACTGGACCGTTGGTGTATCCTGGGCTTCATGTCTACATCTATCGAGCTTTGTATGCCATCACAGGTGAAGGCGAGAATATCCTACTTGGCCAGATCATTTTCGCGGGATTGTATTTGACTACTCTGAGTGTTGTAATGTCCTGTTATCGGAACGCAAAGGTGAGTCTGACAACAACTCTTCGAGGTCACCATTGCTAATGGAATCGAAGGCTCCGCCATATATCTTCCCGCTGTTGGTTATGTCAAAGCGGCTGCATAGCATTTTTATGCTCCGGATGTTTAACGACTGCTTTACCGTACTTTTCATGTTTTCGGCCATTTACTTCTATCAAAAGAAGAGTTGGAATCTCGGATCTGTTTGCTTCACCTGCGGCCTTGGAGTAAAGATGAATATCATATTGATCATTCCTGGATTAGCCTTTATCTTCTTACAGGGCCTCGGTGTAGACAGATCGTTCACACAAGGTCTGATAATGCTACAGTCACAGGTATATCACATTGGTACCAGAAATCAAGCATTCACTAATTTCGCTGCAGGGTTTATTCGCCTACGAATTCGTCAAGGTCAACTGGCAATCATATCTTTCTCATGCCTTCCAATTCAACCGCCAATTCCTCTATCGCTGGACGGTAAACTGGCGCTTCATCCCTGAGACCATCTTCCTCTCCACGCCATTCTCCACCGCCCTGCTAGGACTTCATGCCGCTATCCTTTTAGTATTTGCGACAACTCGTTGGACAGCCCCATCTCGCCGCTCCCTCAAGGCTACCATCCGCTTATTCCTTACTGACCCTGACTCAGAACCAGCCGATAGGATCGGAATGCGCATCACCCCGGATTATATCATGACCACGTTGTTAACCGCCAATGCCATAGGTATGCTCTGCGCACGCAGTCTGCACTACCAATTCTACTCCTGGATCGCGTGGGCAACTCCCTATCTTCTCTGGCGCGCCGGCGTAGGACCCGTAGGTGTGTATGGAGTATGGGCGCTGCAAGAATGGGCATGGAACGTATATCCAAGTACAGATGCCAGCTCCATGGCCGTAGTAGGCTGTCTAGCCGTCCAAGTATTCGGCGTCTGGTGGGGGACGCGTAAAGACCACCCCGTGCCCAGCGGTGACGCAAGTGACGCCGAAAAAAAGAAGGAAATTTAAATGCCTTTCATAGCTAGGCGTTTCTCGGTGTATATAGCCACATCTGCTGTTTAAAAATGCTTCACTCCTCGTCATCTGATGATGGCGGCATCTTGCCCATATTGCTCTCCTCTTCTTCCTCATCGCTGTCACTCGCTTCGTATACTGTCTTGCCAAATTCCTTGGGCCAGTATGCCATTCTGCGCCAACGTTTCTCGTCCATTACGACGGTGACTACTAGACCACCGAGTTTGTTATCGCGCTCGGCGAATTCTTGGGTGTCGATGACGACGTAACCGCGGCGCTTGATCCAGAAGGTGTTGCGTAATTTGGAGGGCAGCTCGACGAGGAGAATTTCGCCATCAGGTAGTGTAACGGTGAAGAGGCTGTTTCCTTGGGCTTTGACGACTTGCGCGAGGACATGGTTGGGTTCGAGAGTTGTAGGTGGGGAGGCGGAGGCGGTTGCGTCGGCAAGGACGGTTCTTTTCGGACGGGAGGGCATTGTGATGGTCTTTCTGGACTTTGGGCTTGTTCTGGATTTGGTGTGTGAAAAAGTGCAGGGGATGTGTGAGGAAGTGCAGAGGAAAAAGCAGAACAATGTTATGGTACCGTGGGGATGGGTCTAGACGGGTCGGCCCGAGTTTGTGTACCTCTAACTTCACTCTGCAGCGGTTGGTCGCTCGATGTGAGCCATAAACGACACCTCAATCCTATTATTCAATCACAAATCTTGTTTTCCATTATATCTGTAAAATGAAGCTCGTTATTCTTTAGAGTTTATAACCGAAAGTCAAGCTGATGTAGGAAATCAATTGCTATTGTAAATGACAAGATTAATTGTGTGTATTTGTCTATCTATAATTGCGCCCCATACCAAAGTCGAACACGATGCCTTTGGGTAACAAAAAATACACCCCGAGCTCACTGGGAAGGAGCTCGAGGGGTGTAATAAAAGCCTCTTACGGCTTTTTCCGGGGGAAGGAGCAATCTTCTGCGTTAGTCATCCACAATTAAGTGTGGTGGGTAACCAGGTAACGTTTTTTCTACTCCGTTATTTTTGTTATTTTTGCCCCATGCGGCCAAAGGAGCTCACAAGAATTGGATCTCAACCTGGACTACATGGGGCGAACCTGCTTTGTTAGTGAAAGAAATATTGCGATGTTTGTATACATATACAGCAGGTAGCCGTTTCCCTGCCAGCCATTGAGTCCTGCCCAAGAAATGAATACCATATTAATTTAACGGGTATATTCAGTAAATTTACCTTCATTGCAGCTGATACGCTAATCAATTTCAGTCCAGGAACTTGTTGGGTATATAGAGCGGCATCGAATCCTCCCACATGCTATCGGTGAGCATACGTTTATTTGAACCATCAGACTCCATAATCATGATCTGTCCATATGGCTGGAACGTCTGGTCATATCCTGAAGCTTCGTCACGGAAACCGTACATGCCACTTGAATACAATATCTCTCCATCTGGTGTCCACACAGCATGAGCATCGTTCGCTCCACTTGAGGTGAGCGCCTTGCGTTGCGATCCATCGGGTCTCATGGTGCAGATGTCGAAGTTGTATACACTGGTTCTGCAGGTGAACAATATCAATTCACCATCTGGGGACCATCCAGGCAGATTATCAGGTTTGTGGCTCAGGGCTTTGACGGTGTTATCCTTGAGGTCCATGACACGAAGACCCAGTTCAGAACCCCATACTCGATACACGAGATAGCGACCGTCAGGAGAGAAACTTGGAAAGCCGGCATTGGAGCTTCCATTAGTGAGTGACTGGACATTTGTACCATCCGAATTGGCCATCATGATCTTTGCCGTCTTGTTTTCTCGCGCTTGGAACCAGGCACCTACACCCCAAGCAATTTTCTTTCCATCGGGAGACCATGCGGGTTGAAAAGCCCCCGAAGTGCCTCTTTGTACACCTGGTCCATCTAGCACCGCTCTAGGGTTGAATATAACTTTGCTATTCGACCCATCGGGGTTCAGTGTTACCACTGACGAATTTCCTGGATTGCCAATTTGTTTTTGTGTCATAACGAATTGCCCGTCCCGCGAGAGCGCTGGGAAGACATCGGTGAAGCGATAGTCCCATTCATCATCCCAACTCCAGAGTGGCTTTTCCATGGCACGAGCGCTAAATCCGACCTTCTCATATACCACCAACTTGCCATCTGAAGACCATGATGGTGATCGAATTGCACGCTTGAATGCTGTCCGGCCTGGAGCAGAGGCAGTATAGTTGAGCCCTTCGTTCGGCCCGCCTTTGATCAGATAAGCAATGTCCTGTTGTGAGATCCACTGAGGAGCGATCTTCATCCCTGATCCAGAGGTATGCTCAACACGATCCTTTCCCGTGGCGAAATCCAGGGAGATAATTTGAGAGGTGACTTTGGCCGGACCACCAGGCCAATGTGCTGACCAAGTGCTTTCCGTAGTCATCTCGTAGTATGCGACACGCTTGCCGTCTGGCGACCATTGCGGTGACCCTAAGGAATAGCCTGGCTTGGTAGCCAACTTCCGAAATCCAGTGCCATCAGGCCGTATGACATAGACTGATAGCTCTTGGACATGCTCCCAACCCGTTCCATTGCTGTGGCCTGCCCAGGGTGTGTTTCTATCCGAGCTAAGTGCAATCCATTTGCCATCTGGTGACCAACTTGGTCGGAAATATCCATCCGGCATTGAAGCATTGCCAGCAATGCCTTTAGCGCTAGTCAAGCTTCGACGTTCGCCTGTTTTCAGATCCATAACCCAGACGTTCGCCTTGAAGCCATCTTGAGTAGACATATAAGTAGCCTTGGTGCCATCTGGCGAGAGAGCAATACCATCTTCCACAGATGGAGTCGCCACCACTTTCTCTACTCCAGAGCCGTCTGGACGGCAGCGGTACAGATCCGCATTGCCGTCTCCGTTCCGTTCAGTTGTGAAGGTGATCCATTTTCCATCTGGAGAAAAAGATGCATGAAAATCGAATGTTGATTGATTGAACAGTCTCCGTTCGTTGCTTCCATCTGCATTTGCCACATAAAGATCTGATGTTGATGGAGCGATTCGATTCATAAGAAAGACACCCTTTTTGCCATGAGCAGGTATCCCTCTTGCCGAATGTGCATTCAAAGCAGCATCGACTGTGTTCTCTTGTTGGAAGAGCTGTGCAATGGTGCTCCCAATGGGAAGAATTAAGAAAGAAATGATGCAAGTCCGCATTATGATACCGTTGACATGCTAATTAAGTATAAGAGTGAAAGATACAAAGAGCTTTTCGTAATGGAGCGCGATATAGTTCGGGAAATATAACGTGCGTCTTGAGTAGATATTTTGGGCACGCGAGCCTTTATGGTACCTGTGGAGGCGAATGTCTAATGTGAATATAAACAAGGGAAATGAAAACTAGCATGGTTTACCCTCAATATAAAAACCCACATCAACGAGTTCCTAGTATTCCAGTAAATGGGGCAAGCTCTCTCTCTACACTCAACACTATGGCGAATCCAACAACTCAATGTGATGGATTTTCAATGATGCATATCAGAGGAGCGAGAGTTGGAAGAAGTCGTGTAGTTGATTGCTTGTGGTCATTGGTTGTGTCCGTATCATACATCCAAAACGACTAATGGGCTTTTTTGTGCCTTCAAATCGTCTTGGATACAAAGAACCAGGAATCACGGATGGGTAATCCCGCAACAAAATTCTGTGGCCAGGCTGTGGAGTCAACAGTTTGGGCTTGTAGACTCGAAGAAACCCTAGATCATTCGGCGTCTCCAAGACGCGAAGTTGCCGAGTTTTCGACCGCTTTCTCGTTCTTTGAAATACAGCGAGCTTCATTGAACCTGAGAACAGTAAGATATCGCGGATAGCGGCACATAAGAGAACGGATGTTAGCATATTTTCTTGTTTCACATCTCATACTCCAGAAATCTACCCATGCTCTTGCGCGTGATGGTGTAGCTAAACGCCGACGAAGCTTGTTGACATCTGTTCCGTGGGTAGGTCCATAGTTACAGAACGCGAAGATGCCATCTCCGAGGCAAAAGGTGGAGATAAGCAGAGCAAAAATCAAGTATGGATGGAAATGATGAGGTTGGTATGGAGTAGTTGAAGTTGGCCCTTGGCTAGCACATGGCAGTCGCGTGGCGTCACGTCCAAATCTTGCGACTTCGGCTTTTGCCTAACCTACACCAAAGCTTCATGTACCCTTCAATCTCTCCTTCAACCACTGCTCAACTCTCCACATGCTCCATTCGACTGCATACTTTGTGCAATAGCTCTAATGGCCCTCACATTACTACGATGGGCATTTTTAATCATCCCGCTAGCTTCCGCGCTCCCTATACCGCCCAGGATAGCCGCCGACTCCCTCTCTGTGTTTACCGATCCGAATTCCCATTACCCACGAGTACATGACGCTCTACACTCCCTATGTCGTAACGTTGCCGAACTTCATCGAACGTACGAGATGGACTTGATATATCGGACATCTGAGCTTAGGCAGAAGGTTGTTGGAGATCGGTTGGATGCTGTTTGTGGTATGACGAAGCCATCAAAGGATAATCAAGGATCTTCTTTGAGTCTGACTGGGTAATAGGTGAATTACCGCGAATAATACGGAAACCAGATCCACACCCGCCAGGTCCTGGAGCTATTAAAGTGTATGTAGGAACGGGAAGCCCTTGAACGGGACAATGGCTTCCATTTCGTGACTACCAGCATTGGTTTCATACTTCACCTACACGGTCGGCATGGTAATTTCAGTCAAGGACTTGACGATACCAACAGATAGCATCTGCACTCTTAATGGGCTATGGACCTTGACTATCTATCGCTCGATCTGTTCACCAGGAAAAGTCTTTTTGGCCGGGGTAGCCAATGACCTCTTTGCCAGTTGAGGAAGATCGATGTTCCTAGGAATGCGCAGAATCTTCCCTGGGAATATCCACTCGCGCATTGCCTGAGTAGGTCACCTTGCTCAAGGCTTGGAAGAAGAGAAAGAAGGAAAAGGCAACCGAACAGAACGCTGTTATCATAGGGCACGTTGAAGCTGTCTATGGTTCTACGAATTCTACTGATCCTATTGATTCCTTGTAATACTAGAGGGGCATTTTCATCATGTGAATCCTTCTAGGCAATGATATCACATGATACATACAGAACAACTATGCTCACTTAAACTTCTCATTATATTACTCAGGCTTTCGAGCTTTCCTGAGACTATGTGCAAACCACTGCAAAGGACATCCTCGGAGTCAAAGTAAGTTTTCATATACCAATAGTCATTCTATGAACAAACTCTTCTCGTTCTGGACTCTGATCTACCCACTCGGTCGCATTCCACGCATTTCCGAAATCTAACTCATCACTTCGACACAAGCTATCAACCTCAATAGTCATGTCATACAGAATTGCAGATCTTCAAAAACATTTCCCTGTGGTATAATCTGCCTACGTCAATGACGTTTCTCGACTTATAGCTTTGCTTGACGAGGAGCAACGTGATCTAGAAGAGTATGATCACGAATTGGGCACACCACTCCATGCAGCCATTCGCAAAAACAAGTTTAAAGCCTTCGAGTACCTATTGTCGAAGGGCGCGGACACCGAATCACACGCTCCAGGGCCAGACGGCCAAGGTGGCTTCACTGCTCTGATGCTCACAGCAATAATGGGTCGACGAAGGATGATGAAAGTTCTATGGGATCGCAATCCAGGCCAAGTTTTATCATCACCGGAGTCCTATAAAATGACCGTCTTTGGTGTCGCATGTAGCTATTCCAATGGCGAGATGGTCCAGGATCTGCTCTCTTGGTCCAATAGTTGGGGCGAGTCACAGATGGACCAGGCTTTACATCGCGCAGCTAGTCGTTGGAAAGACGACATTATCAAGGTACTGCTTCAAGCAAGAAGCTATGACCAGAAACATCTGGGCTGGGCACTCTTGCGAGTGCTAGAGAAGAAGCTGGTCCTTTGGTATGGAGAGGAAGTTACTTATGAGCCTGAAGATCGGGCACATCAGGTCGAGTCTATCCAGCTTTTACTCAACGCTGGTGCAAATCCAAATGGATTTGTTGACTCGCAGTCTCAGATGATACGCCCACTTCACGTGGCATCAAGATACAAGGAAAGTGTAGATGGCTTACGAATACTACTTCAGAATGGCGCGGACGTAAATGCTTCAACAAGCGAAGATGTGACTGGACTTATCATTGCTGCGACCAAGCCACCTTTACGCAGGGGTAACAGCCCGGCCAATATTGAAGGTGCTCGAGTGTTGCTAGAGTTTGGAGCCAATGTCGATGTCGTCTATGGAGACAAGACCTTGCTACAAATTCTCAAATCTGATGGTTTCACAGAGCTGTTCAACTTGTGCTATTCGAAATCTCGGCTCAATCCCACCAACTCAGAGACACTGGACCAGACTATATAACAGATGCCAGGCAGTCTTTGATGCCCTTCATGAACTCAGTATAGAAATTCTCATGCTAAATCATTCTAAATGGGTCTGTATCTCCCCTCCACCTTGCTCTTCCGAATAGAGCTGCGCAGGTAGCTCTTGCGGAGAACGTGCTTCCGTTCCTGGAGCCTCAGCCGTGCCATGAGCTGACGAAGGCACGCCATATCCTCCTTCCATTGAGTAGCCATAAGGCATGTTCTGCCCTGCGTTGTGCGGTGTACTCGTAAACTGGTCACTTGCATGCTTGTAGTGCACTTGTGAAGGTAATCTTTGTTGGTGCTCCATAGCCGATAATCCGCCTGATGTTCTGTTCATTGATGCTCTCTTGTCCTCTTTCCTTCCTCGCCATATCATGGCGCCGAACAAGGCGAATAGACCTGCGGCAATTGGGAGTCCTACGCCTACACCAATTCCGACGACAGCTCCAGTTGAGAGACCGTGATTTCCGTCACCGCTGCTGGCAGAGGCAGAAGCTGAAGAACTCGAATTTGACGCTTCGAAGCTGATGTGGCTGAGCTTGAGGTTGTGGGGTTTGAGGCAGAAGCAGTATTGACCAACGAAGCAAGTGTGAAAGTCGCTGTACTCAGAGAGGTTCCCGCACTGTTTACTAGGTGCAAAGTGAGGGTCGTGACCTCAGGTGGTAGAGCTGACGAGGCTAGTATCGTTGTCTGCGCTGATCCAGACAGCATTATGGTAGTTACAGCTTGTATGGTTAACGTCAGTGCAGACGTCGTAACCAGATTAGAACCAGCTAAAGCCAAAATCTGATTCAATGTATATGGAAGGGGAGTATTTGAATATGCACAATTGCTAACCATAGTGTTGTATACAGTTTGGATATCGCCAGGATCGTTTGAATATATGCACTTGTAGGCGTTGGCAAGAAAGTTTCCTCCATTAGCACATATACAAGCATTGAGACTTTGAACGACGCTTTCGTCACAATTGGCAACTTGCACAGCAGATTCTAGGCATGGTTGAGAGGCTGAAGGATAATAATGCCAGTCGACGGCGATGCCATCGGCAGTACATGTTCCGAGTAGAAGAGGTAAGATGAGCAATTGGCAGAAGATGCGTAGTAATCGCCCTCTTGAGGCTCCTGGCATCCTGTAATGAGTGAAGCAATATTGTTCTGATTGTAGGCTGTAGAGAGTTGTAACAGTTTTAAAAGATAAATAATAGGGCTTGAGAGTAAGTTGTGTCAGAAAAGGAATCCTGACAAACATCTGGCAGCCAAGGAGCACTCTCCAGCAGCACCAGAATCACAACCGTCGTGGAAAAGTCAGGAGTGGGCGAGCTTTCACGCAGCTCAAACATCAGGCTGAGCAAAAAGGACATCTCAACGTCCGATTGATACACCCGCATTTCGAGTACATATGCAGTCCTAAGACGGAAGGATCTGCCATTTGTTATTGGCCGTCTCAATACCGTTGTCGCCCTTTTAGTTATCTCGCCTTAGCGGCGCGTTGGCAGCAGCATTCTGTTTGCATTTCTGCTCTTTCACCACCCCACATCGTACACCAGTACATGTTACTTTAAGCCGACATGTAGCCCGATTGGCCTGTATCAAAAGCCTTCAGAAAGACACTGAACCCAAAAAAGAGCGTATTTCGAAAGCTAACATACAAAGACTCGTCAGTGAAAGGCGGTAGAGTAGAATTGGACAAAAATGGGCTTGTCGAATTTGGCGAACTTGCCATTGTGACTGTGTTCGAATATCTGATACCAATTTCCTGTAAAGATGCCCGCTATTTACAGGTACATCTGAAGGAAGATAAGCCCAGTACCAAGCAAAATTACCTGAATATGACAGCTATCGAACAGCAGCAGTCCTGTTGCTTTCCTAATGGAGCTGCAACGGCTGAGCAAAGTCTGTAATGACACGAATTGACTTTTTGGTTATTTTGAGCCCGACGGGGACATTCTCTGAGAGCTTCCGTATGGAACCGTCCTTCTCAAGGGCGGCGAGAGATATGGATATAAATAGTGAAAGGAGAAAATTTAGCTTGACGGAAGATCCCCAGGAATCCAGGTTGAGTCCCATTACGATAACGCTCTCCAATTGTGCTTGAATCCATAACAGAGCTTTCTTGAACTCCCTTGTTCCTAATTCTGAGGTTGCTAAACCGGGGCTGAAGCATGTCGCCTATAATTACATCCAATATCAAGCTCCAATCTATATCTCCAGGGCAAATTTGACCTCAAAATAGGACTAATTTACCAACATTCGATAAGAATACATTGACCTAGAGTTGACCTATTGCAACTTTCATTAGGCTGAACTCATCTTCAAGAACTGAGTCTAGTAACTTTAGATGTCAATACCCTTTCTTCCCTACGCTTCTCTACTCACCGTCAACAGAGACTTCCATCACACTTGCAAATTTTCACAACCTTCCATCTCAGTGAAGAGAAAAAAGCAGACAATCCAGTACTACCTCGCTGTGTGGCCACAAGCCCTTGAAGTCACCGAGCCATCCTTGTCCCTGCTATTTTCATCACAGATGCAATCAATCTACACTCAACCACTACCTCAGGGTGGCGAGCAGGACCTAAGGGATGTCAAGGGATGTATCAAGGAATCGATGTAATCCCCTGACAAACAGATCGTGGTACTGAGCTCGCTATCTTCAGAAGTGTATATAAGCTGTCGCTGTCGTACTGCATATTACCATATATCTCATACACCCACTCACATCATACCCAAAACACAAACAATACCAAACTCAACATAATTCCTACCACCACAATCCATTTTCCAATCATCATCAAAATGCAATACTTCGCCGTCCTCACCATCGCCTTCGCCGCGCTCGTCGCAGCTTCCCCAGCACCACAAATGAACATGGACCCAATTGTCATGACATGCGCCGCTGCCTGTCAAGCAGAAGGCTTCATGTGCACCCAAGGCATGGACCCCAAGGTACGTAACCCAGCGCCCAGTAGCGCTGTACAAAGTCTAACCATAACGCAACAGTCTATCGAATGCAAAAACCGATCCAAAGCACTCACCACCAGAAAACAGCAATGCGCCTGCAAGACTTCTTGAACTCATCGATACCCATATTTACAACGGTCCAAAAATTTATAGCTTGTGATTAGGACAGCGGGAAGGATACAGATATAGGCAGATTGAATGAACAGTATTTGAAATAGTTGAAAACATCTTTTGATACACGTGTTAGAAGTGGTTTATCTAAAGGGTACATATATACAAAGTCGCACGAAAAGGCCCACCAAAAATGCGAAGTGAAAGCCTTGAGAACGCCAACACATGCAAAAGTCTAGACAAGTCTCCGTACCAGGAGATGTAATGCAGCAAACGCATCGAATCGCCTTCCACAGCCATCTATTTTGTACAATTCATGGGGGGTATTACAGAGCTGGAAACACAGGAACGCCAGAGCCCAGATATTCAAAACATTTCTTAAATCGAAAGGTTGGGTTGAGTGGGGACGCCTAGCGAGGGATTATGAAAAGAAATACGTGCTGTCCTTGACGATTTGAACATCAAAGCTGCCTTTTTGTGGAACGGTGGGGAAGGTAAGTGGTACCCAGAAGTATGTCTTGGTGTGAGGTCTTTTGGCCTTTTTCACCCCGGGGACTGCTTCGCTCTGCTCTTCGGTGGCTGCCTCAATCTCTTCTTCAGGAGCATCGTCGGTATTGTGGTCTGGCGCAGCCTCCATCTCTTCTTCGAGAGCAGCATCAATATTGTGGTCTGAAGCTGCCTCAATCTCTTCTTCGGGAGCGGCGTCGATATTGTTGTGAGAAGCCGCCTCGAGTTCTTCAGCAGGGACGGCATCAATGCTGTGGTCAACGGAGGTGTCTTCCGGATTGAGCAACTTCTGGAGATCAACGGGATGTAAGAGGTCATGATGTTCAGGTCCAAGAGCGGCGAAAAGACTGCCTGGGGTGACCATAGCTTCGCCTTTCGCTCTCTCTGCCGGGTCTTCGGATTGTAGGAGTGAAAGACGATCGTATTCATCAATCATCTCATCCCTCCCAAGCTTTTCCTTGACGGGAGCTCCAAGGTTGTTCTTCCCCCTTCCATATCCCTTTCTTCGCTCAGCTCGCAGCTTTCTTATCTGAAGGCCAAGTGGACTCAATGAGGGACAGGATAGTCGATACATGGACCGCTTGTATCGGGTCTTGAACTCCTCAGCCAATCGACCAATCACATCTTCGCCATGGATCTCTACAAAAGCGTCGCGAAGAGCTCTGCTCATAGTTGGCACATCGGCAGCATGTGTCCAGAAAGAGTCGTGGACAGACGCAAAGCTGAGACCGAGCTGATCGCATTTGAGTGCGGAAAGTAGCATGTGTGTAGCATCGAGGGAATGGACAAAGTTTGGAGGAAATCCAGCCATCTGCTTGCGCTTGTGCACACTATCATTGACACTGGGAAAAAAGATGTTGAACGATTGCAAGGCGGTAGCTACTGATTTAGTCTTGTCGACTTCGCGATAAGGCTGGACAACCGGAAGATTTAAAGGCGTCGTCCACACAACTCCAGACTGGAACTTGAGAAAGTGGTCCTTCTTTTTCAGTATCTTGCCGGCTTGCCTTTCCTTTTCCATGTTGAGTTTTCGAATTTTTTCAACCTGTTCTGGAGTGACGGCGGTAGATATGCGGCCAGCGCATTCAGCCAGCCAATGTTGTATTCTGGTTGCGCCAGAAAACATAGTTCCAAAGTGAGTGAACACCTTCTTGGTGAGATAAACTGCGATGGTAAAATTTCTGATCTCGTTGCTTGGAGAATCAACAATGATCTCATCAAGGCGCTTTTGAAGTTGAGCTCGAGCGCCAAAGTAGGTAACACCATAGACGTAGGTCATCACTGGTTGTTTGACCAACTTCCGGGAAATTTTCCCATGCAGAATCTTCGCGATCGGATTCCCCGCCTCAGAATCTTTTTCGACATCTGCCTTGACTAGCCGCGCAACCTCGCTATAGATATCACCTGGTCTGTCTTTAGGAATGAGGTTGACCTGAGCAGCACCCAACTCGTCACCACCAAGAGCAGCGTAATGCTGTAACCCATTGCAGGTCCCATCCTGATGAACAGGGAGGTGAGAGATGTACTCTTTTGGATCTGGTGATTCCATAGCAGCAAGAAGTTCAAAACATGTTGCTAGACATTGCCACGGATCATCGGCTTTCAACCACCATCTTCGACCGTTCTGTGGATTTTGGGTAGAATCCTTGATATCGTCGAGATGATCCATGGTAAATTGGGCACGTTCCTCTAAGCTGGCTTTGTCGAATCCGAAGGTGTTAGAGAGATGTACCTTGAGCCAGAAAAGGCCCTCCTCACCAAGAGCTTTCCCTTTGGCGAATTGAAACAGCCCACGAGCATTGTCTGCTCCCATGTGATGAAATATACCAGCAACTGGATATGCCCGGCCTCGAAAATCCATGTTATGTGGGAGAAAGAACGTGTGACCAAGGAAAGCGCGAGCAATTTCCATTTGCAAGTTCATATAGCAGCGATTCGAGTGGAAGCCGTTATACTCATTCTGAAGCCGTTGACATTCTCGCTTCCATTTGAACTTTGTCAATGGTATGGCGGATTCCTCAGGTTCTTGGGGAAGCTCTAAGGATGGGTTGGAGGCGGGAAAGTTTGTGACGGCCTCGCCTGAGTTCCAGGTATTAGCCATCACTTCGAATACTGCTCTGTTAATCCGCCATTCCGTTTTGCCCAATACGTTCAGTCCTGCAAAAACCTTTCCCAGATTGCCATTTTCAATTGCAGCATGAAGATACATGTCTTGAATTCCGCTAGGATCCTTTAATCGCATCAGGTTGGCAGGATATCGTAAATAAGCTCCAGTGAAATCAGACCACGATTCTGGTGGAGCAACCATTGGCAGTTGATGAGCCATATTGCATGGCGGAGGTTCTTTAGTAAGTCGTTTTGCTAGCTCTTGGTCAACGTATAGCATTCCCTTTTTCTTCCCGTTCACTCGTATAATGGCATGAGAGAAGGCAAGAGTGCTCTCCACACGTGCTTTTGTTCCACTCTCCACATTAGTCTGTTTTTTGGGGAACCGGGCCACTTCGATCAACTTTGACAAGAGTAATGCCGCACTTCGAAACCTAGCAACCTTGGGCCATTCGTCAGATCGACGTTCTCGAGCTAACTTTGTCTCTAGGGGAATGAGACCCCCTTTACCCAAATTCGTTTCGATACCCTTGTTGACTCGAAGTGTTTTCATCATCTTGTTTCGTTGTCCACTTTTGGCATGCCGTAATTTAGTTTCTTGTCGATTTTGAATATTATCGACTGAACTCTGCATCTCAAGAGATTTTCCCAAGTTGTCCGTTACGCGAAAGACAGGAGCGCCGTCGGAAATGCCTTCGCAAGTCAAAGTCCTGATAGTTTCGATGATGGTGATAGCAGCTAACTTCTGAGGCCCAATTTGCTCCAAATAAGGTCCGTCGCCATGTACATATTTTGGTGAATTTTTGGATATACTTGATAAGTAAGCCTTTATCTCCTTGGTCAACTTGTCCTGCCACTCCCACATAAGTGCTTCCATGGATTTTGAGGATAAAGCAGGATTGATACCCATTTTAAGTATAGCCGCGTGCTCAAGTCTCCAGCGCTCCAGTTCTGCTGTGACAATGTCCTCTTCTAGGCTGATTTGCCAATTACTGCGCTGGTGGTCGTCCAACTGCGCGACACTGTCGTCCGTGTGAAGAGATCGGAGGCCCTTAAGTAGAGTTTCTAGTCCGTATCCTCGCTGAGAGGCGGGATTCAGTACTACAGCTGGCGGCGCCGGGACCGGGGCAGAGCTGAATTGTACTTCGTCGGCCGTCTGATCAACCTCTTCGGGCAATTGTTCAAATAGGTCTTCCCGGGCTCGAGCGATTTGATTGAACTCGTGCGGGAGGTATTCTCCGGATTCGATTGTCTCGTGTAGTATTCCAGCCTCCTCAGCAATGCATAGATAACGCCGTAACGTCCGGTCGCGAGACTTTTCGCTGGCGAGCAAAAACGCAGATCGACACATCAGAGCCAGTGTGGTAGCATCTGGGGAAATTCCAAGCTGTCTCATGTCCACCTCGAACCACATCTGCAATTTCCTGAGGGCGACTCCATCTTGGCCCCGGAAAAGTCCATGTACCATGCTTCGCACGTATGTGTTGTTGGCCTCCAATACTTCTGCTACATTGAATATTGATTGCTTGGCAAGTCGACGGAATATAGCCTCCGCACGATCGAACCTGCCAACAGCTAGACATGCGCGAAGATTCTTCAGTGACTCTTCGATGTTTTGGCCAAGAAGGGCATCCCTTTTATGCAACTCAGTTCCTCTAGTATAATCCCATAGCGGCATGAAAGTGGACATATTGGAACTAGGAGGAGGCAAGGTATCGAGAAGCATGTGATGAGAGCCAGAGAAATTGAAGCCATCGACGGCGGTTGAGATGGAGCGCGTTGGGCTCGCTTTTGCCCCTGTTCGATGGGACGACTTTGGGTTATCGGGAAGGTGCGGTTCGAATGTGTGTGGAGAGGAGTGGAACCATATTGACGATGCGCCCAATGATTTTGAGACTCGATACGGCCATGCGGCTTTGGAGAGGAGTACTGGAGTCTTGCGAAGAGTCGATCTCGTTGCTCGTGTGAGCATTTCGAGTACTATAAGGGGGGTATAACGACAGCCATGCAATAGAACAAAGATTAACAACTAAGAGCACCGACTGAGAAGTAATGCAACAAGGAGAGAATTAGAAGAGGGAGAATAAGGGGTATGGCGATGAGGAGTGTATGCTAAATGTATCTTCGTGACGATTGGAAGGTCGAGATCGAAAAAAAGTAGACCGCCAAGACTTGAGCCCTGTACTCTGCATTTCGACGCTAAGTCTGCATCGGGTCTAGTCTATTTCGTCTCTCCAATTCTTTTTTGTAGGATCTCTCTCTGCATTTGTCCCATGAACTCGCCAACGTCCAAACCTTTTTGCAGTTCATCACAACATGGCTCTTCACAGCGGCCATCGTGTACTTTGCTCACCACCTCCCTCACATTTAGCGCTTTGAAATCCTTCAAGCCCTCCATCTTCAAGTCCTCCACAAACCCGGAAGCCATATGCAAAAGCGCAGCATCAAAAGATACATGAAGAGATAACTTAAATGGTCCAGAAAGCCTCTCAACAAACTCCGAACTAAAGTCCTCGCTCCGCCACCAGAAATTGGCCTGCACTTCTTCATCCTGCTGCGCTATGCACCCGCTGACCTTGTCGCATATAGCCACATGTCGTATAGCTGCTGCTTGATCGCAATCGAGATCCTTGAGCACGAAGTTCTCCAGCGTCCGTCTGCCCATGAAGGTAAACGTACTGGTTCGGAAGGGGACAAGGCGGGCTTCGTGGTATATCTGTCGGCAGGTATGCAGTACAGGATGGCTGTGGAATGCTGCTGGTTGGTATACCTGTTCACTGGCGGCACAGCGGTGCCAGTTCTTCATGTGTTGTGTGAACCATTCGTCTGATTTGACTATGGTGATTTGATCTGGCTTGTGGTCCCAAGTTGTTGAGTTGGCGCCTCCGAACGAGCATTGTTTGATCCAGCGGCATGGTTTTTTTTCATAAGACTCGTCTACGGGCTCACCTGAGCTGATCTGTGGTTGACGAGGTCTGCTCTTACAGCCGGTGTCGATGTAGTAGACATTTTTTCCAAATACTAGCTCGTATATCTGGTTGCGGAGCTCTAGAAGTCCACGTCAGAATACTGAACGAATCGATGAGTGAACAAGAAGTATCACATACCACCAGGCAATCTCAGAAAAGGAAAACCACTAGATGTTTCCTGTGGTGTTCTTTCTTCTGTCAGCAGCTATCGTCAACGGGGTTCGTTTTCACGAACACTTGCAGAACAAGCTCCTCATAGCTCCTTATCGGTAGGGTCGCCGATTGGCCATGTAATCCCTGCGTAGATCTCATGGTGCTGCTAGACACTCAATGACAGCCTGACAGTTCAAGATACTTCAAAGCTCGTGTGTATATTCAAGGCAGAATGGAATGTATGAAAGAAAGAGAGAGAGACCTTGGTTATCGAAGGGCGGTGTAGAGAGATAAATAAAATAAGCTGATCGTTTCAACCATGCGCCAACAACGCCTTGCGTCAGACAAAGGTGGGTTGCACGCAAGCTGATCACATCCGTCACTGATAGAAGCTGTGGCTTGAATTGGAAGCATTTTAAGTGGTGTAATTGGGCGTGCAAATGCTTTGAGTAGAAAGGTGGATTTCGATGCAAAAAGAAATGCTGGAGTTGATATCTACTGCGTGCTACGCCATAAAAGACGTTGATTGCCAACTTTCCAGCCTTATCAATGATATCCTGGCCCGAGCTGCTCACAAAATGTAGTAGAAGAGAAGACACGTTCTATTCCAATACCAGATATCCATTGTAGTATATATTTCATTTCCAAACACGCATGAATGCATCGCTCACTAAGCCAAGAAGCCAACAAGCGGAGGAGTCCCCCAAGACAAGGCAGTCTTCGCAACTACAACATTTTAAAGGAAACTCCCAGTATACATCATCATAGCATCTCCAAATTTCGACCTTGGTAATTTCGTACCCAACCTCACACTATCACTTCAAGATCGCTCAAAGTCCCAGGTATCAGATGCAGGAACTGCCATCGCGTCAGTTATATGGTCCATACCTTGCAAAGTGAATAGGTGGACGAACCACTATCCATAGAATCGCTCGAAGAGCTCGGCGTGTACAGAACCTCTTCATCATAGTCATTGAGTGACATCGCGTCGGAAATTTCCTGGTCAGAGACGCTGGTTGGTTTTCCATTGATTCCAGCGTCCTCTTCGGTGTAGCGCTCCGGTTCCGGGGAAGTTGTCGTGTTGCGAGTGCTTGGAGCGTCGCCGTCATCGGTAACAGGCTGAGGTCGTAGCGGAGAGATGACCTTGCGAAGACGTGCCATCTTATCTGCCGCCCAAAGCTCGACTTGCTTGCGAGTCTTTGTCGCCAACTTGTAGCAAGACTCCCGAGCGGCAGTAAAGTACCTTGGTCCGCACTCATAGAAAACAAGACGCCGCAATATCTGCACGTCAG
This sequence comes from Microthyrium microscopicum, assembly GCA_010405405.1. Taxonomy (NCBI): domain Eukaryota; kingdom Fungi; phylum Ascomycota; class Dothideomycetes; order Microthyriales; family Microthyriaceae; genus Microthyrium; species Microthyrium microscopicum. Next base: position 2,368,410 of record MU004232.1, on the reverse strand, counting down.
CAACAACATCCTCGCGCGCGCTCAGCGCCCTCGCCGCCTCCTGAAACAATATCGCGAACCAGAAGAAGACGAGACCGCGCACACCGAGTTCTTCCGCCGTGGGATTGACGCGAGCGACCTTTTGAGGTACAGATCCCATCTTCATGGCACAGGCGGCGAACAGCAACAGACATCCAGCCCCGAGGCAGAGAAAGAATACTTGATATAGCCACGAGAGGACGCCAGAGGAGATGAGGGACCAGACGCGAGGACGAGGATGCCATTTGCCGTCTTTGGAGATCAATTGCGGGATGATGCCTACGGCGACGAGGCCGAAGAGCATTAGGGCGATTGGGATGCCATCTTGTAGCTGATCCATGAAGGTGTGCCAGAATAGGTTGGTGATGCTGAAACTTGAGCTGAGGAGGAGGCGGAAGCCGGTGCCAATTTCGAATAGGGCCATGGCGAACTGTTCGAATGGAGTGGGCATTGTAGGTGTAGCTGGGTGCGGGTGGTAGTCAAAGGGTCGAGCGATTGTTTCGAAAGCCCAAGTTCCGGCGAACATGTCTTCTAAATAGCACTCCATAGCAGCAAAGGCCACTCTGTCCAAACTATTCCAAGTGATGCCTAAGCGGTTGCTAGCAGAGTCGCCATGTTTGTCTCATGCAAGTCGCAAAGTTCCTACAAAGAATCAGCGCCAACGAGCGGAGACAGTTCGGGAGGACGCAGAACCACAGGGATTGTCTTGGTTCATACATGCGGAGCTGCGTGTTCTCTCAACGAGAAGCGAAGCGGTTGGGAGACGAGGATTGATTCTGATGGCTGATCGATATGTGTTACTAGAAAGGTAAATTCTGTAGCTGGAGAACGCGAGGACGCCCGCATCGTCATATCTTTGGTTTGCCGAGAGTGGTTCTGACAGCTCCAGTGGTAATCCGGTTGCCTGAAGATGGGGAACTTGCTTCTTTGGTCGTTTGCAGAACGGGTAGAAGCATGAGAAATCCAAGACAATGCGCGGAGCGAAAGGTCCACTCCTTCTCTTGCCAGTCCGAAGCTCCAGACAACGAATCGCACATCGCTCAAGCAGCATCAATCCAGAAACACAAACGAAATCACCCATAAGGAAAACAGCGTCTATTCAAGTGAAGCCACCCACTCCACCATTGATTACAGAGATCTACAAAAGTCCATCCAGTTCAAGGATGCCAAGAATACCGTCCATACATGCATAGCACAACAAATACCTACAAAGCCGCAACCACAGTTGCAGCTACCCGAATTGGACTGCTAGGGCATCTTTTGACACAGAAGCTTCCTTTCCAAGCCCATTGACCTGGGCTCCAGTGATCCAAGCCCGATGATCCACGCCTCTTGTTCAATCACTACTCCAGACAGTTGAAAACCGCCTTGCCGCCTGAGCCAGTATACGCGCCGAAAGTGTGAAATGACCTGTCAAACGCCGAGAGCCAGAAGGGGGTAATAGACATAGGAAAATGGGGTATGCGTGTGTTTACGACAAAAACAAAGATGTCAGAGACCTAGAATGGCGCTTTGGAAAAAGGGTATTACAAGAAGTAGGGGATGATAGCACTGTGAAAATGTTAGCGAACGATTCAAATCAAGGGCAATGCAGTCAACATACCCGACTGCAAGTGTTGCTGTGAGGCCAATGAGTGCGCGTGTCTTGACACGCTCTGTGATGAGTTTCTCTTGAAGTTCCGTCTTTGCCTTCTTCTCTGGCTGAGCATCTTCTGTGTCTGCCTTCGTGAGGTTAGACGAGGCCTTTCGCTTTGTGCCTTTTCCAGTGCGCTTCTCGAGCTTGTTGGCTTCTTCGACCATTTCCTTGGCTTTTTCAATCATGGCAGTGGTATCTTCTGGAAGCGGGAGATCTGGGTGGTCGGCGGGCATGGCGACGGTTACTGTGGTGTGCGTGATTTCCTTATCGTCTTTCTTTTCGACGGTTTCCTTGACCTCAACGCGCACTTTGTCGGACTCAGCGCCACCTGAGGTTTCTTCCTCAATTGTGTCTTTGGGGTCTGAAACGCCGTTTGACTGTTCCTTTTGGAGAGCTTTGGATGTTTTGCGCGTAGCAGCAGGAGAACCTTCGGCCTTGTCTTCGGGTTGTTTGCTTGCGGCGCGACGTTTTCTTGGAGATGCGATTTTACGTGGGGTCGCCGACATTTTTGTTGGAGAGGATGAACGCTTGGCTCTAGCACGAGTTGGTGTTGGTGCGAGGTCGGGAGTAGGAATTCCCAGGAGTTTCTTGTCGCTAATACCCAGCTCGTAGTTTGGTGGTGCGGAAACTGTGCCTACTATCTTTTCCTTAGAACCAACTTCGATATCTTCGTTGTCCAAAAGAGCAATAATCCAAGGACGAATCGCGTACTCGTCAGCTAGTGTAAGGGCTATGAAATTGTTTAGCATCCGATTTCGGTATTTTGAGCATGTGAGATGTACCTGTGTCAGGTGCGATCCAGACGTTGCCTGCTACTTCCTCCCCGTTTCCAGTAGGAAGGAGCTTATGATGCTTTCGCTCTGCCTTTTCCTCTTCAACTGATGCCCAAGGAAAGGCGGCCTTGAACATTCCAGTCGCGCTAATGTAGCCATCACTGCTGCGACGCTATTTATATAATTAGTCGAGCTCCGTCATCCATCGGCGCATGTAAGCGTACCATCAAAAAGTAAGATTCTGGGTACTGTCCATTCTTCAGAGGTGTAAAGATTCCCGACTTTTTGAGGTCTTGAGGGAGTGGCACGCGCAAGTGGGCGTAATCGAAAATGCCCAATACTTCAGGCTTGGTGGAGGATGTGGTTCCAGCGACGGCTGGCGTAACTGCGAGATCTGTTTGACCGAGTCGGCGCCTTTCAACGAGTAGCTCATCTAAAGAGAATCAGCAAAGGCGCGATGATGAAAACGCGCGATGAGTAATTGGCGCATAATGTCGCGTAGTACGTACAGAGAGGTGTATGCTCGGGCTCGAGTAGAGGATTGCGCGCCGAGGGAATTCTGCGCTTGACCATACTGATGAATTGTATAAGATCTAAAGGGTAAGTCAATGACAAGACAAGTATATGCTGGCTCAATGGAAGATGTGGGTTGATGGAACAATCGAATGAGAAGGGTTCATGGAGTCGATCTGGGGAAGAGGCGGCCGGGGCGATGAAGAGACAGATGGAAGGGTGCTAGCAGCCGAAGCGACCAATTGACAGTGACCACACGCCAAATGCAGATTGCTGCAAGTGTCTGACTGGGATCGCTGGGGCACTGGGGGAAGATGGGACTTGGGACCGTGCCGGCGCGAACATACCTGGGCGGTTTTGCAGTAACTACAGTACTTAGGGCGGATAAGATAGGGTTGAACGAGTAGTGGTACGGATCTTCTAGGGACAAGTGGGATACAAAATTGAAGCGTTAAAGAATTAAGAGAGAGAAGCAAACAGTTAACAACGAGTCCCCTGAAGGATAAAAATGGGGCTGGGCTGGGTTGGTGTTCCTCGACTTTTCCTTCCTCTGCCGTTTCAACGCCCAAACTCGCCCCTGACTGACTTGATCTGTCCCCTGACTCAGCATTCACGCTAACTATATGAGGTTTCGTATTATCTTAAGTAATCATCTTACATTGGAGTCAACTGGACCAGTGATAGTTGAGTTGTAATTCCTACAAGGCTGGCTCATTCATGCACATATACATGTTCCTTTTTCTTAGAAGGCGTGAATTGACACGGAAAGGTCGGGTCGACGTTTCTACCTACAAGAATACTCCTAGTCTATCAGTTTGATACAATTCTCGTTAACATATAGCAAATTCAATTGCTCAATTCAACCAGCGCTATATCTATTCTTGGTAACACATCCCTGACCTGTTTCCAGCTTTGACCTTGTCATTCGTTGGTAGTGGGGGACACCCCGCATAAGGGTAAGTTCATCACCAAAACCCAACACTGACAATTTACATCCCTCATCTTCAATTCCTCTTACTTGTAATTGACTCTTCTTTTTGATCCTCTGAGCCTTCTCTCAGCAATTGCATTCCCATCATGGCCGACAAAATCACCGACGAAGAGCTCCAAGCTGAGCACACCGAGGGATTCAAGGTTGGGGAGAAGAAGACATTGGATGAATATCAAAAGCTTGGTATGTCTCGACTTTGGAGCCGCCAAACATGATGGCTTCCTTGAACATCCAATTAACACATTTAGATGCCGACGATGATGCCATGCGCCGCTGGAAAGAGTCCCTAGGCGTGGGCTCTGGCAATTCCCTAGCTGACCCAAACGACAAACGAACCTGCATCATACTTTCTCTCGGTCTCGAAGTTGAAGGACGTCCTGACATTACACTCGATCTATCCCACCCTGGCCAACTGGAGGCTCTCAAAGACAAACCGTTCACCATCAAGGAGGGGGCCACATACAGCATGAAGGTCAAGTTCCGAGTCCAACATCAAATATTGTCGGGCTTGAAGTACCTGCAGATGGTGAAGCGTATGGGCGTTGGAGCAAAGAATCAGGAAATGATTGGAAGCTTCAGCCCAAACACGAGTGACAAGCCACACTACGAGAAGAAATGTAAGTATTCCATCCAGCTGGAAAGCATGTACTGACTGTGTCCAGTCGCTCCAGAAGACGCCCCAAGTGGTATGCTGGTTCGAGGCCACTACAAGGCTACCTCCAAATTCGTCGACGATGACAACGTAACCCATTTACAATTCGAATGGAGCTTTGACATCAAGAAGGATTGGGAGAAATAGATGGAGGCAGCATTGGGACTGAGCCATTACTTACAATCACGACTTTATGATATGCTACAAGTACACCCTTGCATCGGAACCAGAAGCATGCTTATCGAGCGTCCTGTACCAAAAGTTGGATGAGGGACCAACTCTCTTGAAAGCGTGAAATACTCGCATGCCGTGAGATTGTACAATCAAAGTGGTATATAACAAAAAAGGGTATTTACAAACAGTTCATTCGCGTCTTGTCCTTCCATCATAAGAAGTATTCCGTCACCACCCCATCCTTGCCCTGCTGAGCTTGTTGCTCCTGTCGATGCGCATCATTTTCCGGCGCCGCATCGAACACATTGAAGAACCGCTCTCCCGTATCACTGACTTCAAGCACACTCGCCATATTTCCACACCTGTAACAGTAATTCGGCGCACTCCACACCGTGCTCAGCCGATCGTCGTAAAGCACCTGATATCCCTCCTGACACAGCTGATGAGCCCGTAATATGTGATTCATATTATTAACCTCCAAAAACTTCTTGACCACCTGTGCCCCAAACGTATATCCCGCGCCCCGTGGACTCAGACTGAACTCATCCCTCTCCGCATCCGGATCACTCCAGACCAAATCAGCCATCGGGCCTTCGTGTGGAATTTCGCGAAACCGATCAATGATCTTGATCTGATCAATGCTGTGTATACTCGGACTCAGACCCCCATGCACACAGAAAATCTTATCATCAATCACCACACTCAGCGTCAAATAATCAAACATGTCCGTAAAGTAATGCCAGACATTAGCATTGCCGTACTTTCTCGAACATTCCGTATAAAACCCATAGCTCTGCGTCACGCCCCTACTCTCATGGTTGCCTCGTATCAAATGTACACGGCTCGGATATCGTAGTTTGAGGCAAACGAGGAGGGAGATGGTTTCGACGCTAAAGAGCCCGCGGTCTACATAGTCGCCGAGAAAGAGGTAGTTTGTGTTGGGACAAAAGCCGCCGATGCGGAAAATTTCAATCATGTCGAAGAATTGGCCGTGTATGTCGCCGACGACTGTTACGGGGGCGGCGATGTGCACGACGTTGGACTCTTTCATGAGGAGTTCTTTGGTTTTGGCGCAGATGGCTTCGACGACGGAGTCGGCGAGGAGCTCTTTGTTGTAGAGACGGGATATGCATTCGTCGAGATCGATGGAGGCTGTGGAGCGGAGCATGTCTGGTTAGTCGGATTTATCTTTGGAGGGCATTGGGAGACGGATTTACTTGGAAGGCCTGGCATGATGATGGTTCACCTTCCCGAGAGAGGCGGCGCGCCAGTTGTGTAGAGGGCAGGTATGGGAGGTGCAACTGTTAAGCGGAGTTTCATGGTCTCAGAAGGCAAGGACGAAGGCGAATTGAAGTAGGATGCATGCCTGATGGCGATTCTGAAGACAGGAGCTGTTGGTCGCGTGGAGTTTATATTACAGAGCAGGACGTACTAGGTGCCGTTAGCGTCTTGCCCCTGATTGGCTGAATGATGGTCTTGCTAGCGCTTCCTAAAATAGCTAAAATATCCTCGCACGTGATAATTGCTTGAGTAGCCAATATTTTCTTGATCTTTCGAAATTGATGTATTAGAAGTTATTGCGAAAAAGGTAATTCCAGATAATCAATTTGGGGTGGTAGATAAAACTCGATGTTCATGGCGGGAAGTTGGAGTTTAGTTCTCTCTAGAGTACTCCTCCGTAGGTCAATATCAGATCGTGTTTATGGAAGTAAGTTATTTTTCATACAAGTTGTTTCGAAATACATTTGACCAGATGGTAATTAAACCTCATGAAGTTTCCTTGCCAGCAAATAAGAACATGTATTTGCACAGAGAACCTTGGATTCTTATCTGACGAACTTTGTCCTATTTTCGAGGCATTGAAATCGGGTCCGCCTGTTTTCAGAAATCACACATGAACAAAACTATTGATCCTCATACTCTTCCAAGGTTGTTATGTCTGCTTTTCCCAATCCCTGTGTTACCCGTCCATCACCATGAGTGTTATTATCATCCTCACAGTCACAATCTTCCTCTCCCTTCTCTACACCTACATCCTCCACCCAGCATTCTTCACCCCCTTCTCCAAAGTCCCCTTCGCACACCCCACCTCCTCCATTTCCTCTCTCTGGATAACATGGAAACGACGCCAAGGCCACGAAGTTCGCACCATCCACAAAGCCCACCAACAGCTTGGCCCAGTGGTACGCCTAGGACCCAATGAAGTATCAGTGAACTCACTCGACGGCCTACGCAAGATCTATGCTGGGAGCTGGGATCGCCATGAGTGGTTTTTGCAGGTTCGTGCGTTTGGTGAGGTGCCGAACTTGAGCTCGATGCTTGTCAAGAAGGAACATTCTGTGAGAAAGAGAATTCTGGCTCCTGTTTACACGAAGTCGTATATCCTAGGGTCTGAGGATTTTCGGATTTTGGCTGGCGTGTTGTTGTTTGAGAGGTTCTTCCCATATCTGGATAGTGTGACGAGAAGTAGAGAGGAGGTTAATGTTTTGAATCTTGGTGCGGCGGCGGGAGTTGAGTTTCTGAGTGCTTATATGGTTGGTGTTCAGAATGGTTTTAATTTGCTTGGGAAGGGAAAGGAATTGGTGCAAAGGAAGTATCTGGAGAATGCGAAGAAGAAGCTGAGTCCGCTTATGGGTGCTAAGATAACAGATGATATCAAATTGGCTGTCGAGGAATCAGAAGAGGAAGTTCTCCAGATGTGTAAGAGGGCAAAGAGATCCATGGAGAAAGCTGCCTCTGGGTCGAACGAAGTTGAAACCAGCTCACATCCAGTTGTTTTCGCTCAAATGAGGGAGCTGATCCCAAGCAAAGAAGGAATCACAGACCAAGAAGAACTACTTCATCACATCGCTTCAGAATTTCTTGATAATTTGGACGCTGGTAGAGAAGGCAGCGCGATTACCCTGACTTACGCCATACACGAGCTGTCAAAGCAACCACTGCTTGAAGCAGCTTTGCGTAAAGAGCTGATGACGTTAGAACCGCCTTTGATTTATCCTGCTGGTTCAAAGGAAGTGTCAGAGTCGATATTGCGAGGGCTTGACAAACTACCTCTCCTAGACGCAATACTGACCGAAACATTACGTCTATATCCTACCACCCAAGTTCCTCTACGCCGCGTAGTGCCTGAAGGAGGAGCGACTATTGACAACTACTTCATACCGCCTGGTGTAACGATCCATTCATCGTCACATTGTCTGAATCGCAACAGCGCTGCGTTTTCAGAACCAGAAGAGTGGAAGCCAGAGAGGTGGAGGTGCGCTGAGGATACTCAGGATGGTAAAGCTGGGGGTGAGATTTTCCCATGTCAAAGCACATCTCTTGACGACGACATCCATTGGAACGAAAATGACCATATCTCACATCGTACCCAATGCCTACCATAGAATGCGTTCTTAATCGAATGCTGTGGATTGCACAGAATGCGATGGGTGTTTCACGGTGTGAGCTTTGAGCGTAATCCTGTACTAACAAATTTCAGGTAACATGGAGAAGCAGGATGCGGAATCTAATCCTCGTCGGTGGTTCTGGACATTTGGCAGTGGGAGTAGAATGTGTATTGGAAATCACCTTATGGTGTTGAGTAAGTAGACTCCTCAAGGACAAAATAAGTGAGCCGTCTGGTACGAGTTCCCATCTATTACTATGGCTGCCATAATACTTCTTGAAGAGTGACTGCTACAATCCCTATCAGCGTCGTAAAACTTATATTATAGACTTCGTTGGTAAACAAAGTAGTCACTCTTGAATGAATATTAGGGCGGCCATCGTAATACATAGGAATAGTCGTCGAAACGGCTCACTTATTTTGTCCCCAAAGAGTTAGATTACCGGGCTCATTTTCCTTCACCTTGCTAACACATTGGCAGTCTTGAAGCTGTTATTGGCAGCTATCTATACGAACTTCAAAATCACGATAGTTGATGATGATGACATCCAGCAATCAGAAAATGCGGTAATAGCGGGACCAGTTGGCGGAAAATTGATCGTGAAATTCAGTCGTGTAGGATAAGTCTATCTACGGAGAACTCTTTAGGCTTTTGGTAGATCTTGCCGATGGATACAGGATGAGCGCGGCAATGAGACATCGAGGGCCTTAAGAGGTATCAAAATTTATAAGGAACAGCCGAAACCCAGAAATCCTGATCTCTTGCCCTCAAAAAGCCGCCATCTTGACACATTTGAGGAAGATTGGCAGGCCGAACGGATTCGCTGCTGCTTGCGATCCATAGAGCTTGGGCGTGATGGCACCAAGCAAAATGCTCCAAGTACGACGTGGTTGAATATACTTTATTGCAATACCCAACAACTTCCTGTGCAAGTTCTTCTTCGTCTTGGTCTTTATCGTCAGAGAAATGGCCTTCGTCAAAGGCAAGTTCACATCCGGAGCAAGATATGCCGCTCTCGACTTTGTTCGTTTTTGGGTCAAAGGACAGTATCGCACAGCAAGCCATGAAGCGCCATACACGTTTCTCCTTTGGCCACTCCAGTCTTCCGCCAATTACATCTTCTTCAGCATTTTGTTGCTGATAAGCTGTCGCAATATTTTCAGGTGTCGCAAGCAAGGTTCGTTCTGTGTAGGGATTCTCTTCGAGCAAGTTTGTGGAGTACAGCCCAGGAAGAGTTTCGAGATACGGAAGACTGCGTATTGGAATGTTCTGAAGGTTGGAAGGGAGAGCTGTCACATAGCCTGACAGGATGAGGCAATCATAGCAACAGCGACACCAGCGTAGTAGATGAACGAAATTGCCAAAAGATGGGCAGAATGCACACTCATTAAAGCAAAGAAGCTGATAGAACCGCAACAACGAGACCTGCGATGCTGATTCGGTTCGTAGGAGCGCAAGAAATGTGTTGAGGGCGTGACTCGTTATTGCGCGATATTCGTGTAGATTGTCGATAAGTTCTCGGGCTCTGGAGCAAGTTTGGCGGAAACGAAATAGACTCTCAATGTCTAGGCCTAGGACAATTTGCTGAATCAACTCTACTGGTAGCTTCTCGATGGTTCCAAGTGTAAAGTTGGATTCGCGGGGCTTGCAGTCGCATAGATTTCCTACTGGCGTGTGTGTGCTAGGATGAAACCAGATGACGGAGTAGTCGTGGTCTCGCCGGTGGTAGCTGCAGACGCGAACGATATCGTCGACCTGAGAGTCGTTAAAAGAGTATGGAGCCTCAGAGTGGTAGCCTGTAATTCGACGCTTTGGTGGAGGCGCTTCCTGTGACATTGTTGCGCTTGATTAGGCAGCGATTTGCTGCGGGCAATGAATGTAGAACTGAAGATACCGGATGGTTGAAGGCTGGAGGCTGGAGGCTAAATGATGGAAGTTGAAGTATGGAGAGTGAAGGTTGGAGAGATGAAGGTTCAATTCCAGCCTTGAAGTTTGTGGGAAGACCTGTGATTTCTCGAGGCGTCCCTTCCCTCCCCAGAGTCCTTCCTTCCTAAAGCAGTCTCGCCAGGGACAAAATAAGTGACCCGTTTGGATGAAGTTCCCATCGATTACGATGGCTGACATAGCACTTCTTAAAGAGTGACTGCATTGATTTACCGTCTTACTCAATAATCTGATATAAGTTCTTTGACGCCAATGGGAATTAAAGCAGTCGCTCTTCAAGAAGTGTTATGGCAGCGATCAAATTCGATAATCTGATGCAAATTCTTCAACGCTGATGGCAAATAAAGCAATCACACTTTGAGAAGTGTTATGGCAGCCATCGTATTCGATAATCTGATGTAAGTTCTTCGATGCCGATGGGATTTAAAGCAATCGCTCTGTAAGAAGTGTTATGGCAGCTATCGTAGCCGATGGGAGTAGTAGTCGAAAACGGCTCACTTATCTTATCCTTGAAAAGGAAGTAGTTTCTACTCTAGGTTGCTCGTTAGTAGCTCTCAAAGACTCAACGACCGATATCAGCAATGAACATGAACAGATTTGAAAGTTGACTTTGACAACTACTTCAATAGGCTCAAGATTCAGTAGAAACCATATCACTCATGGATATGGGCACCGGTATCCCGGCTCATAGCCCGAAATAGAACCATGCTGACAGACCGCAATGATTCCATCTAAACATCACCGTCGACAACAACCCACTCCGCATCCGCCGCCGTCAACGCAAACCAGCTTCCCTCCCAAACCTCCCCACCAAATCTTACACAATCTACTCGCACTCTGATCCCTTTATACGACTGCCACCGCTCAATATAGCCTCTAGGCAGCACCATCTCCAAGCCATAAACCCGAGTCAGAAACTCATCGTCAATCCAGACATTGAAATACGCCATCTGGCCAGTGAGTTTCGATCGAGGAACAAGTAGTCCATCATCTGGGCCGTTGAGTGCAGTATTATTCAGCTCCCATGATACACGGATGTGCTGGGACATGTATGGTGTTTCTGGAACATTTTGAATTTGGATGGAGAGGGCTTTTGGTGGGGAGTCATCGTCGTCAAGACAGATATCGACGGTTTCACCGTCGTCGGGCTCAGTGGTGGTGTGGCAGGCGCGGATATTGGTGATTTCTACGATCGGCTCTGGATTAAGACGTGGGCCTTGTGAGGGGGGGAAGGTGATCGACTGGTGGCCACCTTGAGTTGCAATGCCAATACTAGTGACGTATTCTTGTTCGTCGTTATTGGAGTGTGGCGGGCCACCTATGAGTACGATGGTGGTGGATTCCTGATCGCTGGGAAGGGTTTGGGTGATGGGTGATTCGCCATTTGATTTGTGAATTATAAGATTGACTCGATGACCAAGTTGGCAAATATTGTAGTGGATGGTGATTTGAAGTTGTTTATGCTCCTTCTTGTGCGGTATTCGCAGGCGCAAGGCGAAGAGCTCCATTCGGTTAATGGTCTCGGTGACGTTATCAGACCTGGGAAGACCGATCACTGCTCGAGATGGATTGTGTCCTATCAGTTTCATCGTAAGCTGGCGATGTCGCCATTCGTTTTTGGCGCGCCATTGCCGTGGGAGTACGCTCTGAGATCCTAGGTGGGCGTTAATTTCAGTTCTTGCCGAGCTTGAGTCTGGGCGTATTGTCCGTTGGCTGAAAGCTTTGCAAAAGTCGGTCCAGAAGAAGTCTTCGGAACCAGCAGGATATTCCAGAGCCGATCTTGTGATGGAAGCATCTGTTCGATGCGTAAAGTGGCACATTGCTGCATTTGGTCTACCACCATAGCATTCGCATTCGACTTCTTTTGGTAGAGGTTCTCCTTCCCACATACAACGAGAGACCGTAGGACCATCTTCGGGCAACTTGAAGTGTTCATATGCCCAAGCTGGAGCAAAGATACCAGAACTGACGCCTTGATTGCGACACTCACTGACTGCAACGCCAGTGTTAGTACCTCCTCCTCCTCTATTCTGAGGAAAGCTGACACGAGGATGGTATTTATCCACTGGCTTGTTTTGGGCCCATACATCCACACCAAAGTAGATGTTGGCCACAGACACGCCACTGTTCTTAGCCACAGCTTTGGACATCTCGATCATGGAGGGTTCCCACGCATAGTTGGTGAGGATGTTGCCACATGTCTCGAAGAAAGGTAAATTCGAGTACGTCAAAGCATTTTGATATCGTACTCTTCCGCCCACGGTTAAAGAGTCATACCATACTAGCTTTCGAGTTGGGCCCATCTTGCCTCGCAAGGCCTTGAGGAAGCCTATCATAGCATCAAGGTCCCATGAGTTCTGCGTAAATGTCTTTTCAATGTTGATGAGCCATCCATCAAAGCCATAAGCTTCAGCAATAGCTGCTAACTGTTCTGCAACGGGAAAATATTTGGTGCTGTCCGAGTTGGTCGTATAATGGAATATCTCTTCGGCGCGCTTTGTACCTGGCTCCACGATGAAGGTGCCAAGCGACAGAACTCCATTTAGATGTAATGTGTTAGTCCAGCTGGGAGGGGGGATTGTGACCAGCCGGTGGGAAAAGTAAACGAAGGTCTCTACAAACTGCAGATATTCCAGGGAGAAATCTTCATGTTCAATTTGATTGAGTACTACTGCCTCGTATGGATGATAGCCGCCGCTACAGTCGTGACAAACAAGTACCTTCGCTCCTGGAGGCTGGTCCTTCGTAGGGTTCAGAGATGCAGTGCGCTGTAGTAGTGGAGTGCTGCTTTTCTGAATGGGATCCGCATGTTCTGGTCTCCAAGAGAGAAGATCGTCAAATGACTCTATGTAGGCAAAGCCTTGGAGAGCGTCATCCTGGCGCTTGCGTTTTCTCAAGTTGTCCTCAGTTGGGTCATATGGACGAAGGTCAGGGATTCGTTCTCTTATATTGTCAAGGCCATCGCGTATTGGACGCAGAATGTCCCGCCAGGAAGAATTACGAAAATAGTCGTAGTGATTAGCCATGGCGAAGGTACGGACTAACGAATTTCGGCACGACAGCTCTGATCAAGCTGATATCCTCAGCTTTTGAGGAGGAACGTGTTCCTCGAAGTCAGTCAGTGGCGAATGCTATTGGGGTTGCTTTGGCGTAGAGCATTGCCCTCCAGTTGAAAGGTCGTGGATGAAATGCTCAGCAGCAGTGAATTTAGAGTCATCACAACGAGATCAAATGTTGGTTGAAGGTGCGCTTTAAAGCGTACCAAAATGACACAAAGGTTGTGTAGCTAGTGGTTAGGCTGGAGGTCAGTCCCAAGCAAACAAGTGAAGTTGATGCCCTCAAGCTCCATACCAGGGTAACCCCGCTCGGCCTTTAAGGTACCTCTGACTCTTTATATTACCTAGAATTGAGCAATCACACTGATCTAGTGGCACAATTTAACAATTCCAGATGAAGTAAAACGGCTCTGCATGTAGTGGTCAATGTATGCTTTATGCGAATTTCCACTCACTATGAACTGTATATCGTGTCTCACGTCTGAAGACAACCAGTCAATGACAACCTGAGCATTATTTGGACTGCCCGCGATACGCCAGCCTTATCGCACAGTGGCACCCTTCAGCGTCTTCACAGTACATAAGCCCTGCTTTGTTCTCAGCTTTCCAATTCCCGTCTTGCCAGACTCCTTTAGCTGTGGAACATCATCCACATTGAAGCCCACTTCAAGATCGTCTGTTGTTGTGAAGCCTGGTTGAACCGACTCCCATATCTTCTTCTTGGGGTTAAGCACTGGTTCTGGCTCGCCCTCCCAACCTTCAAAGTATACACGTTCGCCAGCCTCGGCGTCTGCTGGGGGGTTGACGAGCTCCACTGGACCCTTATGATCATCCTCGCCTTCTTTGGCTCGTGGCGATGCTGCAAGCACCATGGCGGCCGACTTGATGCCTCGCATTGTCACAGGTTTTAGGTTGCAGACTGTAACAATCTTACGACCTTGCATCTCCTCTAGTGGCACTAAGCCATTAAGACCTGAACAGACTGTCCGCACGATCTTGCCTTCGTATTCAGACGTGTTATCTGTGCCTGGTGCATCGCCCATTGCAATTGTGCTGACGTAGAGACTATCAGCGTTGGGATGTTGAATAGCTTTGAGAATGTGGCCCACGCGCAAGTCAATTTGAGCTGGAGTGAGTGGTTTCTCCTTGGGAGGTGGTGCAGGTTGCTTTGGTGCTTTTGCCTTCTTTTCTTTCTTCTTGTGCTCTGTAGTGCCAGGTATAGCTCCAGCAACGGCTCCAGCAGCGCCTTCGACCTTCTCCTTGACTTTCTCTTTTGTGCTCTTTTTGTCTTCAACTTCGGTAGCAGGAGCTCCAGCAGCTGCAGCTGCAGCTTCCTTCTCTTTCTTCTTCCGCTCCTTCTCAGCCTTGGCGTCGATTGGTGGTATAACGAATGTCACCTCAGAAGGATCAATATCGATCTTGTCCGCATCCTTGATGTTGAGCAAAAATACAGCCGCATTCTGAACGAAATCAACGTGGCGCACAACGTGATGGTAGCCCTTTTCGCCAGACCGCTCCTCAGCAGACCAGTTCTTCACATAAGGAGCTAGCTGGGTGTATACAGCAATATCTGCGACCGAAGGTTTTGTGCCTAGAATAGTTGTGCGGGTTGAGAGATGGTTGTTGAGCACATTGAGTACGTCAGCTCCTGGTTGAAGCTGGGGACTGAGATTTGTCCATTGCTCAATCTCCTTCTTCTCGGCGTCTGTGTAGGTTACTTGGGGATAGATGGAGGCGGACACAGCAGAGGCGCCATCGGCTGGGGCTACTGATGCACTAGGGAAGGAGGATTTGATGAGATCTTGAGCTTGCTGGCTTAGCGACGCGGTAGCCATGTTGCGACGTAGCAGCACTATAGGCGAAGACTGAAGAAGCAAACGAGAAGGACGGGCGATATGGTAAGTGGATCTAGTAGAGTTGGAATTGTAACGGCTAAAACGCGAAAGCTGAAGTAAACGAGAGCGGGCAGACATTGGTGACTCAATTCATCTCTGGCAAGCAAACAGATTTTTGGTGCGCGGGGCGACCTGCAGTTCCAGGAGCCTGATTGGTTAAAAGCACCGACCAATCTAAGCGCAAGGCTGAGATATTCAGCCTTATGTCTGCATGCCAAAGGGCTCAAAAACTTCAACGGTTACTGGCAGTGAATGTGTAGAGTTTTAATTTTATGTTCTTTCTGCTTCTTCTCGGGCTTATTCATCCACTCTAAAAAGTGTCCCCTGGCAAGACTGGCCAACGCAAAACCATAAGCACATATGTGACCTCGATCTTTTACTTTTACTGGCAATACTTCCAAGTATCCTTGACTCTAAATTACATGTTATTGTCTCTCAATCAAGCTCATATCTTCCGTTGAGGCTCCTCGCATGCTGTTGACTGGGTCAACAGGCTTCATTGGCGGTACGATGCTTACTTGACTTCTCAAATCCCACCTTCAGCACTTAGCCATGCTATCATCACCTGCCTCGTTCGTGGCCACGATCGAGCTGGCAGAATCACCTCAACATATGAAGACCGCGTGCAATCAATGTTCTACAAAGATCTTGACGATCTGAAAGTAACTACAGCAGCCGCGTCTCAGCACGCTATAGTAATAAGCACAACCCACAGATTGCACGCGGCTCCAGCGCAAGCTCTTCTTCGAGATCTGGCGCAAGGCAAAGCTACCACTAGCCAAGAAGTGGGGTATATTCATTCATCCGGCATTTCGATCCTAGCCGACCAGCATATCTCTGGCAAGTGGGTAAAACCAAAACGCATATTTGACAATGACAAGGGCGACATTTATGGCTATGAGCAGGAACGTGATGCAGTGCATCCATATCCACTACGAAGCGTGCAAATGGGAGTCGTGGATACTGGACTAGAACTTAGCGTCAACATACTCGTAATCATGAGTCCAAACGTGTTTGGCATTGGGACTAGACTTTTCAACCGCGTCAGTCAGCAAATCCCGGCTTACATACAGCCTGTGCTAAAGCATGGTCGCGACGTTGTGGTCGGAGACGGCAGTGGTGTCAGGAATTAGGTCCACGTCGAGGACCTGGCAGATTTGTATAAAATAGTCGTCGTGCGGGAGATTATACAGAACCGAGGTAGAGCATTGCCTAAAGCAAAAATGGGATCATTTTCAGTGAAAATGGTTCTCACTCTTGGATGGAGGTGGCGCAGGGTGTGGCTGATGTATGCTACACGGGAAGAGAACAAAGTCGCATCCAAGAAGATAGAAAGCTTGAGCCTATCTGAGGCCACAAAGCTGCTTTCTTTAAGCTTGGGGTTGCCGATGAAGGTATCGTGGAATTGGGTCTATCTAGTAACGCACGCACTGTCTCGAATGTTGCTAGAGGCTTAGATTGGAAGCCATCAAGAGGAAAGGCCGCATGGAAGACAGGTTTCGGTGACGACCTCAAAGTAGTGCTAGACAATACTTAAATCATAGCAGAGTAGGTTTTTGCTATTAGTCTGAGTCCTACAGTGCGGCAGTTTACTATGGTAATGCAGTGATTAGGCGGATATCTGTAAGCTACCTCGGTACATTTCCAAAAGAAGTTCTTGTTTCAATGAACTTTGCTGTCTTCATATATTGCACCGAGTGCTATACGTAAAAGCTTCAGGTTGGCTATAAAGTTGTTGGTCCGTCCAGACCGCCCTCCGTTTATGCAAGGGTCAAATCGTACAAGCTCTGGGTGCTGGCTGGAACCAAGGTCTTTGAATAGCTTGGAAGTGTGCTAGACGGGTTCTTGGGTCAGGTACGTCTGGATATATATGGTTCCATGCGTTTCCTCACTTCCGTCTCAGTTCTTTGCTCTTTTTAAACTAGACGTTGCCAGTGGCTTCCTTTCCTATGGGCAAAGTCTGACTCCGTTAATGACTGTCGAAATAAAGTAACCAACCATTTATTCATTAACCTTCCTACTGTGCCTTTGTTATGGCAACTTGTCTGAAGAACTTAACAGTATGTTACATATTCTCTCTGCGGTAGTCAATTTCTCCGGCCACATATTGACACAATACAACTATTCTTTGGCGTAAACGCTACAGTCTATACCCAAGTTTGGCCACAATCAATTATTCTTGGCTTCATGGGGGCGGCAACAGATAAGCGCATATCAATGGTGAAGCTTTGATATCTCAATTGATGAAGCGATCCAGGCATTTTTCAGAGCAATATATCGGCTCTGATGTAGCAATCGGGCGGACTTCTCATCTTGCTATCTTGATTTCAGGAATATTTGGATTCCGACTCCGTTCTCCTTATCTCTTCAAGCGAGAAGATAGACGGAAAAATCAGGGTTGTGCGACTCCCACGCTGGCCACCTGCCATTATTAGCTCAATTTAGATTGCCCTTCTACCCATATTCGGGCTATGATCCATGGTTCACTGATACTAAAACTGGTCGATTTGGGTCCAGAATCCCCGGTTCTCGGTCAACGGGGCAACGTTATATTGCTTTCAACCGATTCCCAAGTGATCAATGCCCAAACTTCTGTCAACACTGGTTACTCTACCTCCCAACCGCGCAAAATTGTACTCGGCGCCAAGAAGAAGAGATAGTTATCCTGGCTGCTCTTATCAGTTATCTCAGCAATGGTTCAATCCAATAGTAGAATCGAAGAATTTTGAGTGTATATAAGTCAGTGATGATGCGCATGCGGCAGAGGAGCATAATGGGAGTTTTCTTTTCACGTCATTTTCCACATGATACGAAGAAGAAATGAGCCTGCCCCGGCACTCAAATGAGCCATGACGCCGAAGAGCAAATTTATTTCATCATTTCATATATCAGACCTTGACTTGAAGGCAATAACCTCACGGAGAAACGGATGCCACAAGTGGCGACGACGTACGACAACAAAAGCCATACGGCGCCTAGAATCGACAGAATACGTGATACCATCCTAACAAGATGAGCACGTTCCTTACACATTGGGGTCTCAATTAAAATTGTTACCGCCGATGTTAGCATTAACACATCTACACCGCTCATAAGAATGAACCATGCCGATAGCGTTGCTTTCCGTCCGTACCCATCCTTTGAGATAGTGAACAAATACCTCCATAGGAAAAGCTACATATGGATCTTTAATTTAGGCTATTTTTCCCATTGGCAGAGACAACGAACATCACTGACGAACCAGTGCTATAAATGCATGAACGCATGTATGCTATCCCTAGAAATTTAATATATGCTTACCATTTAGTTCGTAGTGTCTAGACCAAAGAGGGTTGCTCTGAGAACCATGATCTGACCACACTTGAACAAGAACGGAATTCATGGCACGTCAGACAGAAAGCAATGATCATGAACTGGTCAATGGCTTCCCGAATACAATCTGAGCTCGGTATTGACAAGCTACGAAAATAGAAAGTTCGACTTTACGATACTGGATTGTATCATGCTGCCTTCTTGACGAAGTAGCTGAGCTCCCTAGGTATATAAGCCCCTGATTCCTGCTCTCTAGATTTCTTTCCATCAACTCACCAGCTTTCCAAACTCAAACAGTCCTTCTTCCAATCAACACTCTTTTCCAACCTTCAAAATGCAATTCCAGTCTGTCATCCTCGCCTTCTTGGCATCAGTTGCCTTTGCCGCTGAGCAAGCACCAGCAAGCGCTGCAAGTGTTGCGGCTCCAGCTGCCGAAGCCACCGCAGCTGCTGAGGTACGATATTCCCGTGCTAGAGTACCTTACGTGACGTTGTCAAATGGGACCAAAACAATCACAACTCCCATAACACTCGATGGCTACCATAGCACGGGTTCCCAACCGTGTGCTATGGATCCCACTGAATGCAAGGGTGTTTTAGGTCTCACCACGAAGAAACTAGATGGTCTAATCCTAAACTTACTAACAAATTTCAAGGCTGACCGCCCATACCGTGGAGAGTACAGAGGAGACCGATACAACAACGGTAAGACATATCATTCTCTAGTCCTTGGGACTTTGTCACGGTTCTTTTGAACAATGTTAATATTTCTTCTAGGATATCGTGATTATAACCACAACGGCCGAAATGACCGCTTTGAACACCGTGATGGTAGGTCCTCCAAGTGGATTATATCTTCATGATACTTCCACATCACTTTATCAACGCAGCTGACAAAACCAGGCTATCGTGGCAATGGCTACAACGGCTATCGCGATTATAACCACAACGGCCGAAATGACCGTTATGAGAACCGCCCATACTACAACAATGGCAAGTTTCTATTCGAGGAAACCTTAGAACGCAATTGAGCTAACTGGGCGCTTAGGACGTCACTACTAGAACGCTTCCCAATCGATTTCGCTGGTCCCCAATAATCTAACTGTTAATTTCTGATGGGGACTATTGCAGCAGATCAATTTTGAGTGTTGTGGTGCGTGTTTGCCTGATCAGAGGGAGCGACAAAAACTTTTATCTTCTGTCCCTTGTAAAATATCGCACTTTTCAAAATCAAACCCTTTTTCAAATTTGACAATCATCTTTATGCACAATTTACCAAGATATATTTGGTTAGGCAATCTCTAAGTTCAAGTGGTGCAGTGGTTTCGTGCTTTAATATCAATCCATGTATGAACCACTGGAGGTGCATGGGGGATTGCGATTACTCGGACTCATACCGAAGTCAAGAATAGATTGAGGCCTCAAATTGAAAAGATAAGGCTGCTTAGAATATTAAGCTTTTGTAATTTCATTCCATGGGTGTTTGGATAGGATGGTAGTTAAGGGGAAGTAAACAAGGCTGAAGGGCAGCCTCGTGGCCTGCCCACGTGGCCTGCCCACGTGGCGTAGCTTCCTCTTGGGCCTGCTCTCACTGCTTCAACTTTGAAACTCAAAACAGAATTTCTCAAGACGAAAGTTGGAGAAGTATGGTAGAGATGATGGGTAGAAAAATATAAGAGTGTCCAAAATCAAGTAAAATTGTCCTAAAAAAGTTATTTTGTGGTGATTGAATACAGAGTAGTCGTCGGAAGGCGGTCAATCGGCACAAAATTCGTACCCGACCGCCACACGGATTTCGTTTCTCTCAGCCGAACCATTCTCCGACATCAACATCTCAACCATACCACATCTGGAAATATATTGAAAGAGCAAGGAACTTGGATATCGGACTTCTCAATTGACGACTTAATGAGGCCATAACTCAGTTCACTGTAGGCTGCGGCCAATTGAGCCAGAACCGCCCACATATCATAATCTCACCACCCGGATCCAACCCCTGAACACCAAACAAACATCAACATACACCTCAAAGCTCATATTGAATATTGATACCCAAAACACCGCCCTTTATTCAACCGCCCTGGTCGATCATGGCGTCCACAAAACCAAAATCCTCCCTCGAAAGGCAACTATCCCAAGCCCTCTCAACCCGGCACCAAAACTCCCTCCTCCGCCAACTCAGCACCTCGCCCCCCGACTCCACAGACTTTTCCTCCAACGACTTTCTCTCCCTCGCCACCTCACCCGTCCTGCGCGCCGCCTACCTCTCCGAACTACAGTCCCACTACGCCACCTTCCCCCTAGGATCCGGCGGCTCACGACTCCTCGACGGCAATTCTCGGTACGCGGACGACCTAGAGAGCAGTATCAGTACGTTCCACGGCGCAGAGGCAGGTCTCCTGTTTAACTCGGGCTTTGATGCGAATGCGGGTGTGTTTGCGACGGTTCCGCAGAGGGGGGATGTTATTGTGCATGATGAGTTGATCCATGCAAGTGTTCACGATGGAATGCGGCTTTCTCGGGCGGCGAGACGGGTGGGGTTTAGACATAATGATGTTGGTGATTTGAGGCGTGTTTTGGAGGATGAAGTTAATAGCGATGAGGGTGTTAAGAGTGGCGAGAGGAATGTTTTTATTGCTGTTGAGAGCGTGTATAGTATGGATGGCGATTTGGCGCCGCTAAGAGAGATTGTGGAGCTCAAGGAGGAAGTGCTGCCTCATGGAAATGGGCATGTGATTATTGACGAGGCGCATGGGACGGGGGTGCTGGGTCCGTTGGGACGGGGGTTGGTTTGTGACTTGGGGTTGGAGGGGAGGGTTTTTGCGAGGTTGCATACTTTTGGGAAGAGTTTGGCTTGTAGTGGTGGTAAGTTCTTATCACTTGCATATGGGTATGGTGGGCTAATATTTTGTATAGCGATTGTGTTGTGTAGTCCGGTCGTGAGGTCCTATCTGATCAACTACGCAAGGCCGCTGATTTATACGACATTCATGCCATTTCCGTCGCTCGCCATGATCAAGGCGTCATATTCACTACTTCGAAATGGATATGCGGATGAGTTGTCCACACATCTTAGGTCGTTGGTCTCGCACTTTCATGCTCTGCTTATGGCAAGTATCGCGAGACAGTCTAGGGATAATCTGCTGCTCCATGTTACGGCAGCATGTCCCAGATCACCCATATTTGCGCTGGAGACGAACGATTGTCGAAGTTTGGCGAAATACTGTCAAGATGGTGGATTTGTGGTGCGGGCGGTAGTGCCGCCAACGGTACCTACGAGACGCGTTCGAGTCTGTTTACATGCAGGCAATACGTTCGAAGAAATCAATGGTCTTGTACGAAGAATAGACGAATGGCTCGCAACCAGACTAAAACCACAGGTTCATGAATCAGCGGATGCAGAAATAAAAGCTAGACTTTAGACATAATTTACTCATATTTTGATGCCGGCCGCTATATGGCCATGGCAATGAGATCAGCCTCCTTCTATATAATCCGTACTTTGAAAATCTATACACAAGATTATGCCGTCACTTCTGGCTTGTCCTCTTTAAATTGTTGCCATGATGACACGGGTACCTGATCCACCGAAGCGACAGTATCAGCATGTTTCGACGCCATTGGCTTGAGACCCCATTTGTCGAACATGGCCTTGTCCTCCTCATAACCATTGCAGTCCGTCGTCAACATCTTCTCGCCTGTAAACACTGCATTGGCACCAGCTGTAAAGCACATCATCTGCTTCTCCTCGCCCATCATAATCCTGCCCGCCGCTAATCGAATAATCGTCGCTGGCAGCACCAGTCTTGCCGTCGCAATAGTACGCACAATAGCATCAAATGGAATGGCCTCACTATCCCCCAACGGCGTCCCCTTAATTGGGACCAGCGCATTCACCGGGAAACTTTCTGGATGGCTCTCCATCGTCGCAACCGTATACAACAACCCGACATGATCCTTCGCACTCTCCCCCAGCCCAAGAATGCCACCACTACAAACATTAATCCCCGCCTCCCTCACATTCTGAATAGTAGCCAACCGCTCATCATACGACCTCGTCGTAATAACATTCGGATAATGCTCACGACTCGTATCAACATTATGATTATACGCCGTCAACCCCGCGCCCTTCAACTCCTTCGCCTGCTCCTTATCAATCATGCCCAGTGTCACACACGCCTCCATGCCCAACTCCCTCACCCCCGTCACCATCGCCTTCACATTCTTGAGAGATGTCTTGCGTCCACGCATGTCGCGCCAGGCAGCGCCCATGCAGAAACGCGCTGCGCCGTTGGCTTTGGCGGTGCGGGCGGCGGCGAGGACGGCGTCGACGGTGGACATTTTTTCGGCTTTGAGGCCGGTGTCGTAGCGCGTGGATTGCGCGCAGTAGGAGCAATCTTCGGAGCAGCCGCCGGTTTTGATGTTCATTAGGGTGCATAGTTGGATGGCGCCGGGGGGGTGGAATTTGCGGTGGATTGTGGCCTGGGTTGTATGTTAGTTTGTTTCTGGAAATACTTGGGCAGGGGAGGTATGTACGGCGGCATAGTGTAGTTCGAAGAGCGGTGTGTTGTATATTTCGGATATTTCTTCTTTGGTCCAGTTTGTACGAGGAGCAGAGGCAGCGAGCGCTTCTTGAAGGGCGGATGTTTTTGGCTGGGAGACTTGGTAGGGGAGTGTGGAGGAGGTTATCGGAACATCGCGTACGGAGCTGAATGAGCGGGATATGGTGAAGCGGGAGGGGACGATGGTGAAGGTTCCTTGGAGGCGAGGAGCCAATTGAGACCGTATAGCAGCCATGATTGCAATTGAAGCCTCTCGGTGCTATGGCTGGCACACAATGGGTAAAAAAGAGGTAGTGTATGTATTGAAGGAGGAGGTAATAAACATTGGAGGTGGGAGAGGGACGGGAGTGGGAGAGTTGTTGATTGCTGCGGACTTGATTCGCCGAAGTTCGGCTGTCGGTGAGGGTTCCACTTTATTCTCCTTTCCTCAACCCGTCAACATCCTCTCTTCTTCCATCTATACTTGGAATATGATCGGGATTTCTAGCACAACTCGTAAGAAGACGACTCCATTGTATGGCGAGTGATCGGTGTTGATCAAGTTGAAATGCGGTCTTTGAAGATTTCTGGAGTATGAAGGTCATGCTGACTTTGGGAGCATTGGCACAAGAGCACATACACAAGACAAAAGTTGATGAAAGCTGGCTCACCAGGCCCGCTGAAAAGAGTTTGATTATTATTGTAGTGGCTTTTTGCCCATACACACCAATAACACATGATACATGCCTCCATATCGTCCCAATACACCAAACGCGCCCGTCCAAGTAGAGTAATCCTCGCACGGCGCATGCCAACAATGATAAACTCCACAATCATTTCCAAAGCAGACGCAGTCAAGGAATGAATGGTTGGATGCTGCAGAGCTTGCGAATGTAACATTGAGGGAGGGAATACATGCTGGGTCTTGCCTAGTAAGACAATTGTAACCAACGCAGCTCAAGTATAGTTGAAAAGCAAGCCCACCAGACACACTATTGATAATAGTGAAAGGCCATGAAAGCGGTTGCCAATGACATGTATCAACGCCTGCAGGAAGCCAAACAGAGGAGAGTATTGAAAAGGAAGGTATATCTGGTTTAAAAATGGCCCAGCCGACAAATTCCCATTCCCTTTGTGCGGAAAACATTATATAAAAAAGCAGGTATAGAGTCATATAGAGACTTGTAATCGTTGTTCGAGTGAAAGAAGTGAAACAAGTTCAAAAACCAAGAAAGCAAAATATAATAAAATCAATAACAATAGGGGGTATATCTTGATAAGACAATTTGTTGCCGATGAAGAATATGTAGATGATACTCCTAAAGGTATGATGGTAAAATTGTTTGATGCTGTATCCGCGCGTGTATCTTTCCATGTTTACAAAGCCAAAGGGAAAAACAATGGAAAGAATCAAAGCCGGCTCATATCAGTCCGATAAAAAGTCGTGTATTGGGTATCCTGAGAAAGGTCAAAAGAAAAAAGGAAGGAAAACTGGCGAGTTTGACGGATATAATCGAGCTCCGCCTAATTAAACTCGTCCTGCTATCGAATCTTGCTGGCTCGCATATTCTGCGGGTCACCGCCAGAGATAGGACTAGCTGGATGTTGGTTTGTTGGTATCTTGGGTCATCAGTCGTAAGAAGATTACAGGATGGTGACTCGGATCCTCGGAACTGTTACAAAGTAAAAAAAATAGGTCTCGCTTCGCACTCTCCACTAAAACAGCAAACGCAGCTCGTAGCCTTCTGACTGAACGGTATTAATGACGTCGACTTCGCCGTCTACTTGGACATCGGTTGGACCAGAATCCCATTCTCGTTTCATAGGTGAGGATGGGTGTATTTCCTGGAACTCGGCTACCATGTCTTGGCCTTCTGGTATTTCCGTGACGCCTTCGTCGTCGAGGAGAATGATCACGCCTTTGGGAGTTACTCGGAGAGTTCGAAGAACTTTCATCGAGTCTATACCACTCTTTACCGCGATACCGTTGGCCAGATCTTTGACTGTTTTCTGCATCAGGTATACCGCACGGAAGTAGTTATCTTTGGGAGGTTCGTTTTGAATTCGAGGTTGTACGTAGTAGCAAGCGACTGCAGCGACTATTAGCGTGGCTTTCAAATGAAAGGATCATTGCACTTACTTGGCTTGACTGTTCGCGGAGGAGGGGGTTGATAAGAGTAATCTACTCCAAGCGCTTCAATCCAGCTAGCCAGCTGAGTACTATCTTCCGTGTGTTTCGATACTTTGACTGGTACTGTAGAAGCCGATGCCGATGCGGTAGGGCTAAAGCCTTGTGCTCCGCCATGCAGGTCCTGAGTCGCCGTTTGAGCTGGCCAGTCAGTTGGCGCTGGTGGTTGGAATGGGGCGGGTCTTTGAAATCCAATCGAATCCTCTCGTTCTTGTGATTGTAAGGATTGATGACTTGGGGTTGGAGAAATGATTGATGAATCGTTTCCGCTTCCCTTTTCTTCCCATAGCTGAGATTCACTAGTATCAACTCGAGCGAGGGTAGCGATGGGCTCTGTATTGAGGAATACTGGATTGATATCAGGATCGTCGCTGTCGTCACCTTTCAAGAACAGAACAGAGGCGGGACGTGTCGATGTGAACATGTCCTGAAGTGCAGTCAATTTGGCTTGTAAATCATCCTCTTGCGAAGAGTCCTTATTGCTGGATTCGCTGACAGAAGACATGGACCAAGTTCGCTTGTGTTTAGGAACTTTGCCAGGCCTATTGGAAGTGCTCGGTTTCGATCCAGAATCGGTGCGTTTTCGCTTCCCAAAATCTTTAATTCCGGTTTCCAACTGAGCGATTTGTTGTTTGAGCTTGTCAATTGATTTCTTGACATGAGCAACATCGTTGGTGAGTTTGCGCTCTGCTCCATGATCTCTGAAAAGTTTGACCTTGCAAAAGCAGACTTCATGACCTAGGTTTTCAGAAGCCGTTGGCAGGTCCGTTGCCAACATGTGTGTTTTTGCACATAGCCGAACAGGTATTCCTTTGACACCCTTGGAATGACTGAAATCGGTTGAAAGGAAGTTGAACCGTAGAGAAAGTTGACATTCTGGAGGTCCATGAGGAGAAGGAGTCCATTTTACAGAAAATCCATCGAATGATGACGATTCAACTTCCACTCGCGGTCTAATGGATTGGTCCACGCCTCCAGATGAGCTTGGGTCAACATATTCTACTGCTTGTAGACGGCCACCTCGATGATGGGCTTCGGAACTACCTCGTCCTTCTTTCCAAAGTTGCCAGCATTGAGATGGTCGCTGTCGCTGTGTATCATCCTCGAAAGAAATGCGGATGAATGTCCTATATGTTGGTAACACTCCAGTGGGAGGCGCTGGTTTTGTGTCCATGATTTTAATGGTGTATGCTTGGCCTTTATTGAGATAAGTCACTGGAATTTCGTCCGCGTGTTTTATCATCGCCGTCGGAGCATTTAGTGTGACATGGTACCGGAAACTGGAATTGTTAGCTTGCATGTCCCAAACAGTTCCTGGCAACGTTTCAGCGCTAGGAATGAAGAAACCGGCATACTTTTCCATTGGAATCGGAGCAGGACCAGCATGCATTGATATATCCAGATGTTGCTGGGGATAAGCGTCCACCTGCTGTGATTCTCCCATCTCCACGTCCGCTGAGTAATCTTCCATCTTGGGTTGTTCGACATGGTGGTGGTATGTATCGAAATGGCTTGGTTGATGCGAGAAATGATGAGGCGCATACGTCTGTTGATGCTGAATTGGTTGTTGTTGGTGATGATCATGATGATCATGATGATCATGATGGTCGTGATGGTCATTGTGTTGTTGATAGCCAAAAGGGTTTGGATTCTGGAACATCTGGTGCGACGCAATTGACTGGTCGGGAAAAGCCTGTCCTGGAGAGCCAATTCGTACACCTCCTTCAGATGTTGGCATAGAGAGTGGTGTATTTAGACCCATAGCGAATCCAGGAGTATGCAAGTCTCCGGCCTGCGAATGATAAATGGTATTGGTGCCTCCCGGAGTCGGAGTATAATAACCAGGCGGCTGGTTCGCAAAATTGCTGAATGCGAAACTGTTGGGATCTAGGAGCGAAGGTGTGAATCTCCATTGATCCGCATTCGCCCTTGGCGTAGGATCCATATCTTTGATATCATGTTCGGCGCCATGAGGCCTGATTGCAAGTCAGCACTTTCTACTTTAAACTGCGCATTTTTCCAAGAATAGCCGGAAATCGAAATCTCATCATTTTGAAAAAGTCACGACTAAATAATTCTAGTGGACTATTTCCAAAACACATGTTGGGATGGTGGTGCTATTCAGATAGGGTGAAGAGCGACATGGTGGTGGAGCGACATACCTCGAAGTCACGGCGACATCCAGGGCATCTGTTAGCGAGGTGGTGGAATGGCTAGCATCTGCCTCAGCAGCAGTAGTAAGACTGGCACTGCGGGTTCCACTGGAGGAAAGGCCTGGGAATGAGGCCTTGAAGTTGGCTAGAAGCTCATCGGCTGGCTTCTGCGAGTTCCTAAAGATGTTCATTAGTACTGGAACCTAGAGAGAATTGAAAGATGCGACAGGCGGGACTGGCGCCCAGTAGGGGCCGACCAGGACCAAAGTTTGAATGCGCGAAGAATAAAAGACTGGAGAGAGACTTGCCTATTGCGAAACATCGCTCAAACAACGACATGTACTGATTATAATGGTTGGCGCATGAGAGATGAGAAGAAAAGAAGGTCAAGGGCGGGTTGGTCGGGGGAAATGTGGTGAGAAAGTAAGGTCACTTTGAGAGACGGATTTGGACGCGAGAGAGAAAGCAGAAGAGACTTGCGGCGCAGAAGGGGTCAAGCCACAGCGGGTGGGAAAGGAACCTTAAGGGAACTCGGGACGCTTCCAGGGTGGGTGGTGGCAGACATAAATGACAGCCACTACAAGGAGCCTCTGGCCAGTGACTTCAGTGAATTACGGGGACAGCCGTTGGGATTGCTGGAAATGAACAAAAGGGCGGAAAGATCAACGTGCTGGCTAGTGTGTCGCAGACAGGCACTGGCGTGGAGTCGTGGACAGGATGGGGCTGAGGTGGGTCGCAAGGCTTCAAGGTTTGTGGAGAAGCTTAGAGGTTGACAATCGAGACCAGTCTGACCGAGTTTGGCCTTAGGATGAAAGTATAGAATCCGTGGTGAAGTTAGAATAGCTACGTAGGTGGAATGGATCTGGATTGCTGGAGAAGTTTAGATGCTCCAGGGTGGTAGTTAGAGAGCTTTGTGGTTAAGATCAATAATGCAAGAGGAGAAGGAGTCACAAGGATGAGGAGTGAGGCCCTTGAAGGGGGGCAGGGAAAAAAGAGTCTTTTTCTTCTTTTTGAACAGATGGAAAGTTTGCAGAAGCAGCAGCAGCAGCAGAGGTGACACTGAGCAGTGCGCGAAGGGTCTACGAGGGTCTCGAAGGCAACTCTTGCAATCAAGCCACAGGCAGCTGGATGTCAGAGCTCCAAACAGGTACACAGGCCAAATGCTTGTCTAGGACCTAAAGTCTTGCTTAGACTCAGTCTTCAGAGTAGTAGTGGTGCTCCCTACTACTCTAGAGTTTGTTAGGTACGACTCACGAGGATTGGAGGACTACCTGTGACAAGGAGGATTATTGGAGATTATTCAGATGCCACAACACGCGAAAAGTCCAGGAGCTTGGATCTGCGTGGCTTAAAGTGCCAATAGAGTCGTCCTCTAGATTGCTGCTAGCAGGGTATCGGAAGAATAGCATATCAAGACACGCGAGATCAGAGATGCGACTCGAAGGAGAGGTAACTTAGTATCGTCTAGTATCGTCACTTTTATGCCACACCTAATAGTATGAAACTCTAATGCCACAGCTTGGATCTGGCCAGTATCAAGGCGTACAATAACGCTATGAAGCATCTGAATTTCTGAGAGGGCAATTCCATAAGCGCATAAAGTGACGACAATACTTTTCCTTCCACCGCTTGTGTGCTGGCCCTATGGACTTTACCAAACCATTGTCATTGCTCTGCTCACTGCTCAGTAGAGTGCAAGGAATCGAGTCCAACAAGGCATGCTGGGCGATATCCCTATCACGCCACAGCCAGTCCCTTGGACAAAGCATATTGAACCTGACACGCGGAATCCACGAACATCCCCCATGATCGGCGGCTGCACCCAGTGCACCGCCACATCTAAAGAGTCCCCAATTCTCGTGGCCTTTTTGTCGCCGTGCTTCCGAGTACTTTTGCGCGGCTGGGATTCGTAGCCGTGCATTAGTCCGCTGTGGTTTTGTCCAAAGATATCAGCTAAGCCATAGTTGCCGGGATGGGGCAGGAATACGCTCTGACCGTTTGGGAAATGATCTGAAAGCTTTCTGATTCTTAGACTGCTTTGGCAACTTGCCTAGCGATCGAACTTTCTGTTGGAACATTCGAAGGACCTCCAACCCTGCATCGCGTGTGGCTAGTGAAGCCGCCGTCCACTTGGGAATGTGGGAAGAGCTTGATCACTGAAGCCAAGTCATCAAATGCCTCGCTGATCTCTCCGAGACCGAGGCATCCTAACTTTCTATCGCCCTAGCCAAACAGAGGGTCCACAGCACATCCCAGGTTCCTGGGGGTTGCAATGTCCTTTCGTAGCATCGTAGAAAGCTGCATCGATGATCGGGGAAGCAGATCAATATAGAGTTCCGTCCGATCATAAGAGTAGTAGACATATTATATGAATTTTTTCGGTACGTCGCCAAGAAGGTCGCGCTTTAGAGCGACGACCGAGCTATGAAATGCCGGGGCACTCTCATTATTGCTCCCGTAAGTTCTTTCAATCTTCATTTCTTTTCTGCGACCTATGGCTAGGGACCCATGGAACTGATCAGTGGCTGCAAATTAACAGAATATGGAGTCCTGATGGGTCGCTCGGTATCAGGGTTCAGGGTGCTGTACGCGATCTAGCGCATGAGTCTTTTGGACAAAGTAAAATTAACGCAACCAGGTCTGTGAGAATCGATGGTTTCGGCTGCCGACGATATACTCAGCGCTTCCCAGATACAGAAGGAACGAAGTAACGTTCATATCAGTTCCAAACTTCCAAACGTGTCCGTTGATTGTTAGCGCATGTCAATCTCTCACAGAAATAGAACTTTGACACTACACTTGGCACTTGCCCACGAGGCTGGGCAGACCTCCACGCTCAAATGACAGTCTCAAAAGCCGTTGGTGTGGCGTGCAGCCGAGGGAAATGGCCCACGTTTCTGACACTGGCGCGCTGGAAGAGCCTACGACTGGTTGGAGGCACTCCATAACGGGTAACTGGACGGACGCCAGTTGAAGCAGCGTGGAAAACGGACAAATGGCAGGCAGTGGTCAGGGCGGATGTGGCGGCGCTAATGTGTATTGCCAATTTGCCATGCTCCTCAAGTCAGTGGACAGAGGAGCGACTTTACCTAATTCTCCATGATGCAACAGTGGACACCGCCAAAATGCCCCAATTTGCCCAACGGCTGGCAGCAAATGTCATGTTTGGCCCGGCGCGCAATGCAATTTTGCAAAGGCTTGCTGAAAGCGTGAAAGCACTGGGTACATTGCAGTCTTTGTGCTGTGATATGGAACATTGGAACGTCGCCCGCTTGGACCTTTTGATTCTTGTTCATTTTTTTGGCTTGGTAGTTGGGCTTTTTGATCAGAGAGGAGTTTCTCGCCCTCCGAGAGAGTGCTACTGATATGCAACTTGCCGCAACTTGCCGCAAAGTCAGCACTTCAATGAGCCAGACGGCATTGAAAAAGGACTCCGAGAATACTTCACATGAGTCGGTCAATGGAAGCGTGTGCCATATCCAGTTCAAGTGGCATTTTACGTCATGGGGTTTGTGATTGCTCAAGTGTTTCCATCTGCCAGGTTTGAAGTGGAAAAACAGACGCCGATAAGCTACAAACCACGGTACGTTCAGCACATTACCTGATGGCAGGCATTGAGAAAATGGCTTCCAGCTTCCAAGAGCCCTCGCATGATATGGCCGGAGCTTACTCCGAATTGGTATAGCTGAAGAGCGACAACAAGCAACTGCAGCATGCAATACACCTCAGGCGCTGCAGCTTGCGTGCGAGTCTTTCCTTATTCCGAACACTCCCAGGGCGATCTATGACGATAGATCAAGCAGCTCCCAGTCTACACCTTGTTCTACTTTGCTATAATTATTATCCTCGCTTTCAACCTGCGCAAGTGACCTACACCGCAAATTTTCGGGCAGCTCAATCAGTGATATCACACTTATATGCGTGCTATCCATTTCCAGCCACTCCGGTTTTCACAAACATTACTAATAATGTACGACTGCTGTGATTTTTCTTGTACACAATATGCAGACATTCGGATACTGTGCCGACCACTGAGTCTATTCCACAACTTGATCCTTTCTAGGAATGATATTCATTGGGGCTATCGAGTTCGACAAGGAGCGCAGCTACATCTTGACCCCTCCTCTAATGCAACCATTGCAGCAATTAGCACCTCTTCCGCGGACCCTTTCAGTATTTCTGGCGCTGCTTTGGTTGCTCATTCAAAACCCTGCAACGGCTGCGACAGGCTCGTGACCAATCTCTGGCACTTTCAAGCAGCACAACGGTATCTCAAGCATTTACAAGATCGTTGCAGGTGTTGATCGACATATGTGGCGCGCCTTATCCACTTTCGACGCCATCAATGTCTATCATTGTGGCTTAGCTGCCATAGCTCCCCTATCATTCTGCACTCAATGCACATCAATTGCGGAGGTTGCTTTAAACTTAGAACGTACAACGTCCCCAACTGACCACTTACAACAGCGTTTCTCAAGAGCCTGTGAAAGGTCTAGAACTCTGTGTTTCCCTCACTCGTAAGCTATATCCTTGAAACACGGCCACAGCTGTGGCCAAATACTCTTAATCGTAATTGTTCGCCACACCCATTGTCCTATTACAGGCCAATTTACAGAAATGCATACGCAACATGTGGTTTTATGCGTTACAGGCAATCATTTTAGGCTTCCACATTTCAATCTTTATGCTTCCTATCAGGCGAAGGCCGAATTATCGCAAACTGTCAACGTGGCTATCGATTCGCGAAGAAACCTCAGGATCCTGGCGATGGTCGAGGCTACGTTCCACGGGACACATGCCCATTCTTTTTTTCCCGATCTCTAACCATCCAGTTCTCTAGCAAAGTCCACCAATCGCAATTTCCGAGCATCCTTTGGATGGAACTGAGCCACTTTTGCTCTGACAAGAAACCTAGAGGCGGCAGAATCTCTGCTAAGATCGACATACGACGTGTTTGCCAATGATGCAGAAACGAGGTCATCCAACAGCGAATTGAGCTCCTCACACGCGGCCTGATGCTCTGACGTTTGTTGGCCTGACGCTGTCGCACTGCCCCAAATTTCGTCAATTCGGCGCTGCCGTTTGGCTGCTCCTGCCGTGGCGTTTGAGTCTGGCTTGGCGGGTTTGGGTCGTCCTTGTGAAGAGAAGCCGGCGGTTAGCATGTCTTCGTTGAGGTCTGAAAGCTCGCCGACGACGGGCCCGCCTAGTTCTTCGGCGGCTATCATGGCTCCCAGGTGCTCGCTGATGAAGGTTTCGAGAGATTTGTGTAGTCGTTGGGATTCAGTCTCAAATTGTCTTTGTCGTTGGATTTTTGTGTCTAGTAGCTTTATTGCCATCTCCTGGGGATCTCGAGTTGAGTGTGCTTGTTCTTCGATTTGCAGTCTGGCAAGACGAGATTCAAGTGCTTCTGTAAGTAGAGTTGAGTCTGAGAGACTATTCTCTTCATCCTTGGCATGTTCTGTTGCGGACTCTAGCTGAATTATTGTCGTTTCTACTGCCGCTGTAGAGTCTGATAGTGACTGATTGATGCTTTGGGCTGCCAATAAATATGGTAGAACAGAATCTGGCTCAGGTAGCTGCGGACTCTCATTTGCAAGAGACTTGTAGGCTTCAGTCACCGCTCCCAACTGCTTCAACTTTTCCTGCCCATTTTCAGAAGGTCTGGTGTATGATGCCAGTGGTTTTGATGTGCGTTGTAACTAGCTGGCAATTAGTCGTTTGTATCTGCAGCAGGTTTGTTCCAGAAGCATACGCTTTCAAGCTCTTCTTTATGTTCCCTAAGCCGGTGTTCCAGGTTCAGTATCACTGAGTCAAGCTGCTTTTCAAGATCAACTGGCTCGGCCACATCAACGTCCATCTCTTCTTCGTCGGCGTTATGAAACCCATTTTGATATGCGGCAATTCTCTCGAGAACACCAGCATAGACACCATTTGTAGCCATTTTCAAGAATTTGTCGCGTGCTTGACGCGTCTGTCGGTTTTGATACTCTGAACAAAGTCGTTTGTCCAAGACTTTTCGTAGCTAACTTGTCCTAAAAAAGAACCGCATCAAGATCGCGTGACGTAAGTAAAACAACACTACTGGCAACTTGGTCTTTTTGGTTCTCAATTTTGCTTGAACGATTGTTGTATTTGCCATGTCTTGGGCGTTTGCTGTTAGTACTTATTACACCTTCAGACGCGAGAGATGCTAACTCGATTGAGTAGTCGGGCCGACTTTGGCCAATCAAAATGGAAACCGAAATGCCGAAAAGACTTGCACCACTTTCAACACCTTCTCCTCTTCACAACTCCACCTTGCGATTTCAATCGTCAACCCGTCAAAAGCTCCTACTTCATCACTATTGAGGTTTCATTTATCTGCCCAGTTACTGCTGCGACTGCTCTAAATCCGGCTTGCGCTTCCCTAGACTTTCCAGTCGCCCTGACCTAGTGCTAATACATTCTCCTACTGAGGAAGGCTAAAGGAGAACTCAGAGAACTCAAGGTTTGCTGATTGATATAAAGCTCAATTCCTCTTCACTACTAGTAGCTATCCCTCCTACATCCTCTGCATCCTCTACATCAACTCCATCCATCAATTCGCCTTCTCTTTCATCCTTCACGACCTTCAATCGACCGCTTTCTTTCCTTCACTGTTTGTCATCCCACCATTTGTTCCTTTGGTGGTGCGGCTCTTTTCTCTGGCATCGAACCAGACAAGATAACCGTTGCCTTCATCGAAAGTTTGCTTCCATTCCCCAGCAAGCTTTCAGCAATCCTTCACTGGCTCCGTTTCCGAACTTCCAGCACAGCCTGTTCTCCCAACCATCACCAGCACTTGGATTCGTCCCTTCACAGCTTCGTCTCCTTTCCACCACAAGTCTCCTTGCACCATCCTGCTCCCGACTGCTTTCTCGCCGACCCAATTCCTCCTCGACTACACCCAGCTGTACGTAGAAAGCTTCCAGAATAACAAGAGATCAAATCTATTCGCTTTTGCTCAACCTAAAGTTCTGGTGATTTTACAACCAGAGTTTTCGACAAAATTTAACCAGTGATACTTACACGGATTCAACTTACAACCAATTTCTCACAATGGCGGACTCTCCATCAACAGCCACAGCTCAACCTTCGCAGAAGCGACCTCTGGAGGAACCATCATCTCCGTCTGGTGCAGGAGAACAACCAGAGGCTAAGCGTCCGGCACTAGATAAGGTCATAAGAGACCCGACCCCAGAACCAGATGTTTCTCTTCCTGTGAACCCGATGACTGGCAATGAAGTCCCTATTAAACGCGAGGACGAACCCCAGCCAATTCCAACTCACAATGGCTCTTCAACTGCCGCAACTCAAGCTGGAGCCACTCAGGATCTCAAGGCACCCATTCCAGTCGCTGGCTCCAATGGAATAACCACAATGTCTACTACCTCGGGAGCACCCCAGGATGAGAGTCAGTGGCTTCATATTCGTTCCATTATCTCCAGTGCGGAGGCCGCGACTGTCATTGGCAAAGGTGGTGAAAATGTCACATTGATTCGACGCATGTCAGGCGCAAAGTGCACAGTCTCTGATTACACCCGTGGCGCCGTTGAGCGCATTCTCACTGTTAGCGGCCCAGTTGATGCTGTTGCAAAGGTATTCATCTTTTCTCTATCTTCCGAGTATTCGACTAATCTTCTAGGCTTTTGGTCTCATTATTCGAACTCTGAATAATGAGACGCTTGAGGAGTCTTCCACCCCGCAATCAAAGACCTATCCACTTCGTCTTCTGATCCCGCACATTCTCATCGGCTCCATCATTGGTAAAGGTGGAGTTCGCATTCGCGAGATCCAAGACGCCTCGGGTGCTCGTCTTAATGCTTCGGAATCTCCACTACCTCTGTCAACAGAGCGATCCCTTGTCGTGCTTGGCGTTGCTGATGCTGTTCACATTGCAACCTACTATGTGGGCAGCACTTTGGTTGAGCAACTTGGGGAACGATTTGGAGGACCAGCTGCATCTGCATATGCTACTCGCAGTGGAGCTCCTGCAAGCGTTGTTCCAGGTGGGCTCCAGGTTGTGCCATATGTTCCACAAGCCGCCGGAGGTCAATGGGGTCATCCAGACAACTTCCGTCGTCACAATAATCAAGGTGGTCAGCGTACTCCTGCTAACCCATATGGCATGCCATACTTACACGGCCAGCCTCCTCAGGCACAGCAACAAGTTCAAGCCGTAGCTCCATATGGTCCTGGCTCACCTCGAGCAGTTAACATGGGCAACTACTCGGCCGCTCCACAGCAAGCACAGCAGCAATATGGACATGCTGCTTCACAGGTTGGCCAACATGCCGCGACGCCAACGCAAGCCATGCCCAACGCTGTTCCCGGTCAGGCTATTACCCAACAGATCTACATTCCAAATGATATGGTTGGTGCAATCATTGGTAAAGGTGGTGCCAAGATCAATGAGATTCGTCAACTTTCTGGAAGTGTCATCAAGATCAACGAACCACAAGACAACAGCAACGAGCGCCTCGTAACGATCACCGGCACCCAGGAATGCAACCAGATGGCATTGTATATGCTCTATTCTCGGCTTGGTGAGTTCAAGCAACACAATAACGCTCCTGTGAAGACTTTAGATCTTATGGAGGGTTTGACAACGTAATGGAGTCAAATCTTCTGTTGGTGGTCAATCGTCTTGACCTCCTCTTCTATCCTTGTCTCTACTTTATTTCTCCTTTTTTTCTTCCCTTCAACTTTTTGTCTGCTTCAACGACTCTCGCGACATTCAATTATTTCTTATTGCTTCAACTCTTTCCATTGAACTACTCTAACCACCTCACTTAACAGAAAGCGAAAAACATCGAATGTAGCATCTTCCGGTTTGAAACTGCGGTATTACTAGCGGTTGGTCTCGGCTGTTTGTGTATATTCAGCAGCATTATTGGGAATATTCAAAAAAAGTCGGTGTTTGGGTTGTCCTCGTTGGGCCTTTCTTTTCTCCCATGGACATGGACATATATTCTTATAGTCACTTCATCAAAACAAACTTATTAACAACCAGTTTACTCTCCTTCGGACTTGCTGTGATGGCTCAATGCGTCGGCCCCGTGAATAGACGTGAAATCTATCGATCTTGGAATCGTATTCGGTTGTCCCACCCACCCATTTAAGGTTTGCTACAGTCAGTTTGCAGCAACGTTTGCCCGGTAATTTAGTTCGTGGCTGGTCGTTTTTTGGGGCTACTTGAGTGCTCGAACGTACATGCCATATCTTGCAGCTTGGTGAGCAGAATCTTAGTACACGTAAGCGGAATTGGTTGTTGGGTACGGCGATGGCGTCAATATGGCATGCACAGGTCTTGTAGCCACCTGGCATGACCTGCCTTCACATGGTTGTAGTGCATCAAATTGCATGATAATGGCTTGTCGTGGATGATTTGTAGCCTTGTGGAATGTGGCGCTGATATTGATACCTAGTATACGCAATACGGACTGAACGTTGGAGCATGCAGAACATAATTGACTAGATTATATAGTCGCTTTTGAGTGTTATTCACTATTGCAAAGCTGTGTCTGCTCCACAGGCGGTCCTGATCACCAGTTCTTTGTATCAAAGGAGCTTATCAGTCAATGTGAATTCTACCAGTCTCTATAGCTGCATTCTGCCAAAAGTCTGTTACAGTAGCGCGTCATCATCCCCATCGTTCCCATATTCTCTATCCTTTACATTACATTGACCTGCTTCGGACCGTACATGAATCTTGCCCAAGGGAAGCGTAGCTGGAGATGGAAGAAACACTGTCTTCTCTATAGTTCCAATTAGTATATGACAAATTTGATATAGCATAGGTGGTACAACGGAGCATAGATTGCACTGTTGACGACAATGCTGTTGGACTTTGGGGAAATAAGATATGAGTTGCCGGAATAGTACAGATGGCATGAGCATTTCAAATAGTCGTTGGTAATGGTCCTATCTTCCCATTGTTGCATGGCATCAGGCCGGTCACTGAAGCGCGTAGGGCCATACGAGCGATTCGGTTGCATAATGGGGAACTGCTGGTTTGTTTGGATCAAATTTCTGTCTACGGAGCGTTGAGTTTAGAGAGCAAGTCATTTTGACTTACATACGATCGTTAGTGGCTTATGTACCTCCTCTTGCTGGTCAGTTTGTGGTAGAATTGTCGAGGAGATGACCAAATAAGCAGCGTGCTCTAGAATTGACTGTTTTCTTCGTCATTCGTTTGTTCAATTTTGCCGGTTTTTTGATGGCTCTTCAGATATGTCACGGAGCTTATACACACACATCATAGCTTCTATAACCAATTACAGAAAACGACGTGTCTTTATTCAGAGCCACTCCATATTACGTCTCCTTCATCATCCCATCTCTCTGCAATTTCCACTACTTGCCACTTTCCATCAATCCTCTTCATGGCTTTCGCTGGCTCAGCGTTGTTCAAGCAGGCAATCGCGCACTGCTGCACTGAACATGTTTCGCAGCGATTTTTACATCTGGTCCCATTGAGGAACCAGAATGCGTCGCTGCTAAAGTGGCAGGGACATGTCCAGTGGCTTTGTGTAGAGTCTACAGCGTATTCGTGCTTGTAATTCCATAGGGTGAGGAGATCTTCCTCCATTTTGAAGTTGGTGTGTGAGAGACTCGTATGATGGAGGTTTGGGATACTGAGAAGGAGGTCTGAAAGCAGTTCATGTGTTATAAAGCAAAAAATCACGGGTGACAATGTCCTTGGAGTCATATGTATTGGTGATGTGAATAAAGCAGCATTGAAATGGCCAAATAGTAACATCTCATCAACTGACAATCTGGATATGAAAGTTATTCTCACTAGGTACTAATGCCTACTGTTTGAGACCAGTTGGAGATTTTGGCCTTTTAGGTTACTGCATCATTGCAAGCTACCTACCTACTCTTCCTGTCTCTTTTCTGCTTACAGAGTCTGGTTGAAAGACAGAATTCCTATTTTATCTTGGGCTCTGACAAAAACTTTAGTGCAATGGTTGATCAAAAGTCCTGTAATAGTGCATGAAACATAGTTCTAGTCAGCCTCCTGTAGTATCGAATATCAAACAGTTAACCATATTCACTCTTTGCTTGTATGAAATAATTCCAATATCTGTTCTTAGCACATAATAGTTGATATTTGTATCATAATGAGCCATGACACTAGCAGATTGCATGCTTCGCAGTCGGACCGAGAATATAATTCTCTCTAACCTTAAGCTTACTACAAAACAATTTCAGCCTTATGCTGCAGATCTCATCCAATAAGCGTAAAAGTACCGAGCCAATCCTCAGGGTCCACCCAATTGGGCCGAGAGGCGTTCAACAGCCGCATTAGTGTGAGCCTTCCCAACGTCAACAACCCTGGAAATTACATGCACAACCGCACCTTGCTTCAAACCAACCACCAGCTTCTCTCTTGGCCCTTCCCCGCTTCGCGTTACGAACATTGAGGCCGAATTTGATGAGGAGCATCTGTTGCCAGTTCATTGTGCTAATGTGGAATTGAGACGACGTTCAGGATGCAGCGAATTGGAGCGACGCTTTGGCCGACCCTGCAGACCTTTCAGGTTTATGGTGCCAATACTAATGTGGGCAAGACCATTGTCAGCACTATTCTCTGCAAAGCGTTTCGCGAGAGACAAAAAGCAAAGGTCAATTACCTGAAGCCAGTGTCTACGGGAGCCATTGAACATGCTGATGGGCGGTATGTTACTTTTCTTCCATCGTCTCATACAAAGTGCATTGGTACTGATTTGTGACGTAGTCATATTTCGAAATTTATAGATGGTGTTAATACAGAAACTATCTTCCAATTTTCAAAGCCCATAAGTCCTCACTTGGCGGCGAGATTTGAAGGCCATGTATGTGACTATGTCCTATCGAAACACCATTCTAATGCTTTGCAGGTCCCGGAAGACTTTGAAATTCTAGAAAAGACATATGATCGCCTATTACAAAGTGCTAAGCGAGGAGACGATGTCTCCATCGTGGAAACAGCTGGCGGTGTACTCTCTCCTGCGCCATCAGGCAATTTACAGGCCGACCTGTACCGTCCATTGCGGCTACCAGTTTTATTCGTGGGAGACTTTCACTTAGGGGGTATCGGATCGACCATCTCGGGATATGAGTCTCTGAAACTTCGCGGATACGATGTACTTCTTCATCTTATTTTCGAAGAGGACGAGTATCAGAATGTCAAATATTTGGAAAGCTATTTCGACGAACGAGGTGTTCCAACACTGGCTTTGCCCAAACCGCCTGCACCCAAGAAGAACCCAGAAGAGGATATGGAAAATATGTGGAACTATTATTCCGAAGTTACATCCCTGGACATGGTCTATAAAGTGCTCGATAAGCTCAAGTCGGGCCATACTAATCGAATCACTGAACTAGACTCCATGGCTGAACGCGCACACAAGCAGATCTGGTATCCATTCACTCAACATTCCAACCTGAAGCCTAAGGATATCTTGGTCATTGACTCTGCGTATAAGAACAACTTTGATACTCTTGTGAAGAACGAAAAGTCTAAATCCGAATCTCTTCTGCGTGCCGCTGTTGATGGATCCGCTTCATGGTGGACTCAAGGTCTAGGACACGGGAATCCGGAATTATCACTCGCAGCAGCATATGCGGCTGGAAGATATGGGCACGTCATGTTTGCAGGCGCCATTCATGAGCCGGCTCTTAAGATTACAGAAGCACTACTTGAAGGACACAACAACTCACGATTAGATCGAGTATTTTTCTCGGATAATGGTAGCACTGGTATGGAAGTCGCTTTGAAGATGGCCCTTCGAGCGTCTTGTGATAGATACGGCTGGAACCATAAAACAGACGATGTAAAGGTTTTGGGCCTTCAAGGAAGCTATCATGGTGATACCATGGGAGTCATGGATAGTTCCGAACCATCGATATACAACGATAAAGTGGAATGGTACAGGCCAAAGGGTTGTAAGTATCATGTCAGTCAACTCATTAACACTGTCGCTAATTTCCTCTAGTCTGGTTCCCAACGCCTCAGATTCACATGACAGGACCTCAAAAGTACACAATTACATTTCCATCTGAGCTCAAGTCTTACTTGACCTCTGAAACAGAGGCGTATGCCACCAAAGGCTTTGCTAGAGCTCTACCGGAAATATTCCAGAAAGAGCGATTTTCGAGCACCCTGTACGAACAATACACTTCATACATCCGCGACACTCTCAAAAGACTTAATGCAGAAGGCACCAAATTCGGTGCCCTGCTGCTCGAGCCTATCCTTCTCGGTGCTGGTGGTATGATATTCGTGGATCCTGTCTTCCACGCCGCCTTAGTCAACCTTGTCCGCAACGAACCGGAGCTCGTCAATTCCGCTGCACCTAGAACTACTGGTTCAAAAGAATGGTCTGGAGTCCCCGTCATCCACGATGAGGTGTTCGCCGGTCTACATCGCCTGGGACCATTTAACACCAATGACTTGACCCATGTCATGCCGGACATAGTCGTCAACGCGAAATTGCTTACTGGTGGGTTACTCCCGCTTTGTACCACGATGGCTGGCCAGTCCATATTCAAATCCTTCGAAGGAGAAGATAAAACTAGCGCACTGCTCCATGGGCATAGCTATACCGCACACGCAGTTGGATGCCAGGTTGCGATTACGTCTCTGGAGACTATGCAAAAGAAGCCCTGGGCTCAATACGCAGCTAGCGAAAATGATCAGCTATGGTGTGTCTGGGAAGACGATTTAGTGGGGAAAGTCGCAGCACATAAACGAGTTGAGGGTGTCATAGCGCTTGGCACGGTGTTAGCGGTGACCTTGAAGGCGGAAGCTGGCAAGGGCGGATATAACAGCACAGCGGCAGCCGGAGTACAGGCCCAACTAGCCCAGGTCGGAGAAAAAGGCTGGATGATTCATTCCAGAGTGCTTGGAAATGTCATGTACTTCATGAGTGGATTGGTGGTGTCGAAGAGAACCACGGATGCTGTGCTGAATGAGTTGCTGAAGGCTTTGGATGGTTGAGCGAGCAAACCTTCCTATAGCCCCTGGTATATCACACACGCCTTCAAAAATCAAATACATGTTGCCCAAATCCTGAAGACTCTCTCATTTGACACAAAGACTATCGAAATAAACCCATTGTTAGCACTATCAACAAAGAGCGATCCTTGATGGAGATGACGTTTCTTTCATGGTTTACCAGTCGTCCACAATCCACCATAATAACATTATGCAGTTCTTACTTCCATCTAGATCTCCAACGATGTTAATATATAGCCCGTATTTCGTCTTGTAGAACTAAGCTACTCCAACAGACTTGGCCATTGTAATATTATCTACAGTATTGCACAGTACCAGGTTCGTTCCTGAAACAACACCCCTAACTCGTTAGCACAGCAAGAATATCCAGAATGGCACCCGCTTCGGCCGCTTCTGACATGGTTCAGCCAACCTACTCAGGACAATGGCCAGACGGTGCTATTGCAGCAGTTGCGATGCTCACATCTTTCCTATTCGTATTCGCCTCCGCACTGATCTACTTCCTGCTAGTCATACGTCGCAGTGTAGACTGCCGAGACATTATGAAGCAGGATGCCATTGTATTTTGGCACCACCTTCATGTCGACGTCGAATACCAACGAGCACGACGCGACAAGCTCCGCATAGCTGAGGAGCAGAAGGGTCTAAGGCCACTGCGTCTATCTGTCCTTGTGGATTCACCGAGATCCGGGGATAGTATGGATCGCGATCTTGCTCGCTGTTTCCAATATGATGCCGAAGGATCTTCGCGGCCTAGCTCAGTAGCAGCACCGCCTGCTATCTATCGAGGAACATTGGGGTCTCGTATCTGAGCTCAATTTATAGATCGTCTCCTCGTCCAGGAACTTTTAGGTTATCATCAGCTTATCTTTAGCCACGTCTCTTGCACCAATACAATTATAATTG
This sequence comes from Microthyrium microscopicum, assembly GCA_010405405.1. NCBI lineage: Eukaryota > Fungi > Ascomycota > Dothideomycetes > Microthyriales > Microthyriaceae > Microthyrium > Microthyrium microscopicum. Next base: position 2,326,247 of record MU004232.1, on the reverse strand, counting down.
CGTCTAACAACTTTCCATCTCGGACTGCCTATCTCGATCCAATACTTTACAGTGGATTAGTAAAGTTTTGGTACCTCAATCCATTTTGCTTGAATAATCAAACTGAATTCGCGTTCGATTTATGTTGATTCCCAGCTGTTCGTCCTGAGTGAAGCCGATCGTCCAACATCGCCATCTCGCGTACCTAAAAACCAAAAGTCCAGCTGTCAGGCCTGTAGCAAAAAGTCGGCGTGGTCCGGTCAAATTGCCAAAGACCTCGAGTGGTGAGGTTAACAGTGTGTAAATGCATAAATAGAGCAGTTTTAAGTTTATAGAGTTTGACCCCTTGTCGCTTGGACTTTAAACGTCGTAACTTGGACGTTAAACACATTCGAAAGAAGTACCATTTTCCCAAATTATTGGCTGAATATGCCTTTGTCCGATCCACTAATATGTTGTATTTCAGTGAGGGTTTTATGCTGCGCCATCACCTTGTTCTCTAGAGATTTTGTGAAATACAATCCTCGCAATGATAAAGTAAACTCTTTGTTTATACATTCTTTCTGTTTTGTAATCTTTCGCCTGTTGTCGACAATGCCTTTGTCACTAAAATCGTGGGAGCTGTGGAACATACATATACCACAATTACGATGGTTTAAGTCATTTTTGTTTCCAATACTCAATACCGCCGCGACACAATCTCCTATTCGAAAGTGGAAAGCTACATAATTCAAAAGTCGAAAACTGCCAACCCAATGGCTCCTAACCTCAAAGGACTTGAGTCTTCCAGATATGCTCCGACTACTCTAACTCCTCCGCCTACTCAGGCCCAACCAAGCTCTGTTGCTGCACATACCACTTCACCAAAGCTACCAGTAGCGAACGAAGCACCCCAGATTCCACTGGCATCAAAGCCCACATATGTTGCGGCCTCCAAAGATGCTACAACTACTCCGCCCGCGGAAACCGTACAAGCCTTCGTTGAGCCAGCTTCAAAGACTCCAAAAGGCCCACAGCCAAAAGGTCCTGAACCATCTCTGTATGCTTCAAAACCAGGTCTTGAAGCATCTCGATATGCCCCAAAGCCAAAAGCTCCTGTAGCATCTCAGAATGCTCCAAAGCCAAAAACTCCTGTAGCATCCCAGCATGCCCCAAAGCCAGCAGATCTTGCAACACCTCTGTATGACTCGAAACCAGGCCTTGAAGCTTCTCGTTATGCTCCCAAGCCAAAAGCTCCTGTAGCATCTCAGCATGCCCCAAAGCCACCAAAGCCAACAGGTCTCGCTCCATCTCGGCATACCCAAGCTACTAAGCCAGCTGCTCCTCAGCAAGCTCCAGCTGTTGCTGCTCCTCCAGTCACCGCTAAGCGGGTCAACGGACTTGAATTCTCCCGCTTCGCCGGACCAGCCACCGTGCCAACTTCAAGCACCAAGGGAGCTCGTAGCTCGAACGCAGCACGCGGTAATGTCCGCTCTCAAGTGGCAGAGGCTAAGCACGACCTGGTCGAAAAGCCGATCTGCCTTGGCTGCCCAACTCACTGCGGTCAGAAATGAGCCTCATTTAGAATGGCCGTCAAAAGCCTCAACTCACAAAATGGTAAGTTAATAGTATAAGCCGGAATTCCTTCAAACGCAACATAACAAATATGTATCATCGTAGTCTCTCGTCTCGTGCCCGTCAATCACTGTGTCTTGGTCGTTGTCACGTTAAACAATAGAAAAAGTCCTTTCAATTTATTGCCTAAATTTTTGGTGCCCAATTTCATATCTTCTAACAGGAGTAATTCACTCCCATATCACCTGGGGTCCTGCGCAGACGTGAAGAGCTTGTGAGCATGCGCTCTAAAGTCGATTTTTGGTAAGGGAGTTGTGACGGAGAAGCCCCTTTTTACCCCTGACGCATTTTGAATTTGTAAACAATGCAGCGAGCCGACTTCAACCACCCAACTGCAATATCACCACTCTCTTCCAGCAAGTGAAGCAACATTTTTGTTTTGTTGCGAGAAAAAGTACCGTCAAAGCCGTTTTAGAAAAAATCCCATTTCAAAAGATTTGAGGGCAACAATTGATTTCTGTGAGGTTCTCTGGAGCGAAGACTGGCGGATAAACATTCTCTAATGATATCCCAAGCTCAGTAGATCAGAATAGATATCTTCATCTGTATATCAAAAACCTCAGTAATGCAAATATTGAATTAACCCATCTAAGTGGCTGGTTTGAGACATGAGACAGGATCACCATTTTGACTAACGACAAAGAAATTTTGGTCTTTGTTCCTAGGTCATAGTTCTCAAGACAAGGGCATTGATATGTTATTCTTCTTTCAGCTTCAACACACAACCTGAGTGGACAATGGCATTGGTAAAGCCTTCAATCTCTTTTATACACCACACAGTCTCTTTTTGTGATACAAACCTCGAAAATATTTATAGTACTCGAACCTCAGGTGTATAGTGATTTTATCCTTGGATCTCCAAAAGCAGAAGCCTGTTCTCAGCCCCTTAACATACGAAGCCGAGCACATACTCAAAACACAACGTCAATACACAGCACAACTCCTGAAATGTATAACTTCACAGTAAGTGGCTTTGACACCACCGAGCACATGGCTAACATTTCAGCCACAGCTCAGACCGGTTCAACCGACCCACCAATTCCCAAGGCCATTATGACGCCGATCTGGATCATAGTGGCCTTCGCTATTGTAGCAATCATCGGCGTGGTCTTCTGGAGCTGCATCCGGCCCAGAAAGCACATCGACGTTGAAGCTCGAGCTATCGAGCTTCAGACCAAGAAGAAGCAGATGTTTGCCCCTGAAATCCCCAAAGCCTACTCCAAACAGGACGCAGAGCGACTCGAACGGCTCTCGAACATTTTCGTCAATGATCGGGTGCGGGATGTTCAGCGTCCTCAGAGAGCTCACAGAGCCAACTGAGTCAATTCAAGGATGAGTTCTGCCCGAACTATAAAGAGGCAAAACACAAAACAAATAGAAGGTAGAGATCTTGAAAACTGGTGCCTGTTGCACCGACTCTATTCTTATCTTAATAGAAGTTTCTTTATTTCCAAACAACCACTTTCAACTTGATAACCATGTGAATTCTTTGTATTCTTAGCAGCGTTATTACCTTTCAATGTGTTTGAATTTCTGCAACACAATAACATTGTTCCCATTCTATACCTACCTCATGGATATCTGTCAGAATAGCTCAGCGAGTTGACTAGAGTACAAAAAGTTGACACTGCAAAAACTAGACTGTGATACGAACCGCCATCACTATGCCTTCAACACCATTTGTGCAGCTATCTCAGCTTACATCTATGCGGAAGCCGTGTACTACTTCAGTGAACTTGGCTAACTGGCGGCTTCGCCCATCTCAATGCGCATTTCCTTGCGCACCCAAAGCTCTGCCTTCTCCTAGCCTTATAGACAAGTTACTGGCTTCTAAAGGCAAAGTCGTCGCTGGTGTAGCAGTTGTTGGAGTTCTTGGTTTAGCATGGCTCAAGCATACTGAACGTCTTCAAGCAAAATCTGCCAAAAATGCTCGTTCCAACAGCTCGGAGTCGAAGTTGCCGACTTTAGCTCAAGAGCCCCTTGTGAAGTCGTCTTTATTCTCCAGGAACCCTTTCAAAGAATCTTCACCACCAACAAGCGATGATGATACCGACACTGACTGGACCGTAACCACTTCATCACGCCCCCAAGCCTCAAACAACTCCCCATCATCTCCAAAAGACATTGTCTGGATTCCGACCAACTGGCAGTGGATCCTTGCTCCTATTACATCCACTGCAATATTCATCCTTGACGCGACTCCAATCCCGATCATATCCTCCATAGTTGTCCTTCTCTCTCACATTATCCCCGTTCGGCACATAACAGATACCCTCCGTTCTACCATCAAACGCATCCACAGCTCGTTCACATCTAAGCGCAGACGCATCACCTCGGATGATCACAGCCTTGATGATCTCGATCGCGTGTGTAACTGGCGAGATTCCTTCTTAGCCGAACGAGCTGCCGGGAAAGCCCGTTTGCAACGTGATTTGCGCGATGAGTTGGTCAGTGAGCATTTTGCACATCTCAAAGAACAGCGACGCAAATGTATAGTGGATGATTTGGCACTACGAAGACGAAAGACGCGATGGGACGCGACTGACTCTGCTCATAATAGTGAATGGAGTGAAACACCTGATCGGTCTAGGACGAGTAGCCCGGAACCAGAGAAAGTTGTTGAGATAGTGGGAGAGCAAGCTGTGGAAGCGATTGATCAGACGAAGGCTTATTTTGCAGAGTTCAAAGCCATCCTAGAGAAGAATAAACGACTTCAGGAGGAGGAAGTGCTGGAAGAGAGATTGCAGATGAATGAGGCGAGATTCCTACAGCCCTGTACCGCTGCTACTAAGAATCTTCATTGTGAGCGTCCATCGTATGTCTCGTATGGTGGCTGTGCGTGGTAGGCTTTGTTAGTTTTGGGCCAAAGCCTAATGAAAGTTTAGGGGGTAATCAACAGGATGTAGCAAAAGGTCATATAGGAGGTTCCTGTGTTCCTATAAAAATGTCTGGCCAGATTTATTACGGATTGAAAGGGTTCCTTGTTTAGAGAATATGAAATAGACTGAGCCTAATCAGGAGGTAAATATTCAAACATAGGATGTATTGGTACATAGTACCCAAATGTCTTTACGAAAAAGAGCAGTAATAGCCCATTATATTCTTAAGAAAAACTCTGTAGCAGCTTAGACTCATTTAAGTAATAGAGAACTATCAAATTTCTACCTGGTAGTCTATTCCATATTTGGCGACTGTATACCAGCCTGGCTCTACTCAGGCTAGTCTCTGACATACTACTCATCAATTGTACAATGGCATCTGATCCATACCAAATCGCAAAATCATTAAGATAGAATTCAGTGACAGATTCTTTCATGTTCGAATATTACAGAAATACTGCCTTGTTCTCCAAATAAACTTCAGTGACCATACCATACTTCTCACCACCAAAACCATCGTCCCCCAACAACCCCTATACTCCCATTGCCTCCCTCTCTCACCATTTCTTTCCTCATCCCCAAACAAAAACACTATTACCATGCCCAGAATACACATAACACCCCTCCTCACATCCCCAAACCATGCATCTCATCCACCACTCGCACAAAACAACCCAACAATCCAACACAACCAACCCCAAGCACCTAAACAGCCAAACACACAAACCTACCAGCCAACCTTCAACCAATCCACTGCCAGCCAACAGCGCTTCATGCCTTAGCTGCCTCATGGCCAACAGCGAGCTAACCGGCCGCCAAATCAAAAGCCTCATCATCACTCGCGACCGCAAACGCCGCGAAGCAAAAGCTTACATCAAGGGCTCAACCACTCGCCGCAACGAAGAACGTGCCGTCAAGGCTGCTCGTTGCGGAAAGTGGCGGTTAAACGGTGAGTAGGGGGCCATAGGGTGTGGTAAGTAAGGGCTGTAGGAGGGAAGAGAGGTGGGAGATGAGGAGAAAGACAAGTAGCCTGCAAGCTATAGAAGATAGAAAAGGCCTTCAAGCCAGAAAACATCTAATGAAAAAGGTTTCGTTCCAAAAATAAAAGTATAATGCACAGTGAATATGGAACGTAAAGAATGTAGATGATAGGCTGGCATGCTGCCAGAAATGATATTTCGCAATCCTAATGCATAATGATGCTTAATCCGTGATCCCCTTTTTGAATGCATAATCGTACAAAAATAACAAATCCCGACTATTCTTTGATAGTCATTTCGTCAAACTCGTCCATCAACTCCTCCAATGGTACCTTCAATCCTTCATCATCGCCCATCGAGCTCTCGAGATCCATCTCATCCTGCTGTCTCTGCTGCTTGTAGAGATTGAGACCGGCACGTAACTCAGTATCTTCTTCGACATCACGTAAGAACATCTCATAATCACGCTCAAGTTTCTCTTGTTCTTGTTTGCGAGGCGCCATATCACTTTCTTCCTGAGCGAGGCGCTTAAGACGCCAGGTTCGGTTCTTGCGTTTCTTCTGGCTGCGTTGATAGTGTTTCTTGACGAGAACAACATCGGGAATGGTGGAGGCGTATTGTCTACTCAGCTCGAGGGCTTCGAATTGTGGGTTGTTGAAGTTGCTACCGCTGAGATGGAAGCCGAGTGCAGAATCGCCTGGATGAAGAACGGCACCGAGATGGGTGCGGACGGTGTAAGTTTTGTTGAAGTCAGAGGCAGGTGAAATGGTGGCATCGGCTAGGACAGAGTGGCCTTTTGATACGCCAATTGGCTCGATGTCGAGAACAATGAATTCCTGAAGCTCTTGGACGTCTGCTAGTGGCATGAAAGGTGTGTGCCAGAATTGCTTGGATGAGATTTCGGCGGTTTGTAGAGTAGTCGGGTCCATGACGTTAACGGAAGTGCCGATGCGGTAGCAGAGCACAAGTGGAGAGATATTGCCGGCTGATTTAGCGAGCTTGATAGGTAGTGCGACTAGGTCGTCTTTGCAGATTGGTACAATTTCTGCGGAAAAGGTGAATTTGTACTGTTTCGTGGAGGTGTGTACATCGTGAGAGATCAATTCTTGACTCTTCTTGGTGATGACTGGTGTGACAGATGATAGGAAATCGGTGAATTTTTCAGCCTGATTTCGATGGGCGAAGTAGAAGTCAATGCCATCATGAACTTCCTTGATGTTGATAGTGTCTGAATGAGCTCCATGCTTGAGGATGAGTTGTTCAAGATAGAGAAAGGTACGCTTATGTGGCACTTTTTGTCGGACTTGGACGCATGCGCGCCATGTGTGATGTGTGTATGATTTTTTGCAATCGGTGCATTGTTGGTTGTGGACGATGTATTCGACTTCGAAGGATTGCTGGACGATAGTGTCTTGAAAAGCCTCTTGTTGGACTGTGATTTTGACTTTGATACGGCGGGAATGGGGTTCGGTCCAGATAAATGATGCATCGATGATTCTGACTTTGGAAAGACCTTTCAGCCTCTTTAGGCACAGAGCAAGCAGTTCTCTTGACTCTGGCTGGCAAACCAACCACGACGTAGGCGGCGCATGCCATCGGTCGCAATCCCCACATGTGTGGAGGATCACCTCCCTCTGGATGCCTTGAGAAGCGTCTACGGTGAGTTTGAGGCACTCAGTACAGAGTGCCCCCGCGGCGGTTTGCCCGTCGATTGGGACGCCGCAATTGCAGCAAAGGATGGTGGCGATGGTGTTGGCCTGCGCGGCCGGGATGGCGATGACGCCCGAGTCGATTTCCATGATGAGAAGTTGTTGTTACAAAAAATGGGTGGGCGAATGGTGTTTTACAGAGGGTAGAGAGAAGTGGGAGAGGGAAAGAGGGGATTGGCGATACTGAATACTGGAAAGAGCGAAGTTAGCTTTGAAATCCAAAATAAAAAATATGGAAAGAACCAGAGGTGATGAGGGGCAGGTGCATTGCTGGCGTTGTGGCTGCTGTTGCTGCTGTGGCTGGTGCTGACTTTTAGCGGTGGCTAGTGCAACCGGGGTTTTGGAACTTTTTTTAACCTCCTGTCTCTTGCAGGCTAGTTGCAGCTGTCATCATTGCCAGAAGAGTTGATAGTATCAACCATTACCAACCACTGTCATCCGGAGAAATGTCCTTTTCGGGTCCAGTAAGAAGTATATGTCGAAACTTCCGGCAACAGCGCTTTATCTCAAGTACCAGCCCAGCATGGTATCCAAGAGCGCGTCCAGCATATCGCCAAAAGAGCCAGGAACCAGTGAAAAACCAATTCCAGGATCCATTGCAACGACTTGAAGACCTGGGAACAGACATTGTCGAGGAAATCCAGGTATCAAAACCAGCCACAACAGCACAAACAGCACCATCCATTCCATGGTACTTGCAGGATCAACTTACCACGACGAAACCTGAACAGCCCGACCACGTAGTGGCCAGGCAACAAATACCGACTCTTCCACAAGACCCGCCGCCATTACTAGAGCCATTGTTAGAATACATCTCGACAGATCTTGGGATGGATTACCTAACGTTGGTGGACCTCAGACAACTGGACCCGCCAGCTGCCCTCGGCTCCAACGTCATCATGGCTTTTGGCACTGCGCGGGGTGAAAAACATCTACATGTGTCAGCCGATCGTGCGTGTAGATGGTTGCGTAGCCAGCATAAGCTGCGGCCCAGAGCGGATGGATTGTTGGGTAGGGGAGAGTTGAAGCTCAAGTTGAGAAGACGGGCAAAGAAATTGAGAATTATGGCGCATGTGGGCTCGGCAGAAACGCCTGATATGGATGATGGGATACGTACCGGTTGGGTTTGTGTCAGTATTCCTGGTGTCAAGTCAGCGGATGGTACTTCAAGAGACGAGCCAGTGCAACAGGGATTCGTGGGCTTTGGGGAGTCATCAAATGATGTGCAGATTGTGCTACAATTGATGACAGAAGGGAAGAGAGAGGACTTGAGTCTAGAGCAGTACTGGAGTGCTCGCCTCAAACGGCAGATGATTCGGGAGGAAAAGGAAGGCATCAAATGGCATGACTTTGATGAGGAAGTGCGTGATGAAAGAACGCAATGGGTTGGTTAAGGGGGTAATACTGCGCGTTTTGTTAGCGATATTCACATCTCATTTCAATACCCTCTTCCCACAGCTGTGAGTTATATAGAGTCTTCTCTTTCCATAACGACCAGTAGAACATACCATACACTATCGCCGCACCCGCTCTCTCACTCTCTCCACCGCTCTCTCCACCGCTCTCTCCACTCTGCTCCCCGCCGCCCACCTCACCCGCCGCCACCAGAGCCTCGCCCTCTCCACCCTAGTGAAGTCAGGGGCGATGGGCAAGCCAACAGCACCCCGACGTCCACCAGTGTTGGCAGGAGGACTCGGCGGTGGTGGTGGGGCTTCCTCGGCCGGCTCGGTCTCGGTGACTATCACCCACGCAATGTAGTCGGGAATCAAGTACCTCATCGCAATTGGTAGGTCTGCCATTTTTTACTGCTTTGGGATGTTAGTAATTGCTCAAAGAGACACATGTTTGGTGTGTTCTGGGTGTCTATGGGAGGAAGATAGGGTCGCAAGTGCTTAGAATTGTGATATCAAAGCGGCGAGGGGATAGTGTAGATGCTAGACAGTGACTGCTACTGTCTTGCATGGCACATTCCTCCACGCCAATTGATTTGGGTATGAAAGGAAGGGGATAGTCTTACAATTGGTGTTGTGCTTGGAGAGAGGGGAAGAGGAAGAGTCGAAGTTCGTGGGCGACAAAATAAGGTGTTGTGTTGTGGGCTCAACCTTCGTGCCTTCCAGCCTTGAAAGCTCACCTGAGCAACCACCCGCTCCTTACTCTTTCGGAAAGTACAATGGGCGTATTTTCGTGAATTTCAGCTTTCGAATGGTACCATTTTCGTCATTTAGTGATGAAAATTGAGTTATCTGTTACGAAATATATGGCGGAGTTTGTCACGATCAGACGACACAGAGCTATTTCAAGACACAACTTTGTATTGATGTGCTATACACTACTCAGCCATGCTTGACTTGAATGACACAATACCAAACTGAATATAAACCAATCTCCAGTGGAGCCAATCACTTCTTTGATCGTAGTGTTTGGGATCTGCTCGAGACTTGATGCTGGTGAGGCATTCATGATTCTCAGTGAACTACGTAGAAGTGCGACTTCTTCGTGCTCTCCTCTCCTCCTCCTCCTTGTGCTTTCGGCTCGGCATGTGCAGCCATTAGCACCAGGACCAAATCCGAACGACACAACACCAAGCAGGGTATGAGTCTAAAACACACTCCACCAAAATCCTTGACGCTGTTTAAAGCAGTAAGCAGCAGGCACCATGACCAAAGCCTACATAACTCCCCCGCCAGTGGTATTTGAGAGCTAGTGGGTTCTGATGGCAGGGCGTATTAGTGGCGGCGGCACCAGCACCTAAAAGTCGTTGTCGTTTTTGTTTGATGCCATCCTCATCTAGCTCTGCAATAATGATCCAATGCTGATTGAACACTGGCAAACTGAAACTGTAGCCCAAAGTCGCTTCTCTGTTGCTTCTCGCGCCCGAATCCAGCTTTGATGAAGTTAGCATTTCCATCGTTTGTGCATGTGATGATGCATCATATTGGTATTTACTTACCTGGCCATGGTTGGAACAGGTCGCGAACATGACATGACCCGTGCGGATGATTTGGGGGTATAAAGACCAAACTAGTGCTGCAGTTGCCACCAGAGTATCTGCTTCGACAGCAGCCAGAGCCACAAAGTGTGAGCGTCGGGAATAGTCATATGGCGAGAGGGGGCTTCGAGCGGACCGAGTTTTGTGTAAAACAGATGTGTTAATTACTGTAATGAACGAGACGGTACACGCGGCGGACGTGGCTAACTGAATGCGAAGTTAGTATTGTAATCTTGTGGGCCCAAGGGCGGGAATATCGAGGCCTACCGGTGTGGGCAGGGTGCAGTGGCCAGGAACGTTTATTTGGCCGCTGTTGAAGCAGACTCACTCAAAAGATTAGAAGTAGGTTTGTTTCTTGACGATGAATTGAGATTGTAAAAGTTGGCGATATGACACACCACCAAGCTGAAATAGAATCAGAAGCACGAGCTGGCCATGACGCTATCCAGTGAGCCCAAACCGTAGTCAATCCTCCTCACTCTTTCCAATTGAGCTCTCACTGGCTCTAACGAAAGCAATGGATTGAACTAGAAGTGCGGCGAGAGGTGGCGGTGAGAGGCGTAAGAAACCCGACTGAAGACAAAGGTCTCTTGCTTTCAGTATCGATGTCTGGCGGAATGAGTGATAAATTAGAGCCCAGCGACGGAGATAATCCTGCTTGGTTTGTCACCTCAGAGTGGATTGCCATCTAGCAGAGTAGTTTCATCCTGTTGCAGATTGAATGGAGAGCGGATCCAAAGCCATGCGGCTAGTGTATTCAATCAGCCAGATCCACCGTGTTGTTTTGCTAAAGTGGCAGACATAGTCTATCAAGTGTGAGTTGCAGAAGGATTCAAACTCCAGAAGAGTCAAACTTACAGAAAGAAAGACCCATCATGGATATCATGGTCCCAGAAAGATAAGCTAGTCCATGCTGGTGTGGAGGTATAGACTAGCCTAAGAAATTGAGCCGACACACTGACAATGTCGATATGATCGAAGAGCTTTTCTACCACCACGCAGAACACACGAACTTCTGGATCAGATGCCATAGGTACTAAAAGCCAGACCCATCATGGATATCATGGTCCCGGAAAGATAAGCTGGTCCATGCTGGTGTGGAGGTATGGACCAGCCTAAGAAATTGAGCCGACACACCGACAATGTCGATATGATCGAAGGGCTTTTCCACCACCAGGCAGAACACACGAACTTCTGGATCAGATGCCACAGGTACTGAAAGCCAGACCCATCATGGATATCATGGTCCCGGAAAGATAAGCTGGTCCATGCTGGTGTGGAGGTATGGACCAGCCTAAGAAATTGAGCCGACACACCGACAATGTCGATATGATCGAAGGGCTTTTCCACCACCAGGCAGAACACACGAACTTCTGGATCAGATGCCACAGGTACTGAAAGCCAGATCTCCAGGGACTGTTATACCAGAAAGCATCTACCAGCAGTTCAAGTTAGACTTGTCCAATAATTAAACTGCGATGTGACACTTACCATGGCTGGTTCCACGATTAGGGTGCTCTATACCACCGCCGAATCGACGGTGACTCTATTATCTACAGCATCTGTCAGTCAACACGTTGAGCACACGAGAGAGATACCAACCGTCGAATATGTCCGCACTCTAGACCCAGCTTTGTTTTTGTGGCCTCCTTGTCCACGCCGCACGGTGGATCGCAAGGAGGCCACAAGGGCTTCCTGTTGAGGAAGAGGATGATTGAGTTGAACAATACTGAGAAGAGCGAAGTTAGCATCGTCTATACACAAATAATAAGACTGGCAAAGTAAGGAATGGTATGTGCAATGCAAGCTCGAGTGGAATAGGGGTAGACTGGCAACACTGCAGCCTCGCAAAACAACAAATCCACCATAAGCAACCCGATTGAGCCACAATTGGCTCAAAGTCACTCAACAGCTGCTGTTGAGGACTGATAGGTATATAAGTAGCTTGTTTGTGATGTGGAATGGCTTCGGGGTGGTGCTTAGGAGGTGGAGGTGGAGCGTGAAATGAGGGTTTCAGCGGAGAACGCAAGGAACTCATTGCGAATAGCTCTGAGAAGTCATAACATACGGTGTACTGCCGTAGATGAGAATGAAAATCATTATTGATAATGGGGTAGTTTGGAAATGGGGTAATGGTGTTGATTGTGCTGATTGATGGATGCTGAGTAGCAGAAATCAAAGCCCAAGGGATTGATGACGACTATGACAATGAGCTGCACATGCAGACAGCTTCAATAAGCCGTAGCATGGCGAGCTTAGCAGCATTGATGATGGAAAGTATAAACAGTGATGGGGATCAAAGCAATGAGGATATTCATGTGTTTTGATGGATGTACAGTGAAAAACTGATGTGAGAAATGGATTTCGGAGCGGGAAGCTGTCAGAACGACTTACTTTCTTCTCGAAAAGTGCCAGAGGCGATAGAATGACTCTGAAAGATACGCCTAAGGATGGAACAAAGATGTAAGAATGGATGTTGTGTTGCGGTGGATGGACGAGGAGATGGAAGAAGAAGATTGAGAGGAGGATGAAAGTGAGAATTTGGACGACTGACGAGAGGCTGGGGCCTGCTGCTTACTTATATACTTTTCGGGCTTGTTACTGGTCATAGGGCGTTGTGGAGCGTCTCGGCGTGCGATTGCCCGATCTGTTGCCGTATAATAACACGGCAGGAATTGCCTCACAGTGCTCATGCATCGTGGAAGATGATTCAATTGACCTAATTGGACTCGTAGAACTGAGGAGCATACTCTAGCAACCAGCTCTTCTCTATCTTTGTGATGTCCCGGATGTATGTCTTGTTTGCGGTCTCCATAACCTCATGGAAGACCACCCATTGTGCCTTGCGATTGAACATGAGCGAGCTTGGATGAGCGTGCAAAGTGAGCCCATTGACACTCTTGAAGCTTCCATCCGCCTGCATCTTTGCTGCATGAGCAAAGTAACCTGTTGTTAGACATCGTGCGATCTTCTCAGCCTTGTTTTGACCATCAATCATACCCTCGCCCACTCCCCGAGCTAGCGAAGTTTTCGAAGACTCCTCGACATCCACCCCGAACCGCTCCAAATAACGCCGAAGCTGATTGCGAATACTTACAGCCCTGGACAAAGACTTGAAGTTGACATAATTGTCCCTACACCACTTTGCATCCTTCCTACCGCGAGTAACAAACGCCTGATACAAGTTCAATAACGTTAACTGGTCACCCTCCTCCACCGCAAATCGTCTCCGCGCCGTTTCCATTAGCTTTTTACCCCCGTCGTGTTGCACCCAGACTGCACCTTGAAGACTAGTCATTGCTGCAATGGTGAGAACTTCATTGAGCACACCAAAAGATGGAGCAGTCAACAACACCTTAGCCATCATTGGCTCCACGGACAACTCCGCCATCCTCAGACCAAGCGGACGCGTCAACTTTGCATAATCATCCAGAGCACCGAGCGAATACAAACTTTCGAGCGCACGAATAACAAGTTCCGCTGGCGGAGAGGTTAGGAAATCAAAGCGAGCAATGTTATCTATACCCAACGCCTTCATTTGCAGAATCATCGGCGCCAGGTTAGACCGCTGAATTTCTGGAGGTGTCGCGTCGCTCATGGAGTCATAGACTTGTTCCACATAGAGTCGATAGCATTTGCCAGCTTTGGTGCGTCCAGCTCGGCCAGCGCGTTGATTAGCAGAAGCTTTGGAAATTGCTGTCGAGGTAAGTGTTTCGATTCCAGAAGATGGATTGTAAGCGCGCAACTTGACAAATCCACAGTCTACGACGAAATTAATTCCTTCAATGGTGACCGACGCCTCCGCGATGTTGGTAGCGACGATAACTTTGCGAGTGTCGGTGGGCGCGGCCTCGAAAACATACATTTGCTGTTCTGTGGACAGGCCGGCATACAATGGAAGAGGTTGGATAGCGGGACTCTTGATTTGCATCTCGACGGCACGTTCGTTGATCATGTCGATAGCTTCTTCAATCTCGTTGCGACCAGTGAGAAAGAGAAGAATATCGCCGTCGCCTTCTTTGGTATGAATGTCCAGGACAGTGTCGACGGCACAACGCAAGTAGTTCTCGGCTGGCTGTTCCAAGTAGTTGATATCAACAGGAAACATACGGCCTTCAAGGTTGACAATGGTAGCAACATCAGTGGTTGGTGTATCCAGTTGCTTTGCGGGCCCCTTCCCGGTTTCACTAGCCTCAGCATTGGTAAAGAACTTCAAGAATTCCTCTGCTTGGATGGTAGCACTGCTAACAATGATTCGCAGTTCAGGACGACGACGTCGAATCTTCTTTAGGAGACCCAATAAAACATCTGAACTGAGAGAACGCTCATGAGCCTCGTCAACCTGAGAATGTGTTAATAAGATCGAGAAAGAGTTGGAAAAGACTATACCATGATAACGGAATACCGAGACAGCAATGGATCAACAAGGGCTTCTCGCAATAGAAGGCCATCTGTCAGAAATTTAATGCGAGTTGCCTCGGAAGTAACATCTTCGAAACGAATACTATATCCGACCTGAGTTTGTTAGTCAAGAGCAGGGAGAAGATGATTGCAGAAAAACATGGATCAAGGGAAAAGGGGGCTCAAAAAACGTACCTCTTGGCCGAGAGTGCACTCCAGCTCTTGTGCAACTCTGGCAGCAACGCTAGTTGCAGCGACTCGACGCGGTTGAGTGACAGCAACAGCCTTGCCGTCGGCGCACCAGCCTGCTTGATACAAGAATTGGGGAATTTGGGTTGTTTTGCCGCTGCCGGTTTGTCCAACGACTATGACTACCGGGTACTTCTCAATGAGATAGAGCAAACTCTTTTTGTGTCGGGCTATGGGCAGCAGAGATGGCGGCTTGTATGAGGATGCCACAAACTCTGCACCGGTTCCCAGCTCTTGATCCTCCATTTTGGGGGTCAGGTAATTGGTTGTGTTTGTGTTGTTTGGGTATCGGAGCAAATGGGTAGTGGATTCAGGGGGGATCACTAGGTGAAAGAGAAAGAACAACAACGCAGCAAACCAGAAGGATTTGGGCTAGGCAGACCCTCGAGGAAGGTATGTTCAGATGCACCACGCTCCGGGTTTACTTCTAACGGTGCTATAGACTGTCTATTCTGGGTCTCTCCAACCTCAGAGATTGGTTCAATCTACCTCGCAATGTCTAGCGCAACTGCAGTTGAAACCTCAAAGAACCAGTATGGCCGGGCGCTTTCGCCGATGTTCCTCCGCCAACGAAGCAGGTTCAAGATATATCGTTGACTTGTCCCTTGAACCTTGTGTTGACGACCTCACAGTTGTCAACTCCCGATGCTACTATGCCCCTGGATCGGGACGAAGAGATGCGACTTGACGTTAGAAAATGTCAACGCTATAAAACGCCACACCCAAGTTCGTGATGAGTCAGCAAATTGACTGTTGAACGCCACAATTTCAACGGCGACGCCACAGCATGACGTTTCCCCCGCGCTCTCAAGGCTCCCGATTCTTCTCTATCAAAGCTGGTTCAGATGGCGGTTTCCCAACCATATTTGCCTATTACCCGGTCCTAGAGGAAAGTCTTGCATTGTTACACCTTGCACTTGCTCTATATTGTGTAAAGGAGCTTGCACTCCGCTCTGATCTACCACAAGGAGGTGCTATACGTCTGTCCAGCTTCCTCGCGTCTCATCGCTGGCGCCAAAGCCCGACCGCGTTTGCATACACTTGCAGCTTCCCCAAGTCAGGTACCTGCATTCGCACGTCTACCGCCGTTCAAATTTCTCCTCTTCTGCCTGCCAGGAGCCCTCTTCTTCACCTCGACATCCACCAGCACCTCCCTGTCTGTCGCAGTGACGAGCAGATAACCATCCAGGAACATGGCGGACAAGGCATCTGAAAAGCCGGCCGAGAAGGTCGAGGCTGCTACTGAGTCCACGGCTCCTGCATCCAGCGCTCTCAAGTCCGCAACCTCAACTGGCGCCGAGTCGCCACGAACTGTTCGTGAAGCGGACGCGCTATTCGACGCAGACGACGAAGTCCCAGAAGCTCATCTTCCTGCCCCTGAACGCTCATCAACACCCAAGAAGCGCGTGAGCTTTCAGGACGAACATGATGAAGGTCCCGTCCCACCACCGAAGCCTCCGCGCCCCTTGAGCCCAAAAGCACAGGCCGAGCAGACATTGATCGAAGCATTTCCCAGCATGGATGCAAAGGTTATCAAGGCCGTCTTGGTAGCTAGTGGCGGAAAAGTTGAGCCTGCATTCAACGCACTGCTAAGTATGAAAACGTGAATTTCAAAGATACATATCGCTAATCAACAAGTTAGGCATGTCCGATCCTGATTTCCAGGAGACAGCTCCCCCACCTCCGCCTCGTAAGACGATGTCGCAGATCGAACGGGACGAGCTGTATGCTAGACAACTAGCCGAACAATACGAGAGCTCATATGAGGGCTTTGGCTCTCGTGGTCGCGGTAACCCCCCACTACCTAGACGTTCGACTGGCCAGTCAACACTAAATGCAAACGACATGCATGGCGAAAAGGAGCATAGCTTCCTCGACGGTACGCGGTTCTTACTTGGAGAGGAGCCAATGCTAAACGAATATAGACGATCTACCAGTAATTCAGGAGAAGCTCACCAAGACCTTCAACGAGACGAAGAGCACCGTCAACAAGTGGTGGGGCGACTTTCAGAAAAAACTCGACGGCGACGAAAGCATGGATCCGATTCCCCGCCCCGGTGGACGCCCTCAACCACCACGCAATGACTTTGGCCCTTCGCAATCCAACCAGATCCATGGTATCCGCAAGAACGCCGAAAGCTCTCGTCGCTCTGGCGAACATGACCGCTACGATGCTGACCCACAGGTACTTGCTGACGACTTTGGACACCGCCTGGAACTTCGTGAAGACGAAAGTAGGCTCAAGTACCTCTCTTCTTTTGCGCGTCATGCTTTCTTTCAGATTCGTGATGAGTTTCGCGAAATCACCCGTCCCTGTAGGAAAATTATGACATTATATCCTTTGCCTCGTGCATTTCGATAATTACAAGATCGCTAACAAGAAATATAGCTCCCCCAGCAAGACAAGCGCGAGGCCAACGTCCCCTCGCCAATCCCAATCTGTTCAAGCAAACCCAAACATCAGGCGACGGCCAGGAGTCCGGCATAATGGCCGGTTCTTCCTCGTCCTCGCCGATGGGCATCGGCCGCAAACCGTCGCCGGCGCAGGGTAGTAAGGCAGGCGGCAAATGGCAGCCGTTGACGAGTGTGGAGCCTACGAGCCTGGATGATCATGATCCGTTTAGTTTGGGCGATAGTGACGACGACTATTCTTCTTCTAAGACAGGCAGTAAGGCGTCTGAGAGCAAAAAGGATGCGGACAAGGAGGATACCAAAGTTGGCGAGTCTAGCGTGACTAAGCCAGCCCAGGCTTCCAAGGCGGGTGAATCATCATCGGTGGCGGTTAAGGATGGAAAGAAGGAGGTGCCGAAAGAAGTGGAAGATGCGTTCAAGGAAGAAAAGTGATAGGTGTGTGGGTTTGTGTTTGTGTAAGATGGGGTTGAGTTGAGTTCTTGGTTTGGGTTAAGCTGTAGCATAGCAATTTATCCTCTGGTTGAGGCGAGCGAATAAAGGCTCTTTGGTTTGAATCTATTCTCAGCTCTTCATGAAGGCCTTCCTCTTCTGCTTTCATTCAATAGCTAGGCAGTTCTCCGACGAATCGTACACTTCTCTGATGACACCCACAATGACTCGAAACACCATAAGCTCTAAATTTGTGCATTGCTATGATGATTTCATTCCTGCATTGACAGCAATCAAAGATTTGATCCTTCCTCCTGTGCCACCTTTCCAACGATGTTGTACCGCTTGCTGAAGAACGTGAACCAATCACTGAGCACTTTCTTATGGTCATCGTTCAAATCCTCCCAATCCGGACGGCAATCTTCTGCCTTGAGCGAAGATTGTGCTAGAGCTCGTGATGCATCTTTGCCTGTGAAAACTGAGGATTTGTCAGTACTCCACACCTTTGAAGGTATCATGAGGCAAGAAGAGCGAGTCATGTGTCACACATTCATCCATAAACATTTTGAAAAAGGAGTAGTGCCTAGAGTTGAGTGGACGATATGTGTAAAAGAATGATCTGGAGAAAGCTGAAATGGGGCTTGTATTACCGTGATAGCTTGCGCCTTTTTCGTAGGACTTGTTTCCTGTTACGTCGAAGATTGTTCCCTGGTTGACGTTAGACTTGTGGTACGATAGTAGCTAGAGAAATCGGGTTGCTGCCTGTGCGAAAATATAGGCATTTGTAACAGAGAGCAGGTGTAAGCAAGTACCTTGATAGCGACATAAGTTGGAAAGCCTTCATGTTCACCTGTGCCTCGTTAGTCACTGGATCTCTAAAGCGCATAGCCAACGCGGCCAAAATATCCCGTTCTCGATTTTGAAAATGACTAAGATATCCAAGCTCTTCAAGGGGCACCTACCATCGCATTTTGCTAGATGCTCTAACGTGATAGGATCATCCTTTGGTGGGTTGAGTTGAACAGGCTGCTTGGGCTCGAATTTGCCCTTGGTCTCGCCTGATGCGCCACCGTGTGCTGATGGATCTGACATTTTGATTGTATCCTGGAAATGAAGATAGATTTATATAAAGGAAGGTTTTGTTGGAGGTTTGGGGTGATTATCTGGGAAGCTAACGCCATCGATTCGGAAACGGCTTTGAATGACTCCGCATTCGGCAAAACCCCAACTTCACCTCGTCTCAACGTCAAATGTTACATCACTTCGCTCTATCACCACTTTTTCACTAAAGTTCTTCGCGAAAAGGCACATAGATCAACGGTTTGTTTGATATACTCAGAGTATTTCAATCCCAATTCAGGGAAGAGGATTGCTGCTCCGCCAGCATGCCTGAGCAGCGGTCTGCTATTTCAATTGCTCGAAACCTGAAGTGTCTTAAGCTTGGTTATTTTACCGTACAGGAACGAAGTATAGCCAGAGGTTGGAAGGTATACAATACCCTCAAGGCAAGTTCCGATAGCGTTGTTTTCCACAAGCTGTCTTGCAGTGACGAAATGCCCAGCCCGCAGCACGTTGGCTAGCAGCGTATCCTTAATTCGTAATTTAGCATTCTCTTGATGATCTCCTGCTTCGCCGCCTTGCGACTCTTCTTCTGGTCACGCTAGCCTGGAAATGCACTAAGAGAGTCTGACAAAGTCAATACTTGGTTGCTGGAATTCGGGAGGCTCAACTTGACTTGCGCCCACAAGCCCTACCATCAACAATTTATGTGGTACTACCAACTTGTAAGCCATTTTGAATGCATCTTAGGTCGCACATCGCACATGCTACACTTGCCGTTGACGTGATGAGCACATAACCAATCCTAAAGAGAGAATTATTCCACCTTACCGAGGCTTTTGGACAGAGAGATAAATTACCCAGCGATTTTACACCGTCTCCTCAATCAAACAAAAGTACTCTGAAATATGCAATACTTTGACGCCCCCCAGACCGACTTTTTGATGTTGCACCGGCTTCAACATGCTATGCATAGGAGCAGCTTTATGGTTCGCACAGCGAATTTGGTCTTGAGAGTCGAAGCGCAATTACATATATTGTGCTACCGTTTGATTAAGAAAGAAACCTCTCACTTCCTTACCTCCAGCATCGGCCCGCTGTTCCTGTAAGTCCCTTGCTATGCAAGCGGGGAGCCTTCTTGCATACTGACCGTAGTACACATAGTCACTGGGATCTGCCTATATGCGCTTAAAACTGCATCTCGCGTGGAAATCGCCATCCTGGCACAAAGTCTGAAGTCACACAAAAAACTGGGAATTCAGAGCCAGGGCTGACACATGCCACCTTAACCGTCGAAGACACACTGGAACTTCCAAGGGATTATACAAGAGGCCGCTGTTAAGGCGAGGCTATTGGTGATACGGTGGCATCGTTTTCTCATTTCCCTTGACGGTAAGGATTCCGATTTGATAAAGATCTCTGTGGCACAAAAGAACAAATGTATTGAATCTTCAGGCTTGTATCAATTGTAACACGAACCGAGGATACTCAGAATTGATGATACTCGACGTATCTAAATTGAAGTATAGAACATCCGTAGATTGTGTGCAAATTCTGCAATATGCAAGAATTTTCAATGTCTCACAGCTGCGGCGCAACAGAAATGTCTCAAGAGTACAGCTCGCTTCTTGTGCTACTAGACTCCATGACTTCACTCAGTAAGCCGCAGCATTATATGAAGACATGTACATTGGTGAATTAAGTGTTATGTATGAGGTATACATGATATCGATGATGTAGTAGTTCAAAAATGGGTACCTGCAGCTCCCATCCACCCCAACCCATAACTCCAGATCTTGAGCAATTCCATATTCTGCTTCGTGAGCTAAGGCCAGACAAAAGAACTGCCGTAAGAAGATAACCATCTTCATATGCTGTGCAGACGCAAAGTTGCAGTCACATCCAAAGTGTCCACGAAAATGATGGAAGATGGAACAAACTTGGACGCCGTTGCCAAAATAGAGAGAAAGTGATGTACGACTCCAGAATTTCCTGTATCGAGACTCCCAGGTGAATATAATTCTGCAACTAGCTTTGCATCTGCGCGTCATCTGAAATGAAACGCGGCAGTCCTTGTGTTCTACAGTCTGGACACCGCTCGTTGGGAAGTTGGATTTCTTCTTTCATCTGCCACGGGGAGAAGCATTGATGACCCGGTGCGTTTCGTGCACTATGGCAATATTTGAGTAGACGAAGTTTCTTATGGCCACAGCCATATATGAAGCCGTCGTATTGGCACATTATGATAAATGGAGAACTAGATCATTCTCAGCGATATTTATAGCATTTTGAAACTACGCACACGTACTGAAGAGCTTGTCGGTTTATTTTAACTGGTAAGATGTTGTCTAGATATCAGCAAGTTTTTATTGAGAGTACAGATCTGAATTTCGTCGATAGTTCGCAGGAAGATTTTGTTCTGGGGTTCTGGTCCCAGGAATGATGGAAGGGGACGAGAATTTATACCCAGAGCGTCAACGGTTACACATGCATAATGCACAAATATTGATATAAAGGTCAATGAAGCAACCAGTTCGTAGCCTGCGTGGCACGCCCTGGAAACTCCATCCATCAACATGACACGGTATTGTCGTCGACCAAGGTATCATGCTACTTGAGCCTAACCTTATTATAACAAATCAAGGATTTAATGGCCTTGACAAAAACATTCCAGCCACAAAATCTCAATCCTCTTACAAATCGTGCTCAATGGCCATCAGCATCATTTACTTGCTATGCCTTAACATCTTGAGCTTGTTTCATTTCCGCAATCCTGAGAGTTGGTATTGCTACGCGAAACGCAGTCATGGGATATGGGCATACTGTTCTGAAAAATAGTCTGGCAGACACCGTACCATACTTAATCGACGCATCTGTTCGAATGCTTCACTCATTTGGGCCTTAAAGGGATAAGAGCCTTGGAAGATGGTATAGACTTTCAACAATTGAAGACGAGGATTTGTTCAACCGAATCCGCGCCAAAGACTTGCTGATATCTGATTCAAGATGTATTAACCAGATTTTTTCTATGGGTTCAAACAAGCCTCCATACGACTTCAAAGGTCTTTCCGCTTTTGCTCATTACTTACCTAGCTACAGGGTGGTCCGCCACATATCGTGGGACATGCCTGGTCGACATATGCTACCCCATATGACATTTTGAATGGACGCCTGCATCGCTTTCTGGATTTTCCATCAAGTTGGAGGTTGAGGTGACGTTGTTCATGACACTCCTTCCGCACCCTAACTTCTTTATGATCGCACGAGAAACTTATTCCTTGGTAATCGCACATTTTGAATGAAGTACCAGAAGACCCGATTATGTACTTATCTAGAACGCAAACTACGGTGATTCAATGTCTCTGTCAGTCAGATTGAAAATGTCGTCAATAGATTTACTTTCAATGTAGGACTACAATCTTATCGAGCCGAATGAAGGTCAGGACCGAGCTACTGATACTCAAATTGACCTGGATGACGTTGCGTACTGGGCTATCGCGCCGAAAGAATTTTACACAAGCAAAATTCTTTTTCTTGGATATCAGTCTGTCGGTCAGAAATTGATGCCTCTCTTGTTCTTATTTTGCATTCACAACAGAGGCAGGGTGAGCTATCCTTTTATACGCAAATCGTCTACGCCTAGTAAATGTTTATCAGTCATCCCCCAAGCTGAATTCACCCATAAATTACATTTGCCGCTCTATTTGGACGCTTATTTGCAGTATTTTATACATTACCTATCACTTGACAGCTTATGATGACCCTATCACTGATCATATCGCAGACACTACTTACTACTTAATGAGCTAACAGATTCCATCTGCCGCTGTATTCAACATTGTATTGAATGGCCTTCACCCCCTATTTCCAAACTAAATTTAGATAACCAGACAAGACGGTCTAGCGACACGAATACTCGTAAGGCTACAATGGGCTGCTTTTTTCACAGGCACTATCTTAAGTTCTTAACCCTTCTTGTGAGTCTTCACTTCACATTTGAACCTTTCTCTTCTGTGCGCACATGGGACGCGTCTTCCTCTTTTCGTTCCCGTTGTCCATAGTCACCATACTTATCGCGATCCTCCCTTTGAAAGGACAGGCTTTTGTCCCGGCTGCTTGCGGTGTCCACATGATTCCCAGTTCATGACCCAACCATGCCCACAGGTGTACCCACGACTAACCTCTCGGTACATATTTGATTACTGCGAAGATGAACGCTTCTATAGATGAAATTAGCAAAATGATAGGAACAGGGTCTATCGCAAATCTTCAATGGCTTATCTGGAACTCTTAAACCGTAGCCACACGACAGATAATTTAGGAAATGGCGTGTAGTAGGAACTTACGATCAAACTGCTCTGATGTGGAGCTGATCTTGTCGCTTCAGTTTCTGGTAATGATATATTCAGCTATATCACACATGTTGACTGTGCTTTATAATTTGTTTCTTCTTGGGGCATTGTATCTGAGCCAGCATATCTTGCAAAGGAATAGCTAGACCGCCCATTGATACGCATATCTAGGTCTAGGAACCGCTAGCCTGACTAAGTCACCTTGATAATGGCGGCAGGTCCATCTGTCATTTTCTTCGTTCACTTTGGTACCTTAGCAGATGAGGAAGGCTCAAAGACATACTTAGGAAAGGAAGACGGCATGTTTCATGGACTAAAGATATGCTCCCGCTTTAAGATGGTATGTATCAGGCTATCTGCCTCAAACTTGATTTACCATCAGAATGAGTTTGTCAAAGAATCGTGAGCACATACTAATCAACAGGCTCAATCTTTTACCAGTTATCGCCTCTACTTCATTCTCAATCAAATGTAAAAGTGTTGCGAACCCAGTCCCATAATCCCATGAACAGATCACATCTTCAGCGCCCGCCTGAACCAAAACAAAACGCACCCTCTCGCTGTACAAGTGCTACAGCCCCATTTGTCTGTCTGTCACCAGTAATGACTGCTTTCTCCGCTTACAGGACACACTTGGGAGACACAGCTCTTCTGGGCATAGCATGTTTTGAACATGCAAATCCCGAAAAAGTCCACAGATTATTGGGGGCACAGGCGATATGCACCCCATTTCTGGCGGACGTAACCCGACTTTTGCTTGAACGAACTGCTTGAAATTGAAAACGCGTGACTGAGGTCGAGTTCTGAGGCTGGCGCAAGCATTTAAGCAGATCGCATTCTTTCTCATCGGTACACACTCCTTATGTGCAGCGGTTTGGATGATGGCAAAAGCGCCTAATGAGCTGTCGTTAATCGCGATGAAGTCGAGGTGTCAAAGTCCTGGCGAACAACAAAAGATAGAAGGATCTAAGTCAGGTCCGGTGGTACGACGCTTCGGGTAGCCGGCCCGCCCCATCGGGACAGGCGAGCCAATGACATAAAGGGAATCGGATACCCCCCGATGGAGTTGTAACTTTTGCGATCTTTCTCGTTTGTGAAGTCTCGCCTTGGGTTTAACGTGCAACTGTTTTAGAGACAGCTGAGCAGCCTTCGCGCACTGCGGTCATCGTTCTATAGTTTTGGATTAACAAGAACGTTCATTGAGCTCACCTCGCACGCAGGTATGTGATAATGTGGTAGCTCATTGTTAAGGCATGGTGAAGCGTGCGTAACGAACACAGAATTGACGACAGTAGTTGCTAGGTACGGATTCTATCAATAACTTCAGACACACATCAAAATGTCTGCGCGGGAGACCGAGCATGAGCACAATCGACCTGCGACGCCGTTAGAAACGGATGTATGACAGACCTCCAATCTCGTCAGGCTTCATATTGAAATTGACTGCCCCTTTAGTCTGGTCCATCGTCTCTGGGCGATGATGCCGATTCTGCAATCAGTGATATCAAATCTACAGGGTACATTTACAAGTCACTGGTAAATACATTCAATACTGACCACAGTACAGGCGAACTGAATCTTTGGCGAGTTCGGCATATGCTTACCAATTCAAAGATGGGCGAAGATACCATGTAGAGATCGCAGGTCATGGTTTTATAGTCTGAACTAACTATCTCAGGGATACGACGCGGGAGTATATATGCTTCCTAATGATGAAGCTGAACAAGACCGACTTGACCTTCAACACCATGTTTTTCGCATATCGGTGGATGGCAAATTATTTCTAGCACCAATACCGAAAGATGTTCAAAGTGTTCTTGATGTTGGGTGTGGAACAGGCATTGTACGTCCGTTGTTTTTACCCTTTCGTATCTAACACGATCATAGTGGACTATTGAGTTTGCTGATGATTATCCAAACGCTTCGGTTCTGGGCGTGGATCTGAGCCCCATACAACCAGCATACGTACCTGTGAACTGTAGCTTCAGGGTTGATAATGTCGAAACCGATTGGGTGCATGAAGAAACGTACGACTTTATACACTCGCGGGCAATGGTTGCTGCTCTCAAAGACTGGCCCGGATTCATACAGCAAGCTTTTGAGTAAGTATCTAGGTAGTTATCATTGGATACAACACAATTTGCTGACATAATGTTAGCCATCTAAACCCTGGCGGATATCTCGAAATGCAAGATGTAAGAGTTTCGGAACGAATCATAGTTGGACCCGACGCTAATGGTCACAGGTATCCTTTCCCACGGGATGCAATAATCCTGAAGATGAAGCCATTAGTAGAGTTCGTGACTATGGAGACGTTATGTTAGAAGCAGGCAAAAGAATCGGTCTCGACTTTGAGGCTCCCGAGAAATGGAGAGAATGGCTAGAGGCAGCTGGGTTCGTTGATATCCATATGAAGTGGGTCAATTGGCCTATTGGGCCGTGGGCAAAGCATCAAAAGAACAAGATTTTGGGAAGATTTACCTATCTCGACTTTTATGATGCGATCGAGGCCGCGGGACCTCTAGTCATAGCTGCCCTGGGCAAGACACAAGAAGAAGTCCAAACGTTGATTGACGACTCGAGGGCTGAATTCAAGGCACAGAAGATTCGACTCTATCAACGAGTGTGTTTCTGCTACGCACGAAAACCAGAGAACACGCAAGAAGAGGAGGTCCCATCCGTAATTGATGTTGAGGCCGAGAACAAGCAAATTGCTGATCTCGAGGCGGCCAAAGCCACCACGTAACTAGAGCATTTTCCAGCGCGTACTGTCAATGTGGTTATGTTGCTTGCTTATATCCCGGGTAATTCCAGTCCTCTGAAAGTATCTTATTGTTTGTAAAGTTGCTATCAGCTTTCTTCTCTAAAGCAATTGCGATGTCATCAGTAGAGGCATGCTCACTTCCACGGAAAATGTACTGCACCCGACCCACAGACCAAATGCGCCTTCCTCACTTCAACTGTGCAAAACAATCGATTACTTTGTCTGCATCCCTCAAATACTTAAGGAACACCTATTTATTCTAGGAAAGGCAAATCGGCATGGTTGACCGTGGCTGCATTGGGCTTCCGGCGGACTTGCTTCGTTGCTCATGGATGCCTTTCTGATTAGTCGTTCAGAAAGAGTACAGATCTTACCAACAATAAGCTCAGTGATCACAGTGAAGTATAAATCACGCCGTGAAGAAAGGAATAGTTTGAACTCGACACAGACAGATTTTGGCGCACTACTTGCAATTTCATCAAAACCTCGAAATTCGAAAAAGGTGATAAGTAGTATCATTTCCCACTCCAACAGTCAAGATGAGTTGTCGATATTCTTTTTCAGCATGTTTAGCAACATTGCAATGAGCCAAATATCTCATATCGGAGAGATCACTGAAACCTTCGATCCGCTACCCGCGTCTGTTAATGGCCCTACCATGCCGACTTCTGGATTCCTGACGATGCCTTTGGGCTATGGCACATATGTGGTCCTGGATGGTTTCTATCAATCTATGTTCGTCGTATCAACTGAGGGTGTGATCCTCATTGATTCGCCCCCAACCACGGACCTACTCTTAAAGTACGCGATTGGAAACGTCACAGACAAACCAGTCACCCACATGGTCTACAGCCATGCGCATGCGGACCATATTGGATCAGCATATCGATTTGCCGGCCCAAAAGTCCACATCGTTGCACACGAAGAAACTCTTCGCCTTCTGAAGGAGGTACCGTCTGATTCAATGAGACCACTACCAACGACAACATTCAAGGACAATCTAAACCTTGTCGTCGGAAACCAGACTGTTCAGCTGTCCTACAAGGGCGAGAACCACTGTGCTGGTAACATCTTCATATACGCGGAAGCAGCAAAGGTTCTTATGCTAGTCGACGTGGTTTTTCCGGGCTGGGCACCGTTCGCTGCGCTGGCCGAGTCTACCAATATACCGAACTGGATCAAGGCTCATAACGACATTCTTGGATACAACTTCACTCACTACATTGGTGGTCACTTGAATCGGATTGGAGTTAGGGAAGACGTTCTTACCCAACAAGCGTATGTCAATGACCTATTTCAAAACTGCAAGGACACCATATTGCTCTCAGCAACTAATGACACTCTCCTCGGAGCTGGAAATCTTCTGCCTACCGTTCTAAAGAACAACCCTAACAACGGATATGCTGAGTTCAAGGTTTATCTTGACATCGTTGCGGAACGCTGTGCAAACATTACAACCAGATCGTGGGCTAGCCGTGTCGGTGGAGTGGATGCTTTTGGGTTTGAAAACGCGTACGCCATGGTCGAATCTCTCAGAATCTCATTTGATATTTTGGGACCTTTCAGGGCTTAGTATTACAGACTTCTTGAGACTTCTTGAGACTTGTCGAAGTTGATCAGTAATTATCATGACTCGGTGCTGGGAGTGTCAATGTTTGATTAAAGCCGTTTTCGCCTCGAATAGCAAGTGTTCCAAATAGCGAAATCTCAAGGGCAGTAGCGACATTTATAAAAAGTTGGGAAGCTTCTTCAACTCGGGATATGATGCTGACCTACAAGGTAGCTCAGGCTCCCTCTAGTACTGGAGGAGTCGCTCTATTGAGACATCTTCGAAGTAGGCTTGTAGATCTCCTCTTGTGTCGAAGTCCTGCATTCCATGCGTATTTTTCTTTGTGTACTTCGGGTATTATGGTTCTTTTCGCTGGGTTGAGAACTTGAGAGCACTATAGCAGCTAGCTAGGGAAAGCGGCCCATTTGGCGGCCTGGTGACACATTCAATCTCTGCAGGTCATCTTAAACCAACTACGTTTTTCCCTACCTCTAAAGTAGTCTCGAATGCTACCGGAATTTCGAAGAACTTCCTTGGTCTACAAAATGGTAGCACATATGCAGATACGCAGTGATTCAGTGGGACTGATTCCCATCGCACATCTTATTCTGGATTAGAGCCATGTACAGCCCCTGAACTGAATTGATAATAACCAATTTGTATTTTGTGTATGTCTTCATATAATTGCCTAGACATCACCTAAGCAGTACCTCCGCATATGGGCTTATCATACATAGCAGGTATTGTTATCTTGGCAACTTTCCATACTCTTCCTCCTTGCTCTGAGACTGGTGTTGTGTACAACGCCGTTCGGTTTGTGAGGCCCCCAGAAGCATGGAGCTCGAATTTTGGCTCCGGTGACTTGAATGTAATAACAGTATCAGTATAATAGTTTGGTTCGATAGTGCCCTGGCAGTCATGTTGGCACTCAACACCTGTACCATAGCCTCGCATATATGGCTCGGACCTGGTCGAGAGTTTGGAGAGTACTGCTTTGGTAGCAGTGTTCGTGACGGTTCTAGAATCAATCAGTCATCGAGTCTCCCTCTTCATTCATCACGAAGGCTTACTGTGTCCAGGTCATATCATCCTTCTCTAAACGGTACTCAATGGTGATCTTATCAGTTCCTTTGACGACTCCTTGCGACTTGGCATCAATTTGCTTCGTTCTGAGGCCTGGGAAGTCACCGAATACGCTGGCCATGACACACCATTCGCCAGTCTTCTCGCCGCATCGTGGTTTGCCCTCCTCATGCGATTCGAGAGTAGTTTGGATCAAGTTGCCTGTGCCATTGGACATTCCGGGCCAGATGGTCAGGAATCCAGCATTCGGCCTTGTCCTCTTCTTTTCGCCATGTTTGGTGGTGTTGGTGGTGCATCTTGGTTCTATGATGGTGCCAGCATGAGGCTGTGCTGGCGCTTTGCCAGGTTGTACAGTAGTAATTGCCCTGATAATCGTTGACTTGGAGGGTCCGAACGAGACCGCTGGTCCCCAGGTATCTTCTGCTGCTACGACAGCACAAAGCGCTGAGAGAAGTAGTGAAGAAACCATGCTGAGCTAAGCGAGTCGACAATGCTGAAAAAGATGAAACCAGGTCGTTGGGAATCCCAAAGTCTACCTATATATATTACTAATTAGTTCTTATCATATTGCCGATGATGTTTAGCATCTAGACCTAATGAGGAGACATTCATCAAGCTCGGAAATTATGTAGACTTGACAGGGCTCCTACCAGGTGATTCCCCAGTGATTTCGTCACGGCGGGCCAGCCTTACCTCTTGTATAGTACTAGTAAATTGAGTCTTGTCTTAACGCTGAAACACATCTTCGATGTGATATTTTTCCGGTTTAGAGCAGACAGGTTCTGTCTGTGATGGCTCGCAAGCCGGGTAGAAAACAGCATAAAGCCGGACTAACATCTCGGTCGGATGAAATCTCAACAAGCCAAGGTACAAGATCTCAAGGTAGAGAACTGATCGGAACAGAGAATCGAATACATGAAAGGATAAGAAGTGATGGTGAAGATAACCGTCTTTCGAGTATCCAGCCATCGCTCAATGATAGTTGCGATATCAAAAAGAGCCGGAAATACCATATGTTTTAATATGAATTGCTTCTGCCCCGTGCCACGAACAAGCTCAATCTAATTGCAGCTATGTTTGGAAGCTAGTAAAGAAGCACGGGGCTAACTTTTGTATTGCCTATGTTAATGTATTATCGTTGTTCATTATAGTCATGTATCATCGTTTTCCATCAGCATCAACGAGCCCTGCCTCCTTCGCTAGCTCGAAGAATAGGCGTCTGCTTGCTATCAATTCGTGGGGCGACCCAAACTCTTTTACCTCCCCTCTATTTAGTACCACGATACGATCACAGTCGATGATGGTATTGATTCGGTGCGCAATGGTAATAATCGTACGGTTCGCGAACATGTCGCTGCGCAATGTGTCTTGCAGCAAGGCGTCGGTTTCGACGTCTACGGCGGCGGTGGCTTCGTCGAGAACTAGGATGGAGGAGCTGGTGAGGAGGGCGCGGGCGAGTGAGACAAGTTGTTTTTGGCCTTGAGAGAGGTTACTACCACCTTCAAGAACGGCAGCGTCGAGGCCATTGGTCATTTTGGAAACGTGATCTGCTAGACGTGCGTGTGCTGGAGTTCATTAGTACATGGAAGATTTATGAAAGAAGTGGGGAGAACTTACCTAAGGCATCCCAGAGCTCTTCGTCGCTTTTGGAGTGCTTGGGATCCAGGTTGTCTCGAATTGTGCCTTCAAATAGCGCAGCATCCTGGGGAATGATGGCCAATTTACTTCTCAAATCCGCCAGTCCGATCGTAGAGGTATCTATACCGTCGATATCGATACCACCTTCCGCCGCTTCGACAATGCGGAAAAGGGACAGAGTTAATGAACTCTTTCCAGCACCAGTTCTACCAACCACGCCGATTTTTTCTTGTGATTTGATAGACAAAGCAATGTTCTTGAGAACAAGGTCTAGTCCTGGTCGGTACCGCATGGAATAATCATTGAATTGAATAGCACCCTTCGCTGGCCACGTTGGTGCAGGGCGATTATTGTGAATGACATCTTCTGCTTCGGATGGCAGGCGAGAGTATTCCAGGACTCGCTCCACGGACACTATGTTGGTCTCCACTTCGACTGATAGACGGACCATCCAGTTGAGAGCTTGAGTAATATTCAAAGCATACGACATGGCAAGACCGACCATACCAGCCGATGGGCCGCCGCCTCGGACGACAGCAACGATCGAGAGGGTGGCAGCTCCAAATACGACCATGGCGCCAACAAATTCGAGCCGAATTCCGAGCCAACGGTTTGCGTGGATAGCTGGAAAAAATGCCTTGTTGTTGTTATCAACACGATGTTCGTTTTCATCTGCCCATCGCTGAGCTTGGTCAAAGGCTCTAATGGTTGATAGTCCAGAGAGTGACTCTCCGAAATGCGCGAAAATGGGACTTCTTGAGATACTCTCCAATCTTTTCAATTCACGATTGGTTCTCAGGTAATAGCGCTGGATCCATAAGTATAGTACTGAAAGAGGGATGAGGATGCAGATGAAAAGGGGTGAGGTGACACAGATGACTCCAAGGGTAAACATTGTCTTCGCAGCATTGCTAAACAGTTCACTGAAGGATCTTCCAATAGCCTCGTCAACGCGGAACATGTCTGTTGAGAAACGATTGAGAATGCGGCCCATGGGAGTAGTCTCAAAGAAACTCATTGGGCTTCGGAACATAGCATGTGCCATATTTTCGTGAAGTTTTTTCGATGCCTGAATTGAACAGTAAAGCCACATGATCATAGTTTGAACGACAAGCATTGCTGAACCTGAGATACCAAGAGCAAAATAGACTCCAACGTTCTTGACGACTTCAGGATTCGCTCCGGAGCTCTCGTTGACTTCTGCCCAATTCTTGAGCCAGACTGAGCTGGAGACCTGTAATGATTGTGTGCACATTATGGCAAAGAACCACAAACAGACGGCATGGCCATTACAGGCTCTTGCATATTCCATGTAGATGTCCCATTTGACTTTGCCTTGCTCTGACTTTTCCTTGGTTTGCGTTTGTCGTGAAACAGGAAGAAGAGCAATCTCCTCATCACTTTCTTTGTTTTTGGTGATTGACGAGATGCTCAGTCTTTCGAGGGTATCTGTACTATCTCTACTATCCTTTTCGTCTCGCAAAGCATGTTTTTCGTCGTCATAATCTGACAAAGGATCCTCGTCACTTGCGTCAGCTGAGCTATTGGCGTGTGAAAGCTTGGTGGGTGACGATGCAGAAGATACCGGTGTGTCGGCTTGTTGATCCGAAGAGCTTTTGACGGTGTCGATAAGTGCTGCAATGGCCGTTTTCTTAGCTATTGCCTCCAAATAAGTTCCATGCTCAACTATACGTCCTTCGCTCAGCAACATGATGTGGTTGGCTTCCTTGAGCACCGGTATTGAGTTTGTGGCAAGAATTCGTGTTTTATGACGCAGCAGACCTCGTGGTCCAACAACATGGTTGATAATATGACGACCGACATGCTGGTCCACAGCGGATAGAATGTCGTCCAATAGGTAAACGTCGGCTCTTGCATAAACGGCTCTCGCGAGCTGCAGGCGAGCCTTTTGGCCACCACTAAGTGAAATGCCCTTTTCGCCAACTTCTGTTCGATCACCATCTGGCAAAACAGCGAGATCTTCGACCAAGGCACATGCTTTGATAGTTGCTTGGTAGAAAGCAGCGTCATAATGGTGGCCAAAGAGTACGTTGTCTCTGACGGATGCATTGATAATCCACGCGTTCTGAGCGACGTACGCGATGGAGCCACAAACGGTAACTTCACCACGGATTTTGTGCAAATCTCCCAGGAGTGCTTGCAGCAGAGATGACTTTCCACTTCCAACTCGTCCAACAATACAGTTTAACTCGCCTTTGTGGGCAGTGAAATCGATCTTCGCTAGAGTAGCTCGCTCGCCCTCGTCTGAGCCCCAGGAGAACGCTGCTTTGCGAACACGAACTGACTCCTGGCCAATTTTCTTGGCAGCAGGTTGGCGGTTGACTGCATCCAACTGGATCTCGTCAGCAGTAAAAAACTCAGTCAAACGACCCGCAGCCACGGTTGATTCCACTACAGATGTAATGACATTAGGCAATTGCTGAAGCGGCATCGTCAGGAGGTTGAACAAGGTGAGAGCGGGAAAGACTAAATCGATCGAAAGTGGTTTATCCTTGAACATCACGTAGAGTGTGAATGTGGTGCAAGAAACAAAGAACGGAGTGGCATTCCAGCAAAATCGTGAAGCTGCTTGAGTTCCGCCAATCTTGCGGAGTGTCTTGAGCTCAAGATCATTTCTAATATGGGTCAATTTGGCGGCGAAAGCTTCGGTCCAGGAGTATAGTTTGATGCTCTTCATGTTTTGTAGGATTTCAGTGGTGATTTTTGTACGCTGATCCTTATTCCGCATTTGCACTTTTTGGTATTTTTTCATCAACTTTGCAATCCACATGTTGAGAGGAACCATGAATGCCATCACACCCACTCCAGCAAGCCCAACCCATCCAAGAAGCTGGACGAGAGAAATCATGCAAAGAATGATTTGAAATGGCGCAGACCACAATTGATGTCCTTGCCTTGAAACTTCGGAGATTCTCAAAGTGTCAACAGCCATAAGGTTGACGATATCACCAGTGCTCTTTGATGCTCGGCCAGAATTCGATAGTCGGAGCGATTTTCGATAGATGTTTGAAATCAATCCCGATTTGACGTTTTGGCCAATTTCAAAGGCAAAGTTCATGAATGTGTTGTTGCAAATCGACTGACCCAGAGAGACGGCGAACATTCCACCAGCAATCATGAATCCTCGCAGAACAGGGTCAGGTGTTTTTCCAGAGTACGACTCCACGAATTCGATCAATAGTCTTAGTAGCTGAGGCTGAATATATGCCAAAGAATCGCCAAAAAGCTTGACTGGAACAAAGCAGACGTATCGTTTGCCGTAAGTCTTGAGAAGCGCCACCCAGACGCTAGGATTCTGTTTGTAGACCTGCTTGGTCCAGCTGGAAGAAAACTCATCACAGTTGATGCCAGCAGTGTTCCTCACAGGCACATTCCACAGATCTTCTTGAGTGATGTAAGTTTTGTATCCGAACTTAATGAATGGGGTGAGCCATCCGAATGAAAGCTGGGAGAAAATATTGGCGTACTCGGAAGGATATTCCTTGAGGTCACCAATTTTTCGATATGGGCTTTGCTTTTTTTCAATGTACACTTCGAGGAAGAACAGAATCTTGGATAGCACCAGATTTGTCACTAAAAGGGCGAAGATAGTCTGGTAGTTTTCAACGCCCCGAATGTAAAGCGACCGAGCTTTGATTCCGTTGACAATGGGGTAGAAGAGCCAGAAGAATAGGAGAGTTGCACTTGGGACTCTGGACCGCTCATGCTCGAGTTCGTGAATTGTGAATGCTACTCCGAGCGAAGCAACTTGAAGAAAGGTGGACCAGAATCGAAAGTCTCCGATCCACACATCATTATATGCGAATATTTGTATTAATGCTTGAAGGGAAGTGCTGATTGCAATGCCAGAGACCAAAACCTAGTGATGTCAGCATCCGAGGTAAGATGAAGCTGCGTGTTTGACCTACCAGTTTTGTGTAATAGTGCCAGTCTTTTGGTGTAGGTTGTTTCGACTGTTTATTGAGCAAATACCATATTGTGATTGCCCCGGTTATGATACCAAAGAGCGAGACTGCAACTACCGGAACGTCGACAAAGCACGGTGTAAAGTCGTAATAGCCGTCTGAAAATGGACCCCAACCTTCATAATTATGACAAAAGAATTGGCGATTATTGGTAGGCTCGAGTATTGTTTTGTTGAAGGTGACGATAGTCGCTGAGAGCCCTTCAGCCGCCATTGTAGTTGTCAGAACTGTCGATTCACCACCAAAGCACAGTGCAAGTTGATGAGAAGTTCAAATTAGTAGGCAGCAGCTTTTCTGGAATAAATCTCAAGATCGATCTAGTCACTTTTCTGGTGGGAGCTTCCCAGTTTTGGTGGGGAGGTACATGCAGGTCGAACTTGCCACGAGCGGGCCGGTAGCGGTTGAAATGCATAATTGCTGCACCATGAGATCGATGACTCCAGTAAAAGAGCATGCAACCGAGAACGCTCTTTGATATCTTTGGACAACTGTTTCACGAACTAGTAAAATCCATTCTTTGAGGATCTTTCGGTGAGCGATTGATTCCGAAGGCCGACTATTGAATCTCACCACTTCGAGATCGTGAAATCTGAGGTGTTTGGTACGTCTGCGAGGTGGAGTAAATATTAGGTTGATAATTAAAGTGGTATATACAGTACTGCGCTATGCGAAATCTTTTCCAAACCTGCTTGTATTCCATTTGTCCATGCATAAATTCATCAATAATGTTGTGTAGGTAGCTCTTGCGGTCTAGGCACTTCTGACCCTGGAGCCTCAACCGCATTGTTAGCTGGCGGAGGTATGCCATATGCCCCTTCTGACATGGGTACTTGAGAGTAGTTATAAGGCATGTTCTGGCCTGCAGGATTGTACTGCGTGTTCTGGGCGTACTGCATTGGTGGCGAGAATTGTGCACTTGAATGCTTGTAGTGCGCCTGTGCAGGCGAAGTGCCTTGGTGAGCCATGTATGGTGACATCCCATCGGCTTGTAAGGTTGCCATGGATTCTGGTCTCGTGCCATTTGAAGGCGGGAATCCGAGAGTTGATCCATCTATCGTTGCTCTCTTGTCCTTCTTCTTTCCTCGCCATATGAGCACGCCAACCAAGCCAAAGAGGGCGGCGGCAATTGGAACTCCTACGCCAACTCCAATTCCGATAACAGCCCCTTGTGACAGTCCGTGCGAAGCATTGGTAGCGGCTGCGGAAGATGAGGAAGTTGATCCTGATGTTCCCGACCCGGTTTGGATCGGAGCAAATGTAAGTACACTGGTAACCGGGATGGTTGCGCCAGCATTATTTGTAGACTGAAGGACAAGTGTTGATATTATAGGAGATGCAGCTACGGATGTAACCAATGTTGATAGTTGTGTGGAAACTTTCGTTGATCCGGATTGCGTTACAGTTGTGACACTCTGCACCGTTTTGGTGGACGCTGAAGCAGATGCCGTGCTAGCAGACGCTTTAGACAACCAAGAATCCAGAGAGACCGAGACTGGAGTATTTGATGTTGCGCAATTGCTGCTTAGCACGGCGTAGGTAGAGGACAAATCGCCAGAGTCGGATGATCCAATGCATTTTGCGGCATTGTCGAGAAATCCGTTCCCATTACCGCATACACAGGCATTGAATTTAGGGACTGTGGAACTATCGCACTTCGTAGCTGTTTGAGCTGAGTATAGACACGATTGAGCATTTTGAGGGTATAGAGAGAAGTCGACAACAGCGTCGGCAGCGCATATTTCGAGTAGAAGGGCGAGGGAGAGTAATCGGATGAAGCCGCTCAGGACGCGCCCCCTGATAGCGTTGGGCATCGTGTATCAAATCCTGGAATATTGTATTCGTCGTAAGTTGTGAAAGCGCTATAACGAGTGTTAGAGTTGACAGGTGTGCGGTATCTTGAGGTCGAGTAACGCGTAAATTACATAGAAAGCGAATGTTTGAAGAAGTCGTGGCAGAAACACGAGTGGAGGCGCTCAATACATGGGACCAGCCTTCACAAAAGGGGATGGGCGAGATTTGCGGCTCAAACCAATGAGGCTGAGCGGCAAAGGGACTATCCAAACTTTGATTGATCCATTTCAGCAGGGCTGGGGCAAGTGCCATGTCAGGGCGTTACAGGGATTGAGTAATGCTTCCACAAAAGTCTGGAGATCAAAAGAAAAGGGAAATCTATTGGATGATTCAACTATGCTCAGACAAAACTGGACTGGTCTTGAATGCCTTTCCCGAGACCTTCCAATCTTGGCCAAGTGTAGATTTTCAATACTTGGATATAAACAATGCAAGACGGCTATATTGAACGCTCAAGGAGACAAAATGTGCTGTTCTTCTCGTCTCTAGACTCTAGAGCTGTGAGATTCAAGGCAAGGAAAAGTGTGGCAGGTTATGCAAGGCCATTACTTTTGCTTGTTTGGAGTTTGACTGGTGGTTCGGTGGCTTTAAATCTAAAAATAGATTACCAACTTGCAATTATGCCAGGGCGTGGGTCGGGTAACCCATTGGGTTCGACCCAAAATATGCGGGTTCTTGGCGTTGGGTCGGGTTTTCAAAATATTTTACAAAACCCGTACCCAACCCAAGCTAATTAGGCTAGCCTTGGGTTAGATCCAAAGAACCCAAAGGACCCAAATGAGGGACCCATTGGGTAAGATTAGGCTACCTTAGGTCCAAGCTTAGGCCTAAAAGGGTTTAGCTTAAAGCTTTTTCCCCTTTCTTAGCTAATGCTAAACCCTTTTAGGCCTTAGCTTGGACCCAATGGGTTCTTAGCAGAGCTAAATCTAATTACTAAGCAACCCATAGGGCTAACCCAAAAACCTTGGGTTGGGTACGGGTTTGGTAATATATTTTGAAAACCCGACCCACGTGGGTCGGGTTTTGAAATTACGAAACCCGTACCCAACCCGACCCAACCCATGCCCAGGCATACTTGCAATCGACTCTAAAGTTGTCAGCAGCCAGCTCTTTTGAATGATGCAACCAACAAACTGTGCCTCAATAATCCGGATATTGAATACACCGACCTAAATCTGGACTCCAAGATGCTGCTGCTTCTGAATCTCACTTGCTCTATCGATAATGCCGCCGTGGTAAAGTAGCGTCCCGGATGAGTAAGAACATTAAATGGCTTGTAAGAACTGTTCTACTGTTTAAACATGGTTTGTGTTGAGAAATCATTGAAAATGAGTGTCGAGTCTAGCCGCTACCTGTATCGAGTGCGATATCTACCTTGATCTACCAACGCACTTATAAAGGGCATACTCTCGAATTGCCATCATACACGACATTCCCCAAGTGGCTCTATTTACTCGTCGGAAATGTAGTAGTGGGTACAATAGAATAGCGGATGAGAGCCAAAAAAGATGATGGGTGTGCGCAATTTATTTTGTCGGTCGGTTGCTTGCTAAGTCATGGTGAGGGTATCATGGAAGTGGTTTCAATAACATGGTGTAGCGCAACCTGCAATTGAAAGATCTTCGGAACCCTGGGAGTTAGCAATAATATTCCTAAAGAGTTCGTATCACAGCAGGTTCACAAATTGACTTGTTGCCTTGATCTGGCTAAGCAATATATCTACTACGTAGGATTCTATGCGGACCATGAAGCCGAACGAACTAGCCCCAAAGTGGTTATCCGGCAGATCCAATATAGTTTATTAAGTGATAGAAGGATCAGAAAACTTTTGTCATAAAGCTCGAATCGCCCATTACATATATGCTTATCAACATATCCCTTTGCTAATGTTCCACAAACTGCTTACGTGGTAGGTCGATTTCACCACTATGGAAAGTTCAGAGTTGCAATGTACTTACTACTATACTTGATCTTTCTGACTGGTAGCACTGTACTGGGAAATCTTTGGAATGGTGAGATTAATTCTTTGCAGGAACTTCGAGGGATGAGTTGAGCTGACGTTGAGAGCAGAAACAGATTTCGAGCGATCTGCGCTTGAAGGTAGGAATGCTACATCTACTGTCGAGTGGAATAGTACTTCAACTTTCTTGAAGATTCCTGCGAGCATTACGCCTCCCCCTGTCCCGTCTCCATCAAGTACTGAGGTGTACAATGCCACAGGTTACCTCATCACAGGTAACCCCGGAGACCTCGGAGATGTAGACTGGAAGAAATTCCCACTTTGGCCGCTCGGTTTCGACTTTAATTCGTCAATTATAGTTCCAAATGTTACATCTGGTAACTGTAGCTTTCCAGATACAATTGGATCAGGTTATTGAAGAACAAACTAGAATCAGGTCTCTGTTGAATCTTACTGTTGTAGGAACACAATATGCTACCTGCTGTCATTCAGGACTAGTCAAACAGAAAGCCGCACTCCTAAAAAACTGGGGCCTATCAACAAGCGAAAAGAAGCATGCCAGTGATGTGTTCATTGAGTATTCGACATATTCTGTTGCTTGTGGCGGGAAGCATACATATCTTGTCAGCAAGCGCCTCTGGAATGAATCTACAGTAACATGGCCTACAAGTCTACCTACGCCGGTCCGTCTATCACCATACTTCCCTTGTGCAGCAGTGGGAGCCAATGATTGTAACTATCTGTACTCAACTCTGCGCCAGAGCTTCCAGTCATTCGAGAGCAAATACGAAGCCAGCAAGACACTAGACCCAGCTGATTTGGAGGCTTATGAGTTGCTGATCAATCCAAAGTGCGAAGAAAATAAAGAGTGGGAACGGTTTTTGAGAAAGTCATCCTGCACAATTGAAGGAGGTCGAGCGACTTTCTTTTACTCGCCTGTACCAACTCAAAGAGATCTCTGTGATCCTGTGCCCACCCAGAGAATAACCAAGCGAACAGAGCAAGATGGTAGGCATACATTTCAAAGACACTAAGTATAGTATTCGAATATCTAACCGCGTCAAGGTGCAAATCCAAATTTAGCAAAGATCACTCTCACCAACACTGCCTTGGACATAGAATCAGAAAGATTCGAGACCGTTGCCCTGGACCACGCATACTTCCACATAGATTATGTGAGCCTCGTCGGCGATATTGATCGCTTGGAATCGAAGCCAGATAGTAATTACAAGTACATCTGCGCCAACGGCGCCTTGATCAAGGGCAACCACCGAGGAGATCTAGAAGACTTCGAGCCAGGCAAAAGCACTCTTCGCCATGACATGCTTTCGAAAGATCCGTACTGTGTCACTGACCTTTTGATTACACTGAAATCCCAGGATGTATCAAGTGTGCGCTGGAATCGGGGCCTCTTAACAACCTTGCCGCTCAATTTTGCTGGCATTCAGTGGCCATATCCAGTGAGCGCATATTCATCCGATTGGTGCGGCTTAGGAGGTCAATACGACACCAAATGCCAATATATCGTGAAGGATCATCCTTCTGTTCAGCTCGCTTATCCTGATATCTTGACAAAGCTGTTTCCCGAATGGGCTGGGTGCACATTCCATCTTAGCGGTAGGCAATCAAGATACAGATGTTACAGGAGACTACCTAACTTTTGAATAGGTATTATGGATCCGCCTGTCACAATGAACGGCCATCAAGTTGACGGCATTTCTGACCTAAAAGGCCCCGGTATCAACAAACCAGCAATTGTAGCTGGACAACTTCCTGACGGATCCAAAAATGGTAGGCCAAGTACAGTTGATCCGTCGAAGCCCCCACCATCCACGTTGGCATTACCAGATCTACTCCCACCCGCGGCAGTACCAGCACAAGGCGTAAATGCAGGATCAATGTCGATTCCGAAACCAACAGCGCAACCACTACAGGCCGGGTCAGGGGCCCCGTTTGATAGCAATTCCCAACCTCCCTCTAGGAGTCCAGGACCACGAATTGGCGCGTTGATCACCAAGAACGGCATAGAAAAACCAGTTCTTGGATTCAAAGATGGAAGTTTCAATATTGGTGGTCAGGTGGTAGTCCCTTCATCATCGTCTGTCACTGTACGGGACGGCACAGTTGTATCTGCAGATACCAAAGGTAATCTTCTTGTCGATGGTAAAATTGTTCCTCTGCAAAAAAGGCCTTCTGGACGAGTGGGGATCATGATGGACGGCACAAATGATATGAAATGGTTTGCCGCGCTCAAGGGTGACGGGAGTTATGATGTTAGTGGTGTAAATCTGAAGCCTGGGAAAGGGCAGATAACGCTTCCGAACGGCAGTACGGTTTCGGTGGGATCGGGTGGTCAGTTGGTGGTCAATGAATTAACAGTTCAGCCATCGGTCATTCCGACCAGTCTTGTGGCTGAGTATAGCGGAGGCAATACCGACACCGATGATACACCCGCCACTCAGAAGAGTGTGTTTTCAACAACTCAGGGTTCACTGAGCGCTGAGCCTTCGAAGAGAAATGCGGCTTTAAGACATATCCCTATTGCGTGGAGTATCATTTTGGCCTCTCTGGGAGTCTACTCTGGATTGGTGATGGTCTATGATGTAATGAATGTTTAATAATTTCTCAAGTTTAAAGTCAAATCAACAAGAATGAACCGGGAATGTCGGAACTAATGTGAAATGTAAGAGCATCATTCGAAGCAGAACGATTAAGCAACACTTTTACATTGTAGGTAGTTAAACCTAAAGTATACAGCATTAAACATAAAATCTTGCTTTTGGATCCGATGGCAAGATCAACCATCCTCCTTCCTCGCCGCCAAATCTAGCTGCTAGATAACTCTTCCCCCCTGCTCTACTTCCTCATCCATCAAGTCCCTGCCTACACGATAATGAGGAGAGAACTTACCCTTGCCCTTCTTCCCATCCCCATTCTTGTCGTGCTTGTCGTGCTTGCCATGCTGCTGTTCCCTATCCCACTGCTCCTCCCGATCATGTCCCTCCTTCTCCTCCGCCCACATCGCCTCCTGTTGCGGATCCGCTTTACCAATCAGCTTATCTCCATGACTGCCCATTCCTCTGCTCGTGCAGCATTTCACCATTCCGCCCCAGTTGACTGCGTTATCAACGCCGCCGAATGGCCCCTGACATTTGTGAGAATCTTCGTTGAAGAAGGCGGTGTGTCTGACGGCCGCACAGCAGTCTTTGGTGGATTGGTAGTCCCGGTCGGCCTTGTTGGTCATGATGTAGTCTTTGAGGCCACCGGGATCGATGGTGCAGAAGATTGGGCCGCCGCGTTTGGTGATTACGCCGGCGTTGGCGAGGGGGAGAATGGCGGTGAGGCTGAGGGCGATGGTTGTTGGCTTCATGGTGATGTGGCAGGTTGGTTGTGGTTGGTGTTTGGAGTGTGTTGGTTGGTTTATGGCTTGATGTGATATGACAAGTCAAGTTGAGTTGAGTTATTGGGAAAGTAAGTTTTGAGACACTTCTGGGGGAAGAGGGTGTTCTTTAATAGGCAAGAGGAGCTGTGTTGATGGGAAGATGAACTGCTGAACTCTGGTCCTGTTCAGTCTGTGTACCATGGTTGAGGATGTTGATGTTGATGTATGCATGCTCGACTTGGTAACCTTGGAAGGACGCATCACTATCCAGAGCAAGATCTTTTCAGAGATCTAGCTTTCCGCATCTGGACCCGTAGTCATACTTTCTAAAATCTTCGAGAATGGTTGTGGTTCGGTTCAACAGTCGGTACCTAACTGATCAACTTCTACTTCGGTCGCTCCTGTCTTACAACCCAAGGGCAACTCATCATAAAGCAAAAGCAGGGATCGCCATCAACAGAGTTATTTTTGATACGGCCTGCAAAGAGTTTAGCGCAACTTGAAACTGTTGATGGAACTGTAAGAAACAAAGCAGATTCAACATCCAAATGTCAGCCTGAGCACTACCAGAACAGTCCTGCCATAGTGGTTATCCAACCACCCCTATCGTTAGAGAGTGGTATGCTAATAGTTAGAAGAGCAAGTGGGCCTAAGTAGGTATGTCATGCGTTGTCTTTTTGTAAAAGTACTCAGGCGACGAAAGGTGGTTTGATTCTCGAAAAGACGTTAGAAACCACAGTTATACTTGCTACACATTGTGTACAGCCATGTCAGATATCTAAACTCGCCGATACGTACTGTGGTACTTAGTTTTGATTTAAACGGGGACGCTACAGTCTGCTCTCAGCACCGGCAAGAACACTTAGTTACCTACTAGTACCTATGAGGTATTCGAAGAGAATCTACTGTGGAAAAAAGGTGATGTTGGCCAGGTGACAGTTCAGAATATAGGAACTATTTTAGATTATTTTTATATATAATTTGTGCATAATATCCACTACTTTATGGGACTAAAGATTGACAGGCAGGGAACGGCAGCAAGCCATGGGTATAGTCTTCTTTTTAGTCCTTAACAGGCTAGATGAAAAGCCAGACGCAGGGCTTGAGCCAATCAATATAGAGATCGTCAGAGTTAGCGGCTTGAGAGCGGGGTCAAACAACAAGTGCAGTCGCAAGCCATGATGATCCGAGTGTCGACTGTCGACTCCATCAATCCAACAACCACCAACTCCAAACATCTTGTCCGTCTGTCAAAAGTGAAGACTGTAGAATCATCTCGCCTGTTGT
Source organism: Microthyrium microscopicum (assembly GCA_010405405.1). Classification (NCBI taxonomy): domain Eukaryota; kingdom Fungi; phylum Ascomycota; class Dothideomycetes; order Microthyriales; family Microthyriaceae; genus Microthyrium; species Microthyrium microscopicum. The sequence goes on along the minus strand of MU004232.1, from coordinate 2,283,695 downwards.
ACCGTATCCTCTGTCTGCGCACATTACATCTTCTATCCCAATCCATCAGTCCATTGGCAGCGCCTATGGGATTGCCTTTGACTACAACAACTCCACAAATTTCTTGGAGAGATCGACTTTGATACAACGAACTGATAATCGTGTTAGTTGGGTACCGTTTCATGCTTTGCCTCTGATATTGACCCTGTCATTAGCACCCGGTCTACAAACCTCTCTGCTAAAGCCTCCCTCACGCATACAATAGTCCCCACTTGTCCTCATCCTCCATTACCTCTGTTCTGTCTTCTTGCTGGATACACAATTTACATTGCAACTTAACATTCCGGTTTCGACTATCTCCCCGAAACACATACTTCTAGCCAAACGATTTGGTCCTCATTCCACGCCCGCCCAACCGGGTGGCTCTGATTGCTTTCCCTGTCATACCACATCCTTCCTGTGCCACCAGCCTTATCACCCCTCCCTCCACTGGCTTGACACTTACAACACGCTGCTTCTGTTTAAAATTTACTTCATTTGGTTTCCAATTCTTCAGTTTGTTTGGCTCAAGTGACTGGTTTCACTGTCCATCTTTCTTCGAATGACGCTGCTGGCCTAGAACAGTGTCTTCTCATCATACAGTACCCCGCCATCACACATGGCTACCATCGTAGAGCAGGCGCCGACACTTCCTAGCCGACCAACAACTCCTCCTCCTCATCTCACTCTCAATACCTCACTAAGAGGAACTCCTGCTCCCATACCCAACAAGCACATTCCAGTATGCTCTCCTGGCCCGACACCCGCCGTCTCTCTCAATACGCCACCTACCTCGCCGCCTACTAAGATTCCTACTTCACGATCGCAGCTGTCACTACTCTACCCGGTCGAGAACTTCACAAAAATACTTGAGACTCCTGTTGTCTACTCCATTGAACCTAGTACCGTCGCCGATGCCTTGGAATATCAAGCTACACAACCTCTTCCCGACCCCAAGCAAGTATTCCCTTGGTTACATGGCCTTCATGCCGACAATGCCATTCAACTGGCCTTCTTCGTTGCAAGACGTCGAGCACTCAGACGTGTACCACAGTCTTTACGAGGTATAACCTTGGTCAAAGCCGGAGGGGAATTATCACTCGCAAGATTAAAGGGTGCCGTGGCTCCTGAGGAAATTCTGGCTACCGATAGCCTGACTGGACCAATTCAGCAGTCACGATTCATCGATCCAGATCCGAGGGATGGATTTTCGGTGCGTAATTTTCAGATTCAAGCCTGCAAGATGGCCACTGTATCCGATATAATTGTCTACGGAGATGAAACGACACACACGGACGAGGTGATCACCTTGGCTCAGCGCTTTGCATGGGCACAGTCAAATCTGCAAGAACAACTTCACTCTATAGGCTGGGAGAGCGGAGAATTCAATACGTTTGCTGTTCAAGGTAATTGCTCTCGGCCCAAACACTTTCAATTATTGATAGCTAACTTGATAATGTAGAACCATTTCGGTCGTTCGAAGTAAACCATCCAGACATCGTTGCAATTGATTCCAACGGCGTCGTAACCGGCAAAGTGCACGACTTTTTCACTTCAGAGCGACTAGAAATGGCACAAATGACCGGCGCATCTGAAATTGCGCCAAATGTTTTCTTGGGACCATCTCCTGACCCTACTTTCAGTCCTGTTGACTCTGCGTTTGATGTATTTATCGAGGCCTCGGATTTGGCTCAAATTCCAGATCACAAAACCTTGGACGAATTGGCTGCTGCATTAGACAAACCAGAACGTCCCACAGTCCATTTTGAGGTTCCAGGATCCGGGAGTATACTGCCACCAACATGGAGCCATGCTGAGGTTGACGGCCTTATGAATATTTGTCGTTGGATCTGGGACGTTACTCATGACGATACCAATCGTGAACCAATGGAACATTCTGACCAGACTAGCGCAGGCGCAGAGGAAACATCCATTGACAAGGATGGGGATACAGAGATGACTTCTGCCCCAGCTGTGCAGGCTCCAGATATTGCGCGGAAGGTTCTTATACACTGCCCTGATGGATATACTGAGTCTTCATTGCTTGGGCTGACATATTTCATGTACGCTCATGGACTTACGGTCGCGGATGCCTGGGTTAAGCTTCACCGAGAGTACAAACGTAATTTTTTCGCCTATTCCACCGATGCGGCACTTCTTACCAGTATTCAGGCCCGGATTCTGGCAGAGTCACCTGTTTGGACATCACGCAAGTCATCTGGCTCCAAGGTCAGTGTACCAGCCGACCCAGAATGGTTGGCTAAGCACGATGGCTCTCTTCCAAGCCGTGTCCTACCATACATGTATCTCGGTAATCTGGCGCACGCAAACAATGCTCCTCTGCTTAGGGAGCTTGGAATTGGTCGAATTGTAAGCGTTGGCGAAAGAGTCAGTTGGGCGGATAGATCCACTACTCCGACCAAGATCGAAGGTGGCTCTCACGACGGTTTCGAGTTCGTCGTTGTTGAAAATGTACAAGATAATGGAGTAGACAGTCTTATGGGTGAATTTGAACGCTGCTTGGATTTTATTGGTAAGTCAAGCTTCTCTCTGTTTCAATATTGATAGATGTCCTAACAAACCCCAGATCAAGGCAAAGAAGATGGCATTGCTACCCTTGTGCATTGTCGTGTCGGTGTTTCTCGCTCAGCAACTATCTGCATTGCATTAGTTATGAAGGAGATGGGATTGACCTTTCCACAAGCATAGTAAGACCCTCTACTTGATATCCTCAGTGTGGTCTGCAATAGAAATCTAATCATCTGCAGCTGCTTTGTTCGGGCCCGACGCCTCAATGTCATCATTCAGCCTCATCTACGCTTTACATATGAGCTTCTTAAATGGGAAGAAGAGCTCCGAGTTCGCCGAGGCGAGCCTCCTCGCCGCGAGCTTGAATGGGCGACTGTTACTCGAGAAATCGCAGCTATGAATCGACCATACTGTCGCAGCTGAACTATTTTCTTCAAAAGACTGAAGTTCCACTATTGGTCTACCCACTTTCCTATTGGATAGATGCTTACTTTGAAAAAGAACCTGGCGTTTTGTTTTGAAGCATTTTCTTTGGATCTATGACCGTTCATGACTTTTACCTTTGCATTTTATGGGGTTATGACTTTATGGATATGGATCACTGCCGCAGTTGACATGCTCGGTCATTATGTTTGGTGTTTCTGGCGTTGTAGCGTCTCTTCTCAGTCGTTATGATGCTACGAACCATACTGGCAGAATTTGCTTTCATATCTTTTTGTTTGGTGGCCAAATACATCTTGGACTTTCATAACATTTCCTCTCAGACCCTTTGATCAGACTTCAAGAAAATGCATGGATCTTTCTTTTATAGAGATACACGCGTTGCTTATATCATATCTTGCAGGAGACCGTCGGCTCCGACATCAAATTGCACGTCTGCCCTCGGCGCTCAAAGGAGGTTTTTCATCTTCGTTTATGTATGAATCTTATTTTTCATTTCCTTCGTTGCTCCAATGCTACAAATGCTGTCTGTGATACCATGCACAAAATGCTACTACCCGTAAATCAACGACGCTATTCCTGCGGTACGACGTTCAGTCCACAGGATATATATTACACAAAAACTACCCCGATACCACCATGTCCACCGACTCCTCTCATCAATGCCCACCCACCCTCCATCACCCTCTATTTCTTGCCAAAAAACGACATAATACTGCCCTGCTTACTAGGTGCACCTGTACTCTTCTTCTTATTCGGGCCCGAACTTGCTGTGCTCGCTGCTGAGAGTTTAACCTTCTTTGTCGGCGCCGGCGCCGGCTCGTCCTCCGAAAAGGACTCCCATTCCATCTCCTCGCGTGTCACTAGGTAGCCATCTTCATCTTCAAAGGTGCGCTTCTTGACGACTTGGCGTTTGCCTCGGCGCCGGCCGTTGGTAACGGTTGCGTGCTCGGTCTCTTCTTTGGGTATGGGTGCGTCTAGCGCGGCTGATGTATCTACTGCCATTGCGTCTACTTCTTCCTCTTCTTCTGCGGCGGCTGGGGAGGGGGTCTTGTCGGCGCCGGTGTTGGCCATTTCGGCGTCAGAGTCTGAATCTATTAGGGCGGCTAGTTGGGCTTGGCGCGCGGCTTTGGCGGTGCGGGCGGCGCTGGTGAGTTCGGTGTTGGGAGGGGGAGAGTCTGCGTCTGAGGCTTCTTCGTCTTGGTCGTCGGAGAACGTGGGTGCGTTGGCCATTTTTGTGTCGGGTTGTTTGGTTATGGGCGTGGTTTTTGGTTTTGAAGCGGGTGTTTTGGCAAAGGCGGAGGCTAGTGAGGACTTTGGCTTGGGCTTCGGTGCTGGTTTGGTTTCGATTGGTGCTCGTGATGCGGTAGGTTGTTGGGCGGCGGATTTGGTTGAGGGTTTGCCTTTGATGGGGGCGGCGGATATGGGGACGGCGTTTACGACGGTACGAGTGCGGACGTTGGGGTTCTGTATGGTGCCGAAGATAGGGTCGTTGGTGGCTAGACTCCTGTTCTTGTTCTTGCTAAATGTGCCATTGGCAGTGTGGAGGATGTGTATGTCGGCGGGCGTGGCGGGTTGGAGACTGTAGACGTGGATCCAGTTGATCTCCTCGAACTGGTCCTTGACTTCCTCGAGTTCTTCTTGTCGAGCGAGTATGATGGATATACTGTCTGCGAAAGTTTCTTCCTCGTTTACACGCTCGATTAATGGTGAGTCTGTGACTTGTGTCACTTCTACATAGGGAGTCGGCTGGTCTATCCAGGAGCTAGGCACCGGACTACTCTCCATGATTGTATCCTCTCCATCGGTTGCGGGTGGTGGGGGAGTGGACTCGGATGTGCTTGGCGGTCTGAGTACTCCGCTGAGCAGGTAGGTTGCGCTGATGGATTCGGGATCTTTCGCCGATTCTTTGGCATGAAAAGCATATAGCATTTGCTTTGCCAGTGTGACATGGACTTTCAAGGCGCGGGACAGCGAGCGATAGGTCACCTAGAGTGGAAATTAGATCATGGTGTCTTCATAAAGAGCGATATGTCTCACTATTTGTCCTTCGCTTAGCACTTGCGTTGCTAGGTAGGTATTGTACTGATCCATTTTTGCAGAGGCTCAGAATTAGGTTGTAATGTTCATGGTAGGATATCCATTGAAGGCTTGAAGTCGCGTCGCGTCAAAAAGTCGCGATGCTTGTAGGTCTAGGGTTACAACTTTGACTCTCTAGTTGCCTAATCTTGGAAACAATCTTAGAATTATCGTTCGAAATCTTCCACAAATTCGATTAAAAATCGTGAAAGCTCGAGAAATACTCCAATGCAGGATATTGACGCCGATGCTGATGCAGATCTCAAACTCACACGAGCTTCAGGTGAGCTGATCGAAAGCATCTACGAACTTCTTGAAGTCATCCTCTGGAAAAGGGCTGGGCCAGATGGTGAAAAAAAGGTCCATCGGTATGTCAAGCACATAGACCTAGGTCGACTACTCCAGAGAATCGAACCTTTCCAAGCCGACCCTCAACTTCTTGATCCTCATCTCAGTTTCTTCGTTACCGAGTTATGGACTGCCTACTTGAAGTGCTTGGCTGCTCGCTATCAAATTACTCCCACTCAAACTTGGAAGACTACCATATCGATTGTTATCGGGAAGGTCTTGTATACGCTGTGTAAGATTCGTGGCGAAAAAGTTATTGTTGGCATTTTGAACAACGAACCAAAACACCTAGAGCCTCTTGTACTCGCCCTCGAAAAGGCATCAGCAAACAGATCAGCCTCATCATGGGAGGAACGTTATGTCCTTCTTCTATGGCTTGCGCTGCTACTTCTTGCGCCATTTGATTTGGCTTCAATCTCAACTGCAGATGAAGAAACAAAATCCTTATTACCAGGCCTTGAGCTCCCTCTCAATGTGCCTGGGATACCAAGACGTTTAGTGCCAGTGGTATTGAATCATCTTTATTCGCCGACCAAGGAGCAAAACGCAGCAGCAACCATGCTTGTACGGTTATGCCTGAGACCAGATATGCTTAAACTGGGACTACTAGATTCAATTGTCAAGTATGTCATTCAAATCTTTCAAAGGAAAGCTGCTGGGAAAACACTATACGAATCTTTAGGAAACCTTCAGTTCCTGAGTCGCTTGTTGGCGTCTGGTAACATCAAAGAAATTGGGCATGTCATTCCACAAATCCATGAAGTCATTCAAGCAGTTATGCTTGATGAGTCCTTGGAGACTTTGCGTTTATCTGCTGTGGTGCGTAAACTTGTCATCAAAATGACCCGACATCTAGCTATAAAGCTTCTCAGCACAGAAATCGATAATGTGGATCCAGAATCGACCCTCGAAGAGGCAATTGGGTTTTTCCTATCTTCTTTGGGAGACAACGACACACCCGTTCGAATGGCCGCCAGTAAATCACTCAGTCAGGTGACGATGCAATTGGACCCCGACACTGGCGCAGATGTTCTTGAAGCTATACTCGGAGGGCTAAGTGAAGACGTGCTCTGGGACAATGACCAGAGAAATATGGCAGCAGTCGATCCCTTGAGATGGCACGGCCTTACCTTGACTCTTTCACATCTCCTATTTAGAAGAGCGCTCCCTGTCACAAAGCTCCCGGAAACCTTGAATGCCTTGCTTCTGGCTCTAACATTTGAACAAAGATCAGCAACTGGTACTTCAATTGGTACGAACGTACGCGATGCGGCCAATTTTGGAGTCTGGTCGCTCGCTCGACGTTACACTACCTTGGAGCTCGAAGCAATAGACACTTCGACAATTCGTGCTGCTGCTACAACGTCTTCCCAGCAATCTGCAATACATCTTCTAGCCATAGAATTGATTCAGTCTGCCTGCCTTGACCCGGCTGGCAATGTTCGCCGCGGCTCCTCAGCTGCTCTTCAAGAGCTCATCGGCCGTCACCAAGGCTCAGTCCCAGAAGGAATTGCGCTTGTTCAGATTGTGGACTATCATGGTGTGAGCTTGAGAGGTCCTGCTATGAAGCGTGCTGTTCAGGCTACCACCCTACACAAATCGTACTGGACCCCAGTTTTTGAGGCTTTTCGCGGCTGGCGTGGACTAGGTGCACCTGATATGATTTCTCGAGCACATGCGGCTGAAAGTATTTCATGTCTCGGTGCCGCAGACAAAGGCGCCTCTGCAGTGATTCTCAATTGTCTATTAGAGGATATCCAAGGTCTTCCAAAGCAGAAAGTGGAAGATCGCCATGGCATTTTAGTGGCAATGTCTTCTCTTCTCAACGCATCGGTGACCAAGCATGTTGATGCTGATCTGTGGCAAGCACTAGGCGGAGTTATGAGTACTCCGAAGGATATACTTCCAGAAGATGCGGAGGCTTATCGCGTGATAACTCGTCGACCGGAAATTACAGCCGGTGCAACGCTACAGCTAGTCGCCGCTCTTTGCAACACCTTTTCTCAACGAAAAGACTACTCGGAGACTGAAAAAGAAGGGCTTGAGTATTTCCTTGACAAGTTTGAAAGAAGTATTCGTCGAAGTGATGCAAGCGTACTGGAACTTATCCCCCAAACACTACCCCTTGTGATTCCCTATATCCAGGACTTGGAAGCAACAACAAAAGACTGGATATCTGCTTTTACGCTCGAAGCCGGCCCTGGTAATCGAATGGCTGGCTTGGTTCTGGCTCTTGGTATTGCCCAGCCACATATGACAAATCAGAAACTGGACGACTCGCATATTGTCAGTACTTTGATATCTCGCTGTTCTCCGCCCGTTGAAGTCGAGGGACGAGTCTTGGCTCTGAAAAGTCTTCACCAAATACTTCTGAGTCCATGCTCTGATTCCGAAACATACACTAAAACAGCACAGAACATTACTGATGCTGTTTTGATTGGTCTGAACGATACCACCGTTGATGAGCGAGGAGACGTCGGTTCACTCGTGCGCATACAAGCATTGGATATGGTTGAAGATATTTGGAGACTTCATGTGCCTTTTCCTGCAGATACTGACGAGACATTATATTCCATCGTATTACGATTAAGCTTGGAAAAACTTGACCGAGTTCGAGTTGGTGCTTCAAAAGCTCTGAAAGCCCGCGATCCTGACAAGTGTGTTCCTTTTTTTTATGCCAGAACGTTCGCTGACTTTTATGACAGTTCTCTTCCAAATGCCTCAGCAGAAGATGTCGACACGCTGCCGTATTTTGCAGCAACGTTAGGACAGTTCTACTCATCGCCTTCTGTTAAAATACAACGTGCTATTTTGGAAGGCTATTGTAGTACTGCCGGGATGGGCTCTGACGTTGCCATTCAGCTATCCCGGGAAGCGCTCTCAAACTGGCTGACACAGGTTAACCTGAATAAGGGAGCTGATCGGATATTCTCCTTTCTCACTGTCTGGATGGACGTCTTGCAAGAGAATTTGAAGAATGATCGAGTTTCACTGCCTCTCCTGGAGACACTCGCATTTCTAGGAGACTTCGGAGCGTACAGACTGGCTCAACAAGGGAAGAATAAAGTCAAGTGAGTGAAACAAGTACGAGGGCAAGAGTCTGTTTGCAGTGTTAATTGGAGACAGGTTTATCAACCTACTTTCCTTGGTCCAAAAATCTCATTTCAAAACAAGCAACATTCCCAAGATACTTGCTGCATTGGAAGTCTATCGTGCTCTCGCAGAGGTCGAACAGATCCAGGATCCGGTACGGTCGAAAATCAAGAATATGCTCCTGCACCCATTTCCGAAGGTTTGTCAAATCAAGGTCATTTTTAGTATGTAGATGCTTACATTGAAATAGGTACGGTCTACCGCGGCTGAAACGCTCCATATAATAAGGCCATCAGCTGCACTCAAGGACCAAGATTGGAGCCAGCCAGTAGCACAACTCAAAAAAGTTGTTTCAGGTCTAGAGATCTAAAACTGGTAAGTTGCAAACTTAGGCATTTCGCAGAGCCTCAAGCGGCTCAAGATCTGACTGGTTCTTCTTTTTTAAGCTGGTTTACACGTGCTTCGGAGATTTTCGAGGTTTCTGTTTACCAACATAAAGAAAATATCACGATCTCAGTGCGCATGCGAATGTGGTTTTTAGGAGAACACCGAGATTCTTCCGCATCCCTCCCTATAGTGGACCTCAAGGACTTTCGAATTAACAGTACCGGCCGAGTACTTTCGGCGATGCCTGATGCGCCCGCGCCATAAGATCTCGAGTCTGAATGGCTGTCTACTCCATTCTGTCACCCTCGCTGTTCAAGCCTCGGCCTTGGCTCCTGCTTCAGAAATCGAATTCATCAGTCCTTTCGTCGGATTTCGTATCGATGGGATGTATGGTTCCATCAGCTTTTCGGTTTCTTCGGATTTTTCGAGATATTGCCAAAGGATCTGGCCATATATTGTTTGAAAGGCAACCAGAACATCAGATTCGTTCATGAAATCGTTGACAGACCTTTCTGTGTCCTGAACGCTCGTGTATGACAAGGCATGATTAGTAGGATCGCAATCGATACTGATCATCCAGGATGGCGGCTCGTTTCAGTTGTCTCTATATAACTATCCACCAATGCACGGTTGCCCTACTGCTCTTGGATCATTCGGCGAGGCTTACACAGTGCATTGGCGACATTTATGGAAATGCCCTTGAGGAAAATTAGCCGGAATTAACATTTGCGTGGTACTGTCATCCGGATTATGTAGAGCAGTGGAGCCAAGATCTTATTCTCGAGCTCTTTCATTGGAACCCACACTGTCAAAGACTACGTGAAGAATGTCTAGACCAGAGCAGTTGAATCGTCACAGTCTGTGATTACTGAACCAACTGAAGCATAGAATAACTAGCCAGTCTACGCAACAGATTATGGACAGCATTGTCTTTCAGAGAGAGAAAATGCTTAGATGCTGCATCTACTTGATGTTTCACGCGACTTTCTACTTTCCACCTCACAGCGAAATCTAAGCATTGTAGCTACATCGTCTTGGTGGAGGCACTCCCGCCATTTTCTCTGCCAGTTGTGAGGCTGCTTGTGTGTCTCACATTCATTAATCTTACATCCGGGTTCAAGTTGGAATATCGAGATATCTGACCTCACGTAATACTCCTGGATGACCAGGCATTTAGGTGGAAACTTTTGTACCCGGCTCAATACATAACTTTACGAAAGCATATTGTAACCTAGCTGAGTCTGATTCGCTGAGAACTCCAGCCCAGGGGCAAAGCCCAGAACGAGATGAGTTGGGTGGCTTTATTATAACCCCAAGTATACCCTTTACGGGTAAGTTTAATCTATATATTCAATCTCAGAGCCGCTTGGGTGTATCTAACAACCCTAGCTACCAGACCAAATTATACGGGTCGAACCGAACTGGCCCTCTTACGGCCTTGTCAGTAGTGAGTTCCTTCGTACTTGATATCGGCATCTAACTAATAGCTGCGAGCCAACCATGATAATCAGTCTGGCTCGTGCCTTGATCGGCCATCTACCATGTGCATCGATCATCCGCTGGGGGCTTGCTTAAGTACGAAGCTTCGGAAACATTGATACTTCTTCTAGAAGGATTCTCTCCATTTCTGTGCCGAAAGATTGTCACTTTTTTTTGATGTTTACACTCCTTTGAACAATGGCCAAGATTCTCACACTCGTTTTAGCGGCCAGTCAGGCGACTGCGCTGGCTGTGCCTACCGAATTAAATAAGAGACAAAGTAGTGGCATTTCTTCCATGTTAGGATCTTTACTTGGCTCAGGATCGAGCTCAGCATCAAGTGGAGGAGTGGTAGACTTGATAACAGCCAGTGTAACAGGTGGTCTAGGACATTTCATGGGAGAAGAAAAAGCCAGTATGTTGAAATGCATTGATGCTTGGAAGGTATATAAACTGACCTGAATCTCTAGCCGATTCACTGACAGCCTTCGCAAAATTGCTTGGTGCCACCAGAACTGCTCCTGGTGGTCTTGGTCCATGGACAGCGACGACAATGAATGGTACGCTGCGCTGGATTCAAATATGATCACGAACTAACATTTCATACTAGCTGGATATGGAACGATACCCGCTCCGGCAGGCTCTGTAGAGCGACAAGTTACCATGAAATCAAGAACCGATGTCCCTGGTGCAAAGACCATCAAAGTTAGATATGGACCTTACAGCATACCTAGCTCCAAGAAAAAGAATATGCTGGGTGAGATGGGCATGCTGTCAAATTTCCCACATACCAACATGGCAAAGTAAGATGCTCTATTGAACATATCGAAATGAGCTCTTCTAACATTCCCTAGACCATGTGAAGGCGATTGCACAATTATGGGCATGAACGCTGGATTAGAGTATCTTAACGGAACCAACGCAAACATCGATTCTGGACTTTGGCTACATCAGTAAGCGTCTCAATACGTTTATATACATAATCTTGAAGCTAACTTTACAAAGTATGGTTCTCTTCAACAACGGTCCAGGTCGCGAGGATCCCCCTTGTGCCAACCGCGACGTCTCTGTTCCCCATGTCACAGTCGGTGCCACCTCTCACTCCTCCGAGCGCATCTTCGCTTCTGGAAACGAACGTACTGTTGGTGTATGGCCAGACTGGGGTGTCAAGGATGCTGGATACAAGCTTAAGAAGGAGGACAAGTTTGCCGCTCTGGTCGAACTCATGAACGAGAACCCAGAAGACAAGCAAGTGTGGATGACCATGACTTACGACATTGTCGATGGCCACCCATTCAAAGATGACATCAAGATCATCTGGTTCGACGTCCGACAGTGCGGTACATCAGAAGTTAACCCTCCCAAGGGCAAGAGTAAGTGACTTTCACGCATTGATGCATCTAAATGCTAACATAGAGTAGACCAATTCACACTCAACTACAAGTGGAACGCGACTTATGACGCTGAGGTCATCGGCTCAATCGGTAAGAAGCACTCGTTCTCTCAAACTTTTGCAATCGCGCTAAAATAAACAGAACATCTCCACGATGGTGGCAACCGCATGACTTTGGAGCTCGACGGCAAGCCAGTCTGCGACAGCATGACAGAATACGGCACTAAGCCCGAGTACATTGGTATGGCAGCCGCCCCTGGTGCCGCTGCTGGTGGACATAACCATGGTGGAGCTGGAATGAAGCACATTAGTGAACAAAAAGTGTGCCATGGTCCTACACTTGCTCAAAAGTCAGTGAAGAAGGGCCAACTCTGGAATCTTAATGCGTACTATGACTTTGATAAGAACAAGGGCAACGCTCATGCTGATGGAGAGTGGGACGAGGTTATGGGCATTGCTATTATGTTTGTCAGGGTCAAGGGAACGTAGGTTATGTAAAACATAGATCGAATTTTCATTGTGTTTCCTTTGAAAAGTGGTGATCATCGCCCCAAGTTCGAATAATCTTAGCATTGAAAGCGCAGGAGTTGGCTTCGCCGCATGCTTAGACAGTGTTACGAAGCCGTTCATGGCTCATATTCATAGAAAGCAGTCATTCTAGAGTACATGAGAGAGTTTGTTGTACGTAGTGGTAGGTTGTAAGTTATCGTTTACACCATAACCAACACGCAGCCAGGCAACCAGTGATCTCTAAGTGTCTTTGACTGGGGGTTTGATCCTTGCGGTTTCATTCTTACAGACCAATGACTTTGTTGGTTCAGAGCTGGACAAGGCGCAGAGATACCGAAGTGAGCTGCACATGCATATGCATATCATCATCATCTACTAATTTAAGCTGCAGTACGTCACATAACTTTTTTTTTTGAGAATTGCGCAAGATAGAATCATAACAATTTTCGAACATCACGATCACCTCAACTCGCGGCTGTTTTGGTGCATATATGCCAATCGTACTGGCACATTCACTGGACAATTAATCACCATGGGCATACCCTACTCCCGTCAAATCAATGCCGCATTCGATCAAGTCACCCCTCTCGTCGCTCAGGGCTTTCAGGTGCTAGAGACAACCAAAAACATCGCCATCGTACTAGCCTTGATTTCAGCGTTGGGAATGATAATGCTTGGACTAATATTGACGGCACTTGTTGCACTGCTTGTAACCATGAATCCGGATCTTACCTATCAACGTCAAGAAGTTGTCACTCCGGCCATGAAGCTCCTCATACATCCTGGTTCTCTTACCTTTTTGGGCCTTGGAACGACAGCGGTGCTCGCCGGTATCACTAGGGGGCTCTATCTTGCAATTTTCAACCCTATGACACGGAAACAAATCCGAGAGCGACTTGAGAAGGATGAAGTAGATCATCAACAAGACATGGTCGTCGAGGAAAGTGCAAGTGAGAAATCGGAAGACTCAAAATCATGATTGGAGCAGCTATGATGAAACTTTGTGAACGGCCACAGCATGGAGTCGAGGTAATAGCTTGAATTATATTGTAACAAAGTAAATCTTAGGAGATGAAGGACTGAAGCGTTTGTCCTGTTACGTATGGACTCAGTTTGTCTAATGGTTTTGGGGTATGTACTTTGCACATAATGCAAGATATCTGTCTGTTTTCACCCGCCACGGTATTATGACTGACATCAAATCCACCACGTTTCTTCCTCATTAGTTGCATTGTCCTTCGTACGGGTAAACGAAAGTAGCCTTTTACCTGAAAACATTGTGGAAGACAGAATCACCAACAAGCAAAGCCACCACAACAGAAGATTCTGTAGAAACCGCGGAACTTAAAATGGGAAAGAACTGAATTCAGATATCAAATGTTTTTCTCAAAAAGCCAAGTAAAGATCATGTACTCCTTCCTCAACGACTATCAAGTATTCCATCCTACCTGCCCGCTATGCAACCAAGGCGATCATTGAATCATTCATAAAAGTTTGTTGTTTACAACTTTAAGCTACAACAGGCGCCTTTCCTTCGCATTGAGGGGTGACGCCAGCAGCTGCAAAAATCTGAGTGCAAGCTTTCTCGAAAAGTGGTGCAGGGGCCGTGGCAGGATCAAGACCAACCGCAGAGAAGGATGCTGGCCATAAGTTGCAAAGGTCGGGTAGGACATTGAAGCATCGTACGTTGTTGATACCGGTGACAGCATTATTGACGATGGTGCTATCTGTAGGATTGGAAATGATATTGTTCAGGTTATCAATCACTTGAGATCCGAAGACCATCATGAGATTCATGGCAGCATCCATTCCTTGTCCGGAGAGATTGGGAAGACTGCCCAGTCTCATGAGTTCGACGGGCTCGTCTGATGCAAAAGTCAAAGCATTTCGGGCGGCATCTGCAAGAGCACCAGGGTTGGCAGTGGTGAGGCCTCCGATAAAGACATCGTCGAGAAAGTTGTTGACGTTTTGTACATCGGTATTCCAGGTGTTGACGAAGTTTTGGACGTCTGCTTGAGAGAAATCACGCTTGATGATTGAAGCGGAAGTGATCTGGCTAGAAACGGCCAGGACAGTGATAGCAAATTTGGTCTTCATGATTGCGGTTGTATAAGAGATACTGGAGTCGAGAGGTGTAAAGGTAATAAGATGATGGAATTTGCGACTGAGGAGAAATAGGTTGTCGTTGTTGTGTTTGTGTAGTTCAAGTTTGAGCTGTTGAATGGAGTAAAATGGGCAGCAATTGTGCTCTTTTATACATCAACTCTCTTCCTGTAGTAGATACTCTTTGATATTAATAGTATCTACGTCGATGCTGCTAGTGAAGACTGTACAAGGCTATCGACATGCTTAGGCCTGCTAAATCTTCAACTTCTTGCCTAGAGCGTGATCAAAAATAACAAAATAGACATTGCATCGAGGCTGAAGCTATCGCAAGATGCACCACGATCCAAAATGCTTATGGCGAGCATCGGAATTTCCCCAAATGGGTTTACACCAAGGGAGTCCTAACGTTTCATATCATGCATAGAGAGATTCAAGCTTAAGGTCTACTTTTGGGTTGATGTAAGCACTTAAGTAACGCGTGTTGAGCAGCACAGCATATTTATTCTTGGCTCAACATTTATATCCATGATTAGTTCTGCATCCCAGCACAGTTGTTCGTCACTGCGATATTTACTACCATATATGAACAAAGATAGCAGTAGATAAGACCTTCTTAGGAACGTGAGAAACTCCTTTCATTCTAGTAAAAGAAAGCTTGGAATATCGAGGTTCAAAGCAAGAGGAAGTTATTTTGAGCTGCCATGTGGAAGACTGGGGTTCAAACTGGGATCACCTGCGCCCCAACTCTAGCTTCCAACTGCTATGGAACATACCGCATTACAAGGAACATCTTTTCGATTGAAAAGATCGCTGGAAATAAGAAAGATATGAGTAGTGGATGATATCCGAATAATGTCCAGCCCAGTGCCTGGACAGGCCTAGGTACGTAGGCAACATCAGGTTGATGATTGTCTTGTCCACACTCACCATCTCAGTAACATGTAACGGTGTTCTTGTAGCAAATGGCTTGCTCATACCATGATTTTTAGTTCTGTCTAATATGAATATTACTTGGGTCTTTTGAGATCCTATTTGCGTATGGATATTCCTCCGAAGTCTCGCACGGCAACTTCATCTTGCCACGTGTGGACGCCGTGAAGCCATAGACTGCTTTGAGACTGAGGCATTGGGTCCTGGCGTGATTTCAAATCATCTTCTAAAGTACCATGTGTAACGTCAAAGAGCGATTCAAATCTGGTCTGGAGTGGTTATGGTTCCCCTGTTCTTTGGTTTGTGGCATGCTCATAGCGAACGAGTTTACTTGACGGATACACTGCGGTCTAGCAAATTTTGGCGACCGGCATCGCTAAATTGGCAGTCAAGAATTTGCCTTGACGAACTTGTTAATATTGTATGATACAATGTAAGGAATCTAAACTCGCTTGATATGATCGACCATCCTGATGCCGCTTCTTCTGATTTCATCCAGGGCTTCATCGGCAAATTTTATTATCCTTTCATGTCCAGGCCATTCACTTAGAACATCGATAATGATAGTAAACGGCGCGATCATCGTTGGCATGAAGACTGCGTCCTGTATACAGAATTCGAAAGACTGGCAAACCTTGCGTGCCATATCTGGAAACTCTCTGTATCTCGTAGGGCGTGGTAACGTAAAAGTGTCATCAGAAGAATCGCCATCGAATCTGCCGAGTAGCGACCCATCTGGAAGCTCGACTAGAGTTGCTTTGGAAGCGATCTCTACGTATAAATGGCACATTCCGGACCAAAGAAGACTAAGAGACGACCAGTAGAGCATAATGTTGACCCCGATCGGTATTGAAGGGAAGGCATAGGCTATCGAGTGCAATCCATCGGAATCGTCAGTCTCAAGGTTGTTGT
The DNA here is from genome assembly GCA_010405405.1 of Microthyrium microscopicum. Lineage (NCBI taxonomy): Eukaryota > Fungi > Ascomycota > Dothideomycetes > Microthyriales > Microthyriaceae > Microthyrium > Microthyrium microscopicum. The sequence goes on along the minus strand of MU004232.1, from coordinate 2,267,470 downwards.
CCAGGTCTTCAGTGATTTTCGTCCTTTTCGAAACGGTCGGCCAGTATAACGTGCATCCTTCGTGGGCTTCAAAATCTGGGAGAAAGGCCTGCATTCTGATGTCCACTTCCGCGCAGTCTTGTAGTAGCTTCACTTCAAACCTCAACCCTTCAGCGGGTTCCATTGTCTTTCTCTCTTCCACTCGTTTTAATATGTCCGGAGCTTCAAGCAAGAGATCCAACAACTTTTGACCTGGGTTCTTTGTTTGATTCGAGAATGGAATTGCTTTCCATTCGGGTTCTGATAAGAAAGTATGCTTTGTGAGTAGTGCCTCTAGGGTCTACAGTGAAAGAATTAGACATCTGATATCTAGGAGTGATTAGACTTACACCCATAAATCTAAAACCCTGAAATATTGAGTGACCAAGTCCGGAGCAGTGAGCAGCCGGCCCCCGCAACTGCACTAGCTTTGCACAGCCGTTGGCATGGTTTACATAAGCCTTCCTGTTGTTACTAGGACATTGGAAGATTTCGTACATGGCAAGAAGCATGCATGCTGCAAGTGTATCGTCTTCATACATCAGCTTGGGATCATACAAAGCTGCTTGCATATCGTTGAGCCCTCGAGTATACAGTCGGAGACTTTCAGAGAGCATGTCTCGATTCTGAAGAGTATCGCCTAACGTTCCCAATGATACTGCAAAGGCTGCAGTTTCGAGAGCTTTGGTAGGGTTTGCATGTGTGGGAATGATCCTCAACCAATTTGGAGTGCTCGCGTTTCTAAGTTGATAGAGGCCCTTGTAGCCAGAGATAAAGTCGGAAAGTACGTAGTTGCGCAAAGCAGTGGAGCTGAGACTCAAGGAGGCATCAGGATCAACCTCAAGGTCGAATCTAGAGTCAATTGACGAAGGCGAGCTCCAGGACGTATCTGTTGATGGACTCGATGTCGTGATGACACGTGGTTTGACTTGTCCCCGACTCTTCTCGGCTACTGTGTTTGCATCTGAATGCACAAATATTCTATCACGTTGATATCCAAGACATACTCGTCCAGATTTCATACATTGAGCGCACTCGGGCCGTTCCAATGTACACTGCGTACTGTTGTTAGCGTCAAGCCACCACATACAGAAAATCGCACGGTGGTAGCAGTACCTTGATTTTCCTTTTCCTGCACGTCTGGCATCCTTTGGAACGACCAGGAACATTGACCATGACGCGTGACTGATGTGAGCAATCTACCTAGATAGGTCTATTAGGCGAGTGTAGGTTGCTAGTGTTCCTTCAGCCAGTATACAGTCTCTGGGGGTCTCTTTCAGACGAAAAGGGAAGCAAAGAGCGAAGAGAGGGGGTGATACGTGAAGTCTTGCACTGGAATACAGACAACGGCTCTAACTTATCAGTCAATAGATCTGGCAGGCAGCATTCGTATGCAGGCGATGGACTATCCATGCTATCCCTCAGCCTCAATCGCATTGAGCTTGTGAGCTCGAACAAGTCTGATAAGCTACCAGTGAAGCCGATCTAGCGATTCGTTACTTGCGCGTATAACTCATGAGACCTACTGGAGGGGTTGCTGGCTGTGCTGCCAAAAGCCGGGAAGTTGGAAGTACGAAGACTGGAACCGCTATTCCCAAAACAGAAGCATTGGGCGAAAGAAAAATGGCAGGGATTGCACGCATCTAACACCCGTAGCCAATCAAGTCTCGTGTCGCCCTGCAACGCCTCTAACCAGAAGTGCCAGACAACTCCTTTTCATACATTCTGACGATCAATTGATGATCAACTCCGCTCCTTGAACAGTCTGAACTCGCCGACTCGATCTTTTCACCAAGAAGCAGATTAGTTGTCCCTAGTCGCATATCTGCAGCAAAACACAGCCACGATTAGTTTGGACTCCATGTTAACAAGAAGCTCCACCATGTTCGAGTCCTTTTGGCTCTCCTAACTGACTGGTATCTGTCTCGTTTCGGAGCATTGCGCGAGCAGCATTACGACTTCGCAGCTTTACAAAGCTTCAGCCTCATTCAACATGGTGCTAATGAGCGACACTCGTGCAAATCATTGACGCAGAAGAGAGTTTCAAAATTCTTTCAGGACAACGAAATCATGTATAAGAGACAGCGATGTGTACCCTTCAAGGTCCCACTCAACTTCTTCCTCACACTGTCACACAATTATAAATGATCTTGAATCTACATCTTAATACATCCAATACTATTGTTCACAATGTGGTCTCCTCATTCGAGTGTTGGTGCAGCACAAAGCGCCTTCTACCTCCCAATCATTATTGCAGCCGCCTATCTGATATTTCGACGACACTCAGATTCAAGAATGGCTTGGATATGCTGTCTTACTTTTTCAATTGGTAGGCTACACTATACGTCAAATAACGTCTTTCTGACATTTTGGTTAGTGCGCTTCACAGGCGGAATTCTGCTTATCGAATACGTAAATCATGACAGCGAAGCCGGTTGGATCATCGTCGCCAGCATATTCCAGGGTGCTGGAGTAGTTCCATTGATTCTTGTCCTAGTCGGATTACTTAGGCTCATGTGAGTTTCAGGATTCTTTCCCTGTCTGTGGTCAAAATGCATGAACGACTCCCTGCACAGTTCGTTAGGCTACATTCTATCGCATTTGATGCCATGGAAATATATCATCTTCAGAAGAGCTGCTGGTGCTTATTGTTGTAAATGGAGGGCGAAAATACTTCAGCTACTACTCGTCTCATTACAAATTTGTGCTAACCATTTTGTACATAGTCAAGCTCTTGATTTTCCCAAGAGTTCTACCATGAAAATGACCATCATAGGTCTCAGAGTACTCTTTTTCGTTGGCATCATATTACTGGTAGCCGGCTCAGTTCTTCTCGGGCACTATCAAAATCCCACCGATACTCAGCTTGGACACAAACTGGCAAAAGCTGGCTATATCGTCATTTTGCTCATTCTCGCTGGAGAAATGCTCTTTGCATCATGGATGTGGCTGAATTCCAGCCAGCTACGTTTGGACAGCAAGAAGGTAAATTTTCAGATTCCATAGACAGGACATCGCTAACGACGCAAAGCTTCTGAAAGCAATGAGCATTTCCTTCCCGTTTCTGACTGTCCGGCTGGCTTATGCGCTGCTCTCCGTTTTTGACACAAACCCCAAATGGAGCCCTCTATCGGGAGATATCGCTCCACTTGTTTGCATGCACTCTCTCATGGAATATATTGTTGTGTTAATCTGCGTCACAACTGGGTACTTGATAAAGCCAGTAAGGTCTAATGCTGAAGATGATGCCAGCCATAGATCGGGCGCTGGAAAGACCTACCGTGCCGAACAGGATGTTTGATATCGATACTTATCAAGAAACGATGGAATGGTTAATGTAATGTAACAATACTTCCATGCGGAATGTGGGACTTCGTAGACTTAGAGAATAATATGTTGGCATTCAACTTTTAACTCCGCCAATTTTCGGTGAGAGTAGAAGATCCGAAGCAAGGATTTTTGTGCAGTGCTCCATTCCGATTAGGATGCATTGTATATTTAGAATAGTTTTAGCACTTTGTAAATGGACTTATCCTGGCTTCGGTCCGTCTAGTGAACTACTCAATATCCAGTGCCTGATGGCCACACTTTCTATTTACCCACGATGACATCTAGACCAGTTTTTCCAACCTTATATCACAATTTTCCAATTGTAACGAGGCGAACTTGCTGTTTATAGGCCTCGCAAAGCGCTTTTCTAGCTGCATTAGCTCACGTTTGTCTTGAGTACAAAAATGCCGTGTTTGCGCACACGCAACAGGTTGTATGCTTGCACTATCGAAATATATTAACACGAAAAGGGTTCAGCACATATACAAGTCGACCTCTTTTCGTCAACAAACAGCATCGTTCTGTTTTCTTCCTCACTTGATTGCCATTCATATCCGAATTTCCTCTTGGAGGATACACTGATACTCTGCTTATATGGCAGCTTGAACGATTTCGAATTGAATTATTTTTATGCCGACTTAATCTTTAATCTTAAAATGCACGCTACTCTATTGGGAGCGTACTGCGTCTTCTTCTCGATTCTCAAGCAAACATTGGCATTGTGTCCTGCTGGACTTCTAATAGACGACTTTTCGAATCATTCAGAGAAGAGGAACAACCTTCGGGGATTTACTAGCGGTAGGTACCAAATTATCTCCAGCCCTTGCTCTCATCTTGCTAACATCTTAATACAGACGATGGGTCAATGAGCTCGATTGGATCTGTTGCAGGAGGTGCACTTTCGGTCACTCCTAAGCAAGGGGGCTATTTCTACGAGTCTTTAGGATGTCAAGCAGCACGATCAGAAGGATATGATGCTTTGCAATTCGTTATACAAGGACCTGTCGGCGGATCTGTGGGAATTGAGCTCCAAACTCAGCCATCATGCTCACAAGCAACAAAGACGAGCTATTATCATACAGTCACTGGCTTAACAGGACAGAAACAGTCGTTTACAGTTCCATGGACGTCTTGGCCAAGCGCCAACCCAGATGCCATCGTCGGCCTTGTTTGGTATGCATTCTCTCAGAACGATGTTGCCTGGCATTTGGGCTCCGTACGACTTGCTTGTACAATCCCAAAACCTGCTGTGTCAACCCCTCAAGGAGCCGAATCACCAGTAATCACAGGTGTTCCAACTATCATTGTTCCAAAAGACACTGGAGCTTGTAGCAATTTTCTCATAGAAGATTTCACTTCTCAGTCTCGCATGACGTTCCTATATTACAATGCCAACCTCAGACCAACGTCGGACGATGCAACCATGCAATCAGTCACAGTTGATCCAGTCCAAAATCGTGGAACTTTTGTGCCGAAGAATCTAGGATCTTACTGGTTCACTCAACTTGGATGTATGGATACAATTGGTCAATATGAAGGGATTAGCATGCGAATCAATGCTCCAGCAGGAACGCAATTCGTTCTACAAATGGGCTATTCCAATTCTTGTGGCGATACTAATGTGAAGGACATTGATGTTGCAACGGATGTCCTGGGATGGACATTTGACGGCACGGAAAGGCTCTACTCTTTCAAGTTTTCGCAGTTCCCTGGGCTTGATGCTTCAAAACTACATCACTTCCTCCTTTCGAGACTAGTCGCTCCAGTCACCGTTGGACCTATTTCTTTCTATTGCAAGGGCTCAGTATCCGAATACATCCTTCATGGTAGTCCCCAAGCTTCTGCTCCCCAGGATGAAATTGCGGCCCCATCAGGAACAGCAGCACCCTTGATTATTGACAACTTTTCCAACAAAGATACAAATTTGTTAGGCCAATATCATGGCGGTGACGACGGTATGATCCTCACATGGGGAAGTAGACTTCTTCAGATCCAATCCCCTGATCCTGACTACTCCTTCTACTCTCAGTTCACTGGTACTTGTAAAGATATGACAGCTTATGAGAGCTCGTATCTGCATATCAAATACGTCGGTTCCACATCCTTCTCAATCTCCCTCCAGCAACACAACCGGGGATGCAATGAAGCTATCGCGCCATACCCGGAGACCTGGGATGAGGTGGAAGCGTCACGGTACGCAGCCAACGGGGACATTTATGTGCCAATGTCTCATTTCAATATCGACAAAACTCGTACAATCGGAGTAGCTTTGAAAGCATGGTATTCGCAAGATGCAACCATAGTATCACTCATCGAAATTGTGCCGTCGGTTCCAGCTGGATTCAAGATCGAATCCAAGTTACCAACAGGTCAGCTTATTTTTGCTTGCAAGCGGCCGAACAGCTTTGCATTCTGCATTGACGATGGCGATCCAAAATTAGCCCAGCAAGTTCTGAGCATCATCAAGCAAGAAAACATCAAGGTCACTTTCTTCACCGTCGGTGCTCCTCTTCTAGACCTCTCCACCAATTTAAGCAACGTTTACCACGAAATGACCGCACAAGGCCACCAAATCGCTTTGCATTCCTATACTCATCCTAAGATGGAAGGACTTCCAAACTACGATACCATCGATTGGGAATACAACAACGACCTGTCCGTCGTCAAACAAACTTTCCCAGGCTTAACCTCTCCCTACTTCCGTCCACCATTCGGTACCGAAGGGGCACGCATGCGCTACAGGTGGACACAAGCAAGTGGCAACAAAAATGCCTACATCGTCAACTGGTCCGTCGATGTTGAAGATTGGCTATGGGCCACTGGGTCCACTCCTGAAAAACAGCTGGCTGCCTTCAAACGAGATGTTGATAAGGGTGGTAATCTGGTTGTTATGCATTATCTTTACCCCAGCACTGTTTCCTATCTTCAAGAGTTTATCCAGTATGCAAAGATGACTGGCAAGCAACTTATGAGATTGGATCAGTGTATGATGGATCCCAAGTAAGTTGGCAGTCACTGGGATTTGAATATTGCTAACTTGTTGATAGTGCACCTCCGCTTTAGACTTGGTGTAATTGTTCTGAAGGGTAAAATTCTTGCTATTGCCATTGTCAAAAACATTGCAAGTAATAATAGCTGTTTAATTCTGTAGAGCTTGCCGCCGGAATTTCTTCTCGCGATTGGAATTTGGTGTATCTTTCAAGCTCCATAGATCGGATCTGTAAGCTATTTTGTATCTTTCTAATGATAATTAGATTCTGATTCCAGATTCATGTAAAATCGCTTTCTGTCTGTTATCCTAAGAGTACCATCAATCATGCAACTTTCCGTATCTAATCTAACAGTGAACAAATGCACTTCAGAAGAGCACATGTTTGCATGCTTGAAATCCCAAACTTGTAAGCATTTCCACTTTTAGGTCGTGGATAAAAAAAATCAAAGAATTTAGACTTAGTGAAAATTGCGGATATAGAGACCTACTCGACTAAGTACTTGAGCAGCCATTGAAGTGATCTAAAACTTGCACGTTCAGACATTGACTCAAGGAACACCAGATAACGGCCTTGACAGGCATCGTCACTAACCGGGAATAGGCCAAAGAGCTCACTTGACCACGACGGCGTCACTCATGAACTACACGATGAATTATCATTGGCTTGGCGTTGTGCAATGGGGTTCCCTGCTGACACGACAGGAAGCCGTTGTGTCGATCATTCTTTTTAGCTTCAAGTTCGGCCAAATACCTGTATTGACCATAGTCGCGTGCAGGCATGCAACTACTTCAGTCGTGCGTCCCTCCAAGTGAACATCTGCTCTTCATATCGCAAATACTATTTGTGGTAAAATGTCACGATAATCTGGACAACATTCATCTTTAATCATGGCGGACCCAACAATGGCAGATACGAAGTCGCCACAATACCACGATTCTGGACATGACAATGACATAAAAGCAGTGAAAATGGATCCCTCCACGCCTGCCAACCCGGAGGATCCTGAGGCTCCTTCCAAAGAAGTTTCAAGCGCAAGGCAAAGAATCAGTGATATATTCACGATCATCTGTTCTGGATTTGCTCTTATCAGTGATGGATATCAGAACAATCTCATGACTATGACCAATGTTGTCCTCAAGGCTGAATATCCGAAACAGTATACTTCTTACTATAGTACGGCTGTCAGCAATGCTCTGCTTGTTGGAGAGATCATTGGACAAATTGTCATCGGTCTAACATGCGACTATCTGGGACGGAAGTTTGCTATCGTCATTACGACCGCGATGATTGTTGTTGGTGGCATTCTGGCAACTGCTTCCCATGGCATCACGATCCAGGGCATGTTCTGGATGTTGATCGTCTCTAGAGGCATTGTTGGCTTTGGAACTGGAGGTGAATACCCAGCTTCGAGCACTAGTGCAAGTGAGGTACGTAAGGTCTACCCTGATTTTCATGCACGATGGAACAAGAAGCACTTGGAACTGAAGCGTAGTAAATATGCCACTCAATTCCATCGAGCTAACAGCTCTGTAGGCTGCCAATGAGCGGACTTTGAAACAGCGTGGTCCAGTTTTCATCTTGGTCACAAATCTGCCACTATCATTTGGTGGACCATTTGCTGTAGCGATATTCTTGATAGTCGGCTCCGCTGCTGGATGGACGCATTACTCCACGATATGGAGAGTATGCTTTGGCATTGGAGTCATCTGGCCGCTCTCCGTGTTCTACTTCCGGATCAAGATGCTCAATTCCAAGTTATATCGCCGCGGTGCGATCAAACGCAGAGTGCCATACAGTCTTGTCATTAAGTACTATTGGTGGAGACTGATAGGAACGTGCGGCGCATGGTTTCTATATGATTTCGTCACATTTCCCAACGGCGTCTTCTCCGGGACAATCATCAGCAGTGTAACTTCGAGCAGCAAAAACACTCTTCGTTCTACTGCAGAATGGCAGTTACTTCTAGGTGCCATCAGCTTGCCTGGCGTGTTCATGGGCGCCTGGTTGTGCAACCGCATAGGCCGTAAGCAAACGATGATGCTTGGATTTTCCGGATATCTGGTCTTTGGCTTGATCATTGGCTGCTCGTATGATAAGATCACCAAGATTGTGCCACTATTTGTGGTGTTTTATGGTTTGATGCAGAGCTCAGGCAATCTTGGCCCAGGAGATATGCTAGGACTCATTTCATCTGAATCATACGCAACCGCTGTGCGTGGGACATGCTATGGGCTTTCTGCAGCTGTTGGAAAGACGGGAGCTGCCATTGGGACTGAGGCGTTTACACCAATCCAGAATCACCTTGGTAAACGCTGGACCTTCATCATCGCTGCGATTTGTGGTATGTGCTAGGATTAGACGTCTGCAGACGGAGTAAAAGTGCTAACATATCTTGCAGGTGTCGTTGGCATTCTCGTCACTTGGGTGTTCATCCCAAATCTTCAGGGTGAAGACCTTGCTGAAGAAGATGAGAAATTTAGATTGTACCTCCTAAGCAAAGGTTGGGATGGCGAGATGGGTGAGGATGACTTGAAAGCGTTGGCAGAAGACGGAATCCCGCCTAGTATCATGGCGCGCGGGGACGAAAAGCGGGAGTGAAGATGGTAGATCTCGTATCCCGGTTGTACGGCTGGAAGTGAATATACTTGTTCAAGTGCCAGTTATGATGACAGCAACGACTGTTCTATTAGATCAGCAGTCGACCGGTCGATAAAGTACTGGTGCATTCGCAGCGGCTTGAATGTGTCTATTGCAGCTTACGACAAAATAATATATCTTTTCATGGCGTGTTCGATAGCAGGTTGAGTCTTGCGCGTTTAATGTGAATTACACCACTTAGTGAAAGCGCATAGCAGATGGTAGACATCACACTCGATGGGAGCATGCCGTGTTTGTTGACCCGTTTGGCGATTTGGTGAAAAGAGGCAAGTAACAGCGATATTACACAATATAGGTAATAAAATGCCGTCAGAAGTGCAACCTTTCCACTCCCCGTCCCGACTTTCCTGTTCAGATGAATTCTAGCTTTGACAGCTACCATTCCTAAAGCACTCAGACCGCAAAATGGCTACTGGTTTAGCCAGAACGTTGTCCATAGTGGAAGTCTTCCCTGAGCGAGCAATCAGGTACTCAGCAGACGACCAACGACCAATCAGAAGATCTGTCCAAAAATACTATCGTCGCATCGAGTCTCGGATTGGATACCGCTGGATCCTAGGCAACAATCGACACTGTGGACTCTATAAGAAAGGGGCGATCTGGCCATTCCCCATTCGCAAGGCTCAGAAGGCCATGGAGCGCAAACTGTTTCTGAGACTGAAGTTACCTCCCGGTGCCAAAGTCCTTGATGTGGGCGCAGGATCTGGATGTGTTGCGATCAATATGGCGGACATGGGCCTGAAAGTTTCGGCAATCGAATTGGTGCCCGAGCACGTGAAAGAGATGAATAGGAATATCAGGCGATGTGATCATGTCGACGACATACATGTTCAGGAAGGCAACTTTCACAACCTAGCTGCGTTTGGAAATGCTGGGTTCGATGGAATTTATGCCATGGAATCATTCGTTCATGCGGAGAATCCAATCCAGGTAAGCAATACATGCATGATATTGTCCATCAGACTTTTCGTGGTGTTCGCAGCACAATTCCGTGATTTTGCACTGACAAATCCTAGGCCATCCGAGAGTTTCGTCGAGTTCTCAAACCAGGCGGAGTATTGGTATTACACCACGCAGATTTCACCAAAACAAACGATCAGATCAGAGAAGTCTTCCGGCTTACTCATTGTCCTGGTATTCGTATGCGGGGCGACATTGAGGGTAAACTGAAAGACCTGGGATTCCTGGATATTGATGTTGAAGACCTCTCTAGTGAAGTTGTTCCGCTGTGGAGACTTCTGGCATTCATTGGATATGTCCCATACCAATTTGTCAAGATACTCGGACTCCAGGATCGGTTCCCAAATACCTATAGCGCTGTCCAGATCTATCGAAATGCGGACAAGTTCAGATATGTTTCTATTAGAGCAGTGCGACCTTCAACGTAAGAGGGAGTAGACGGTCAAGGAGAAGGCTCAGAGTGAAAGAATGCAGTATCTGTTGGGGGATTGAGGGTGCTGCTTTTGTCATAATGTATGTATTGTATTTTCCAATTAACTTGTGATGTTTATTTTGCCATTTGTGTTGGTCGAGTGATCCATAAGCAAATGCGGCTGCAGCAAGTCACACATGTAAATGGAGACGATGAAGAATACTTTCAGCCGTTAGAGACACCTTCAGGGGCAAGAAGCATCTCCTCGGCCAAACCATGAATGCTTCCTTTCTGGACAGCAACAGAATCATGCTCAACAGCAGCCATATCTGCGGTGTGCTTCTTTCTTTCGGCTTCTTGTACCCCTGTCATATATCGAGAGTAGTTGAGTGTACCTATGACCATACCTCCAGCAATCACCAACGCGAGAATAGCGCGGCGAGTGAGTATCCACCGGAGACTCTCAATGTTGCTCCTGGCATCAGAATTGAGGGCGACGGTGATTTTGTAGTTTAGTTCTTGAATCTTGGGTACGTTAGCTGCGGTGGCGGTGAATAGATGAAGTCTACTACCTTGGCCTCAACCTTCTTTTGCTCGCCTCTGGTCAGCATCTTGCGATCGTCAAATAAGCCTTTGAGCTCATCTTTCATGCTTCCTGCTTCTTGTGTCAAGGTTTGACCTAGTATATCCACTTCGTGCTGAAGTTGCGCCCTTTGAGACCTCCATCTGTCGGCTTCAGCTTTACGAGCATTTTGTATCTCTGCTTTGAGTTCTGAGCATGCTGCGCGAAAGAGGTATAACTCCTAAATCATGTAAGCTGACGTTTCCAATGCAAACATGGGCCGGGTAACGTACGTTCTCTACATTGCTCTTGCTAACCAGTGCCCTCGTAGCCAAATTCATATTATCTGCCAGAATGCTGCGTACACCTTTCATGATTGTGACCGTTTGGTCTCCCGAAAATCCGCCACTTTGTAAATCGCGCACGAGTGACCAAGTGTCGAAGTGATGGACATATGGAGGTGCTTGGAGATGTGGTGGTTTTTCGTCTTCTGGCGCATTCGGCGATTCCATATCAAGGACTCTATCCAATGGAGATTTGGGCTCGGCGGGTGGATCAGAACTCGCGCTCTGATCCGATGTTTGTGCAGACGATGGTTCATCTTTCGGAGCTGGCAACGACTTGGTTTCGGGGACGGCTTGCTCTACCTCAACATCTGGGGTGATTGAGTTCTCCTTCATTGGTTTGTCATCCTCTGTTTCTTCATTTTCTCCTTTCAGATGAGCAGCAGGTTCTTTGGCAGTTCCATATCGTTGTCGGACCCGAGTTGTGTGAAAGAAAGCGGCGGCTCTTGCTTGGGATCGCGTGGATTGGGCCCGAAAGCGTGTCTTGGGTACCGAAGAGTCTGTTGCTCGTAATATGGTGGTGATCGGCATACGTAGGCCAGCCATAATTTGGTGCTTGGCCTCGATATTCTCAATAGGTTAAACGGTGAAAATGCTCATCAACATTGAACATTTGATCATTTGAACATTTGAACATTTGAAGTTTGAGGGTCGGAAGGTTGCCTGATATTTGGCGCTCAACTTGACCCAAGGCTACAAGGCGGCAAGGCGCCAATTTACTGGGCATCATGCACAGTTATTGAACATTCAGAATGCAACATTTTGAACACACATGCATCCTTCGTATCTATCCGTACTTGTATCATCTGCGCCATAAGTTTGGCCAGCGTTACTTCTTCCCAATTCTTTGCTACAGGGCTAGTATATACTTCAAGAACATCTTGTCGCGTTGGGTCTAAGTCAAGGCGATGGCGGCTGTTAATCGCTGACGACAATCCCTTCGCTCAACACTTTCATCGCGAACAACAGAATGACTTTGCCTTCCGCTTTCATCCCCAAGCTACTGTGGGAGTTCGGATATCGGCTAGATGTGCAAAGCGAGCACCATCGTACGCGCTCCAGCGATTTGACATGCAGTACGGATACGGTAGCGCGAGACCTGCGAGGCTTCGCGTCGATCGTGCTGGCGCAACATGTCGTGATGTCATGAAACCTCAACACATGCATATCTGGTACTTACTGCCAGACCCACATACTCTAAGTCTGTGCCAAATCATGAGTAGGGAGAAATTGATGCAGCGCTTGGTCAGTAGTAGTTGTTGACTCGGTGTCGCTGCTCTGTCAAAGCAACCATGAGGACATGTAAGTTTTGGAAAGGTGGCTACCATTAGATCCGATTGCCGCGAACCTTTTGTACCACTAGCAACTAGTATAAACTCCCGAACATCTTAAAATTCTGAGATAGTTATCGCAATGACGACTCTTCAACAAGCCTCCCATGCATGTGCGTCACAGCTATCAATTTCCATCTTGCCAAGTTGTGCTATCAAGTCACCAATACTCTAGTTCTCAACCAATTCGAGATTCACGATAATGGAGACTTCAAATCCAGCACTTCCGGCCAAGGAAACGAATCCAAATCCAGCAGACTCAGATCCTCGACTCTCAATCTCCAGTGACTCTACCGGTGCTTCCTCGTCACACGATGCTCCCGCTCGCAATTTGGAAAAGAGACCTTCAGGCCTCTCTCGAAGTAGATCCAGGCGTTCCGACCTACATCTTGAGCGCGTCGAAACAGCTATCTCTCGAATACGATCTCGAAGGCCAATTGGACCTTTCTCTCATCCTCTCACCCATACTCAAACACAAGCTGATGTACTTGTCACCTTCGATGGACCAGATGATCCCTACAATCCATTGAACTGGGCTTTCAAGAAAAAGGTCATCACCACGTTCATGTATGGCTTGACCACTATGGGGATCACATTCGCTTCATCAGTGTATTCGCCTACAGTCATCCAAGTCGCTGAGGAATTTCGTGTCGGACAGGAAGTTTCAACTTTAGGTTTGTCTGTCCTGCTCGTCGGCTTTGGCGTCGGTCCATTGTTATGGGCTCCATTATCTGAGGTTTATGGAAGAAAACCAGCAGTATTGATCCCTTATTTTATCGCTGCTATTTTCTCGCTGGCGACAGCGGTATCAAAGGATATTCAAACAGTTGTCATATCTCGCTTCTTCACTGGATTCTTTGGAAGCGCGCCAATCACCAACACTGGAGGCGTACTCGGGGATCTTTGGTCTGCTGAAGTTAGAGGAGTTGCCGTTCTTGGCTACGCTATGGCTGTTATTGGAGGTCCTACGCTTGCACCAATTGTGGGAAGTGCAATAACTCAAAGTTCTTTAGGCTGGCGATGGACAGAATACGTAAGTCTCCATGTGATAATAGTACTTCACGACGACAAATTGATCTCCTGATCTGTGACAATGCTGACCGACCACAGATTACCTTTATATTGATGATGTTTCTTCTCTTAATGGATGTTATTTTGCTTGACGAGTCTTATCCAGCTGTTCTACTTGTCCACAAAGCTCGTCGCCTTCGGTACGAATCTGGCAATTGGGCACTCCATGCAAAGCACGAAGAATGGGACGTTTCACTCCGCGAGCTCGGAGAAAAATATCTGATCCGCCCGTTTCAGTTACTATGTACCCCGATTTGCCTTTTAGTGGCACTATATGCATCCTTCGTGTACGGTATTCTCTACGCGAACCTTGGGGCTTTTCCAATCGTCTTCGAAGAACTACGGGGATGGAATCAGCTGGTCGGATCACTTCCTTTTCTAGCTGTTCTGATTGGAATCTGCTTAGGTGGTGTGGTAAACTACTTCAACCAGAAATACTACCTCAAGCGCTACAAGCAAGCAGGTAACAGGCCTGTTCCTGAAGCCCGACTTCCTCCAATGATGTTTGGATCTGTCTTCTTCTCTATCGGCCTATTCATCTTTGCCTGGACAGCTGATCCCAAATTTCATTGGATTGCCCCCGTAATTGGCGCAGTTTGCTTTGGCTTGGGATTCTTCACAATTTTTCAGGCGGCGCTAAACTATTTGATCGACACATTTCAGAAGTATTCAGCGTCAGCAGTGGCTGCCAATACCTTTATTCGATCTTCGTTTGCGGCCGCTTTCCCTTTGTTCATCACGCCTATGCTGCACAATATGGGTGTGAGCTGGGGAATATCAGTCTTTGGGTTCATTTCGATAGCTCTCATTCCCATTCCATATCTCTTTTTCATATACGGAAAACGGTTGAGAGCACGTGGAGTCTGGTCAAAAGAGTCGGTATAGCGAATTCGTAATCAATTAGGATAGTCGCATCCGAATAGCGAAAACCTTGTTCAATTAGTATTCAAAGCCTTTTCTTTGATATCTGATGACTGCAGATATCACTGCTCAGAAGTCTCTGTTGTATGATGTGACACCCAAGTTGTTTGAACTATATCTTTGCCATCTCTACTAAGCCATCCCGCCGCTCGGCGATCGAAATGATGAATAATACCAAGAGCTTCGCACCAAAGATTCATGGTTGGACCATACCTAGAGATGCATGACAGCACTGCAGTAGGATTTGCGAAGTATTGGTCCCCTTGGGCATTTTCGGACGTTATACTTAGAATTGGACATTAGCTACTTGGATAATTATGCGAGAAAGGACTTTACTCCGTATACGAGCTGTGTGTTCTAGGATTTGATCCCAGCTACGGATCGTGCCGCAAACCATTACGCGGACCGCAGCGATCAAGAGGCCTATAGAGTATAACTTTCCGGTGTTATGTCCAATAATAAATTGCTTAGACCTGACTAAAAGTTGGAAGGAATGCAAAATGCGACGAATGCGGAAAGTAAGCTCCTCAATATCTGTTCAGGTTTGTCGAGAAGGAATGAATGCCAACAAGTGCAGGGGTTGGTACGTTGACGATGTTGTAGGATCAAGCCACTGGATCCTACAAAAGCTCGAAGTAGGTATCCAAGACCGTGGTTGCATAATAGTATCCTGGTAGTGACCAGTGTCAATGTTTGTATTCTCCGAAACTATAGCTAAATCCCCAGTTGGAGAGAGAAGAGACTCGTTAGTCTACAGTCATGATGAGCTCGCTTAGTATTTCGTCCTGAAGATCATGGAGTATTGATGTGTTGTCGTGAAAATGAATGCTTCCATGACCTGACAGGCCATAATGCTGTATCTTAAGATTTTCGTGTGGATAATGATGGAGAGAAACTATTTAAGTGTCGCGATATGTCTGTTGTCTTTAGTTCAGTTCTATCTCAAGTCAGTTCAATTCTTTATCAAGTTGTCAATTCATTAAGTCCATACCTTTTCCAAGATGAAGCTTCCTCTACTTTATCTCTTATGCTCAATCAAGAGCGCTGTCGGCTCTCCGTTATCAACCTCAACTGCTATATCCTCAGCAGACTTCAATAGTCTACTTCAAGGTGCCAACTTTGCAGCTGCGGCATATTGTGATAGCAATACCAAAGCTGGATCCAAATCCGTCACTTGCACAGGAACTGGTTCCGATATTTGTCCTCAGGTAGGTTTCGACGATTCACTATACCTGTGAGAATCTTGAAAGTCCCTCTGATACCTTCTAGGCCTCTGGCGCAACGATCCTTGGTACCTTCAGCAACAGTGGTGCTGTCGGCTACGTTGCAAGATCAGGAAACAACATCGTCGTTGCCTTTCAAGGGTCAAAATCAGGAAAACAGTTTCTGGATGACTTCAATGTCTTTCAAACACCCGTCGACTTCTGGTGTTCCGGCTGCCAAGTCATGGGAGCATTCTTGAATGACTGGGAAGTCGTGAGTACAGGTATCATCGCAACCATCAAGCAAGCACTTGTTGGCCACGCAAATTCTCCGATTCTTGTGCTTGGACATAGTCTGGGTGCAGGCGTGGCCACTTTTGCTGCAGTCGACATTCAAGGCAACTTTACAAGTAGTCCAGTGACACTGGTATGTCAACATCTCAAACTAATGCTTCAACTATCTGACTCGTTTCGCAGCTTTCTTATGCCTCTCCTCGACTAGGCAATCAAGCTTGGGCTGACTGGTATACCGCCAATGGTCCCAAGATTTCAAAAATATACCGCGTTACACACCACAAGGACGAAGTGCCTCAAATACCCCACAAGAGTTCTTACAATTCTGTCTGGAGGCATTTTGGGCCCGAGTATTACATCACAAAGGAAGATCTGTCGCCAGCTCAGAGCGACATTGTCATGCTTGCTGAGCAAGAGTCTGACCTGGGAATAGATGGAAAGCCTGGTAACATAACTAACCACTTGAACGACCCCACTGAGCACCGAAACTATATGATTCACCTGTCAGGGAATACGGGCTGTTAGATTTGCTGTTACCTATTGTCTTGTGATGGCGATGGGGCCTTGTACAGCCACCAGGCGTTCTGAAAAGAACGCCATGGCCCATAGCTATGGTATATCATCAGGATACGCGCGCGACTGAGTACTGCCCATGGCAAAGAAGCAGCTCGAAAACAAAATGGAGGTTGAGGGAAGGAACTTGTCGAGCCTAAGAGTCGAGACTGGTAGTTATTTGTCAAGCCCAAAGCAGCTTAGCGTAGTCCATTCAATATCACTCCTTCCCCATGCCTCGCCTCAAACTCCTCAAATACTACCTAACAGACAGCCAGATATAGCATCCATTAGCTTTGTGCATATTCCGCATCCATCATCACTGCCAGAGCAGGATTCTAAAATCAGCATTAGATCATAAACCATGACCTCAACGTCAAAGGACCCGACAAATCTGGACATGGCCAAGCTATCAATATCAGACACCCCTACCAAGAAACCAGCCCCAAAGAAAAAAGTAAAAGAAGTCGCAGATTCCTGGGAAGACGATGTGAACTCCGACGATGATCCAGTGGAAGCCACCAAGCCTATATCAAAAGAAGACGAATCTGGGCCAGAATATGAGGCCGAAGAGGATGACAAGGATACCAAAGCCCCAACGACTTCAGAACCGGCATTCGACGCACCATATCTCTCATCACCAGCACCACAACTACGCGGATCAAGCAGCGAGAAACGGCCGGAGAAAACGACCGCTGTAGCGAACCGTATGATCGCTGCGTCGTTGGGTATACGCATGCGACCAACAGACGATCAACGACGCTTTCAAAAGGCACAGCTGGAAGCTGAGAAGAAGCGGCGAGAAGAAGAGCGTGCACGGAAGAAGGAGGAAGAACGACTAAAAGAAAGCGTCTGGAACGATTAATGAGCCACGAAAACACCGGAAGATATCCATACAGCAGAAGACATAGTTGGATTTGCCTGTATATAGTACAAAGGCCATCAAATCCGAGCAAGCAGAGCAAGCCAAGATTATTCATTTTCATTTCTTTTTGCCACAGTATATTAGCCTACACATCGAGATACCTGTTGCGGATCCCAAATCGAGAACTGTAGTAAGACAGACTCGATAAGCAGTGCAAAAAAAGCCACGCTCGCAATGCATGCTGTACTATAATTATGCTTCAAACAAAGAACAGCCAGCGTTGAGTCGTGAGACGCATTTGTTTGGTCTGTATTCCTTCTTTCCATTCCGTGTCTTTCTGGCGCTTAGAAAACTTCCACATCCTAGGTGGAAGACTCTCCTCGGCCACGACCTCCGCGAGGTCCTCCACGTCCTCGTCCACCTCGATCACCTCCTCTGAAGCCACGGCCTCGGCCTCCGCGTCCTCGTCCACCACGATCACCACGGTCATTGTTCGCTCGGCCACCGCGATGCTGTCGTACCTCTTGGAAGCCATCGTCGCCGTTGGTTGGAACCGCATCGCGTGGTGGGCTGTCAGGCCAGGTGTTGTTGCCCTGAGTAGCGCGTGCAGGTGTCCATGCACTATCATCGCCAATGGGCTGGTTTTCGCCCCATGTGTTATCCACGGCGGCGGCGGTCACTTCGTCGCTCCAGCTTTGCTGTGCGGAAATGCCTTGAATTGGAGTTGGGTTGTCGACTTCGGATGGGTTGCGGGGAACTATTTCATAGCTTTCGGCCATAGGGTCTTCTTGCGCACCAGGGCGGGATGGGTCCCATTGGGCGTCTGCTGCAGCGTTGGATGCGCCAGAGTCAATTCCGGCATTAGCAGGAGCAGAACTGGTGTGGTGAGATGAGTTGGAGGCGCCATTGGTGATTTCGGCGGTGGTAAGATCATTGAGTTCAGTCAGGCCAGCATGAGTGATGGTAGGGTCGGAAGTAGGAGCTTGAGCGGTGGTTGTGTCTTCGTACTCAAGAGGTGGCATATCGATGAGGGATAGCGCTTTAATGCGCGCGTCTGAAGTGGATTAGTCATTGTGATAATTTGAAAGGATGAGATTCTTACAGGTGCAGTTGACGGGGCTTCCGTCGACGCCTAGTACCTTGTCTTCTGAGCCAGCGATGATTTTCTCGGCAGCCTCGACCGCATTAAGGTCGCCTCCGTAGACAAGTAACAACGCGCCCTCGAATGCCTTTCCTTCCTCACTATCATCCTCTCCTGTGTTTCGTCGGTTGGCAGCAGCAGCTAGGAATTGGGAAAATGTAAGAAGTTGGGTCCGAAGCTGTTGCTGAAGATCGCTCTTAGCCTTCAACTCAGTTTCCATGCGCACTTTCTCGATTTCGTCCGCATGAGCAGCAAGAAGAGATGCCTTGTCCTTAGATGACTTCTTCTCGTATGCCTCTTCCAACTCGCGGTATACTGTAAGCTGCGCCTCGAGCGAGCTTACTTGTGCCTGGAGGTGAGGCTTTTTAGTAGCCTGAGCCTTTTGGTCGTTGTTGATCTTGCGGGTAGCCACAAGTTCATCAAGGGAGATGCCGGGATTTTCGGCAATAATCGCATCAAGTTTGGTCATGGCATTCTGAAAAGTTAGAATCATAACTAGGTGAGAACAAGTATTTGCAATGGGACTGGGGATAAGCATGGACAACAGCATGGCAGTACGCCAACAACTGCCAGCTTGCAATTGACACATGGATTTCCTAGGAAGAAGAAGAATAGTGAATAGGGATCTCAAAAAGACTTACCAGTTTTTTGTTGATGTTGCGGATTTGTCTGCGGCTAGTCAGTCATCTTCCTAGCAATAATTTCTGAAGCGCAATGTAATATGAACGTACTTGAGAGTTTCGCGCACATGAGCATTCTCTCCTTCTCCAAGGTCATCGACAGCGCCATTGCGGGGACTGTTTAAGGCGCTTGAGTCTTTGCTGTTGGTGGCAGCAGGTTCAAGAGCCTTCGCGGCGCCCTTCTTCTTCTTGCTCTTGACTTCAGATGAGCTCTTGGTAGGATGAGCAAGTTTGTTTGTGATAGTGTGAAGTGCAGCGGAGGCCATTTCGACAATAATCGGAGTAAGGAAGGATTTTGTGGAGTTGAAGCTTCAGCTTGGAGGACGGGATGAGTGGAGTGTATAGAACTTTTGCTGCGGGGTTATGAGTCGGTTGGCTTTTGACAGAAGCTGTTGGAAGACTTACAATTGACCGGAATGAGACAGCGTCAAAGAATATGATAGAGGGTAGCAGGTACGGAGAAGTTGTAGTTGAGATGAAGGTTGTGGAAGATGTTGGAAGAGTTGAGAGTTCAAAGTGGAAGAGTCAAGCTGCCTGCCTGTGTCGCGTGGCACAGGGATTTGGCGTGTGGTGCGTCTGCAACCCTGCTCTTTTCAGCCTCGCCCCTTTTCAACCATCCTCAGCCTTGTCTGATGCTTTGAATACTGCAGGAACAACAGCATCAAATGTCATATAGACTTACTGTACGAACATCTCATTGGGGATAGTGCAAGAACTAAAACATGCCTGACCCAGCGTGAGCAACTCCTGGTGCAATGACCGTGCGAGTTGACAACCTCATGTGCAAATAATCAACATTTGAGGCAGGCATGAACATTAACATTTTGCCAACCTTTTTGTTGTTCTTGACAAGTCTCAGTGGGAAATATATTGCTACTAGTAGGTAAGAAGGCGTGGCAAATATGAGCCAGCGAGGCAGATAGGGAAGTGCCGTTTCTTGTCCAGCAGCTGTACCTGGTATGTTATGGGGATCGCAGTAGTCTATGCAGGTGTATCTAAGAAGATGCATGCATCAATCAAATAGAAATGATTGAATTCGCAGAGAGTCCTTTTCGATGTGGACCACTACTCTGCTCTAGTCTCGAAGCCGGATCCCCGCCCGATAACCAGAAAAGGTATAATGAGAAAAAAACTCGACTTTTTCTTTGGTATTTTCTTTCTCCATCTTCATATTTCGCAACTCTCTCTACACTTTTTTGGAAACAATTACTAAAATCTAGGATCAGTCGTTCCGATTCGCCCTCTTTGGTAGATTTAGGTTGTTGAGACTGGGACCAGTGAGCGAACAGTGCATCATCCTTGCAACCCCAGAAAGTCAACACCAAACCCCCGAGAACCCCTACCGTTCATACATTCCATCTCCCATCCTGCATCCTTCCCCTCTACCACTTGTTCTTTCATATTCAACCTCTGTTTGCTTTCAATTGCCTTGCATCTTTGTTTACCATTTGTCGGTCGTTCTCCGCGCCTCATCATTTGCTCGCTCGCTCGCTCGCTTTGCTGTCGCTTGAAGCCCGTTGTGTTACCTTCTCCAGAGTCCAATCCCGCGACTTGTACAACCCATTCGATCCACTTATTAGAATCCACATTTTGCCGAATTGTGTTACTTCTAGCTCATATTCTATACGCCTGACGTTCAATCCTCAAGCCGCGCCACCATGCTCGTTGTAAGGTCCCCGATCTCTGTGAAACATGTTTCCTCGCTAATCTACAATCAAGACACGAGCCTTTGTGGCAGCCGTTCTTAGCGTCCTCGTCTCCGCCGTCGATACCGCAGATACCAAAGGAATAGCTTTCGTCGATACTGCCACCAACAAGCGTCTACAGATCATCGGCGTCGAGTATGCTTGCTCTTCATGTTGTTCATCGAATAGGGCTAATTTACAACAGCTACCAACCCGGCGGTCAAGCTAGTTTTGATCCCAGCACTGGCAAAGATGTACTCAGTGACAGTTCTGTGTGCTTGCGCGATGCTGTTATTATGCAGCAATTAGGCGTATGCAATAAGACTCCCTTCTAATTCTGATACTAATATTTCTAGGTCAACACCATTCGCGTCTACAACGTCAACCCTCAAACCAACCACGATGCCTGCATGAGTATCTTCAATGCAGCAGGCATTTACGTTATCGTCGACGTCAACTCTCCTTTCATGAGTCTGAATCGTGCCGATCCTGCCTCGTCTTATAACAGTGCATATCTCACCTACATTTTCGGCCAAGGTGAGTTCCCCAAGCGTGCAAATCTCATCGGAAACCTTGGATAATCTGCTGGATTGTGATCATGGCAAGATCGAACGGCGTTCCAGCAGATCACCAATTGTCCAGCAACGGCTTTGCTACCACATTATTTGATGGAAATGATCGTACGCTGACAAATTCTAGTTGAAAACTTCAAAGGTTATCCAAATACTCTCGCTTTCTTCGCTGGAAACGAAGTCATCAACGACATTCCAACTGCCGGATCCAATCCTCCTTATATCCGGGTGAGTCGGTATCTTCCCAGTGACTCTGCTTTGGCCTAACAAGTGCTTAACAGGCCATTCAACGTGATCTAAGGCAGTACATCGCCAAACAGTCTACGCGTCACATTCCCGTTGGCTACTCCGCCGCTGATGTGCGCGAAGTCCTCACGGACACCTGGAACTACCTGACCTGCGCGATCAACGGAGATGCCAACGACATCACCCGCGGTGAACTGTTCGGTCTCAATTCTTACTCCTGGTGTGGCGCAGCGGCCACCTTCCAGAGTGCTGGCTACAACACCCTCGTTTCGGATTTCCAATCTACCAGCGTACCTGTCTTCTTTTCTGAATACGGTTGCAACTTACCCGCCGGTGTACCTCGCGTCTTTAATGAAGTACAAGCGCTATACGGTCCAAACATGACTGACTTCAATGGTGGACTCGTATACGAGTACAGTCAGGAGACTTCTAACTACGGCCTCGTGACCATCAATTCTGATGGCTCAGTTCAACTCCTCAAAGACTTTGACAACCTCCAGGGACAGTACAACAAGATCGACAAAAACCTCGTAACTACCCTTCCAAGCACAAATCCTGCACCAGTCAAGTGCGATGCCAGCCTTATTACCCAACAAGGATTTAATACCTCCTGGGTATTGCCTACTGCGCCAGCCGGCACCGACGCATTGATCGCCAACGGCATCAGCAAGCCTCAACAGGGCAAGCTCGTTGACGTGACTTCCACAAGCGTCACGCAAAAAGTTCTTTCCAGCAGCGGCACTGCCATAACAGGATTGGCGCTCAACAAGCAGACCGGGTCTAACCTACCCAGCGGCGCAACCACTAGCAGTAACACCTCGCAAAGTGGCGGATCCAGCAGCAGTTCGGGCAAAAAGGGTGCAGCTTCATCGGCTTATGGAATCAGTGGCGGTGTCATTGGTGCTGCTATGGCAGCGGCTGGTCTATTCGCTTTGCTTTAGACGTATATATGCTTTGGATGCATGGAGTTTAGGCATGAGAAGGATCATCGGTAGAGGTCTCAGGGGTGGGTTATACATGATATGATTTCAGACTTGTAATGTTGGATGTTGGGCATACTCCTTTCTTGTATCTATCTTGACATTCTAGATTAAAAATATCTACACTGCACACATTGATTTCTTCCAGCGACTTGGATATCGGCCAGTTGCTATGTTCCTTATGGAATGCGATCTTCTCCATCGAGTGCGTGAACGGGTGCTTATTTAATGCAGTGCGATTGGAGATTAAGCAACTTTTGGTTAGCAAGTGCGGTGGTAGCCAACGCACTTGATGGGAGAATGCTACTGATTCTGACTTTCTGCGAGAATTCCAATCACGACTATTTCCCGGACTGTCGACTGACAATCGAAATAGCTCCTTCTCCCGTCGACTCTGATCTATTACTGCCATAGAGCTTAGTGCATCCACGTCTCAAATAATCTACAAGTTCATACGCTCTGTTCGGGATTCACGAGCAGATCTCGACGCGGTTGAGCCTGAACTTTCACAAATCAAGCGGACTCTAGAGCTTCTTCGTGATGATGTACCATCCACTACGACACTTTTCAAGTACATTCTTGCTCATCGACCTTCATGGAATAATGCTACATATCAAGGTATTCTGTCCATCTACTGGCTCGAGGTTGGCTCACTTTCAAGAATGACCTCCTCATGCTTTGGAACACTTTCATATTTTCGAGCATGTCAGTTTTCGGTCAGAATTTCGCCGTGCTCCCATCGAGTGCATTCTTGCCCATCGAATGTGATGGTAGACATCATTTTCATGTTCATCGTCACAACTTCATCCGGCGGCCATATTTTGATAGTGGCTGACTTACGAATTCTTTATAACCTGCTGGTAAAATCTACGTCAAAAACATTGTAACGATTCAATGATTGAGATCTGTTCTCGGTGCTATTCTCGGGTGGGTCTGAGATGTCATTGTCTTGAATAGATTGGGCAAATCTTGAACATCCCAAAACCCAATTATCGAGCGGAAATTTGCTATTCTACAAGGTACTCTACTTATGTATACTCTTAAAGACAACGTCTTACAAGCAGCGCTGTTCATGAAGCTGGTTCAAAAACGTAGAAATGTTGAACTTCTACTGTTTCATTTTCCTCCTGGCTGCTCTAGCAGTCAATGGGACACTGGCACCATGCCAAACCAACACAAAAGGAAAATACCCTAAGAATCCCGGATGTTCTCGTACGATGTCCTACGTCAATTTTTACGCTGTTATATTGACTGATATGTGTTTCGATAGCAAGCAAAGTCAGCAAAGCGATTCAAGCAGCCGAATGTTCTTACAACACCCGTGTCTCCGGAAAGCAGACATTCGCCATCTTTCACGTCGATCATAAGTATGACAAGTCCCATGGAGCCCCGTACGGTACTTGTGAGGCGTATACGTGTGCTGCACCTAGAGATTCCGATCTAGTTGACGATAAAGATTCGTGGACGTTCTTTTGGAGGTATGTGAAGCACAGCTGATGTCTACTGGTGGGCGTAGCTAATGAGTTCGGTAGTCAAAATGGGAAGCAGGCGGGTGTAGGGACTGGATGTATTCGAGATCCAAAGGACGGTACTTGTGGGTGTGAGAATTCGAATGGCCAGTTTGTACATGGTGGTACTTCCTGTCGGTGAACATCTGAAATGTGATGCGCTTTGAGCGGCGTTTAACGACAACTTAGTATCTACACGGGCTGTTGCATAGAAAGCTTCTAGCCTGATTAATATATGGATAGAAAGTAACGATACATGTAGTTCCTTGTACGGCACACTCCCCGTTGACTTCCTTGCTTCATCTACGTTATACGTTTATGGAGAGAGAGCAACTCACAGCACAGAATAGATGCTACATCTTTCAATTCATTATATAGCATTTCAAGTTTTTGAAATTGGTATATCAAGGAGGAAGATCTAATAACGCCTTTGGTTTCGGACGACGGTTAGCTTAAATCATGTTTGCTGTGCCGCGATTTCTCTGCCAATCCTGATGTGGTTCTAACCGCGCTTTTTTATCGCGGCGCAGTAACGTTGAGTGTCTGGATTCGCTAAACATGCCAATATGATGTCGATGAGTTTTCTATACTTTTTAACTAGCCACTTTCACTACTTTGCGATCTTGCTGCTGTTCTCCTCTTGTGCCCTTGCTTCAATTCACCGTCGTTCCCCTTATGCTCCCTGTTCTGCTTTCTCTCTCTTTACTACCAGCCGTCACGTATCAGCAATCATCCTATGTCTCATTTCAAAATCCGTACTATATCGGTGGCGGCTGGGAAGGCGGCTATACCCATAACGAGGTTTGGCTTCTTGGTTCTACACAGAATATACAATGGAATACATCCTTGACAACATACAACATCACGCTATGGCAACAGAATCTAACAGCTCCTAGAGCTACCCCAGCTGAGACTCCAGTGCTCAGTCAGTCCAGCTCATGTGTATAACCAAGCTTTACCTAACCTCATTATCTAGTGATTACCGATTTCGAACCAGGAGTCAATCATAGCATGAACTGGATTGTAGACCACTATGATTTACCATTGGAGGACTCACCTGTCTTCAAACTTTGGCTCAATTTCTCCACTACCAACGGTTATACATCTCCTTACTTTAATATTACGCGCAACGCCTCAGAAGTTACCCAATCCACAATCTCCTCATCGTTAGTGTCGACTTCATCCTCAACCTCGTCCACGACAATGATGCCGACTTCTAAACCAGTCAACGCTGGCCTTGATGTCTCAACGAGACTGGGCCTTGGTATTGGACTAGGCATCGGAATACCATTTGTCATGTTGCTCTGTATTGTCACTGGCATCGTATTTTGGATGCTTCGGAAAAAGTCGATGAAGAACATGGGCACCGAGGAAGCTTGGCTTGATAATCAACCGGGCAATCCTGGATTGTCGGCCTTCAAATATGTCGATCCTATCTATGAAGCTCCAAATGATCATGAGAGTTACCAGCTAGGCCAGCCATCATCGCCAGCAGAACTTGCGGATCAACGATCAGAACACTGAAGCGTGGAAAGAATCATGCAGGGAAAGTTGGAAGTTGGAAATGCACAGCTAGAGTGATGCGTCTTATCATCAGCAATATTTGCTGTAATGTCCAGTACCTGCCGGTGCTTTGCAATATGCTGTACTTGCTTTCTGGCTTGTAATTCAGAGGCGAGGCTCAGCGGCAGAGGCTTCTTGATGGGGCTAGCGCATAGCTGTGCCGCTGAGATTCTTTGGGTCAGTTTCAGGGGTCGTGTTTACTGGATGGATATATTTTTAGCCCCTATCGGTACAAGCCGCTTCTGTTCTCCCTCCTTGCACCATTTTCATTCGCTCAGTCTGGACTCTGGATGCTCTAGCATGTTTCTTTTCAGAGATCCCACTTGGTTTTAAACTTTCAGCGAGCGACGCACTATTGTTTAGTGGCAATATTCGCTATAAAGAATCACGCTACAGCGTCCAAGCTGGTATTCAATCGCGTAAACGGTAAGCGAGAATGAGAACCCCTATCTATGTCTCCAAAAGGCATATCCAAGGAATGTGGCTGAGCGACATTTCGTTCTTTAAACTCCTCTACTATTCCCATCCCACTACTGTGTCCTTAAACATGCAATTCATTTCTTAATTCATTCTTTTACGCGTTTGTTCGCTTTACGAAAGGCCTATGAAGTGTTACTCGCCTCCGAATCCCAGTCGTCCTTAGTCTCCAGAATCAGTACTACCGTGTACCTCCAACGCTGTCAATACCCGTCATGAGTGGTTATCTTCCCAGCGTACCCGATTCCTCGAGCGAGAAATGGGTTCCGGACCTTCCAACCTTCAATGCCAGAAAGGTTGTACTCTCCTTCGTTCCAAGATTCGTGCGACGTGGTGGACTACGACGAACTGAGAAGCTACGAAGCACTGCTTACCTCGATGCTCTACGAGGAGTCGCAGCTGTAATCGTCGTCAACCACCATCATATATACCCTATAACGGAACTCCCCTTTATAAATCTATGGACTTTAGGCAAAAGCAGTGTTAATGTGTTCTTCGTCATTTCTGGCTACGCGCTAAGCTACAGCCTTCTCAAAAAGATGCGCGCAAGGGATTCACCAGGGCTTTTGGACACTTTCGCGTCTTCCATGTTTCGACGGTGGATGCGCCTCTATCTTTCGTGTTTCTTCGCGACTTTCCTGGCTTTGATACTGGTTAGAATGGGCAGGCTTGGATACCTTCACCGATTCGATTATCTTCATACACAAATATTCGATTGGATGAGAGATTGTGTAAGGTTTAGCAATCCGTTTGTTGGTCCACGAGGGTATAAGATTCCTGGAAATGGCGACTACAATACTGGATACCTCGATCCGTTATGGACCATACCACTAGAGTTCAGGGGCAGCGTTGTGATATACGCCTTTTGTCTGGCTACTTGCAGGATGGTGACCAAGTACAGAATGATGCTTTGCGCGGGCCTTATCTACATGTGCTATGTGTGGTCTTCGATCTACATTGCTCTTTTCCTAGGAGGGGTCCTTGTCGCCGATATAAGTCTATCACGAAGTTCATGGGCCTCCGAACAATTACCACCATCAACCACCGAAGGTCCAGCACAAAAGTCAATGGCAGAAAGAGTTGGCTGGTGGTCTCTCTTGATCTTCTCGCTCTTCCTTCTCAGTCAGCCGGACGAATACAGCGCGACCACAATGTGGCCCTGGCCGTACCTCCGAACTCTCGTTCCGGAGCACCTAGGCAGAGAATCCGAATTCCTCGCGCAACATTTCTGGCTCAGCATAGGCTCTATCCTGCTTGTTTTCACCCTTGACAGCTATCCTACATTTCAAACACCACTTCTTTGGGACATTCCTCAATACTTAGGAGAGCTTTCATTTGGCATATACGTTGTGCACGTTCTCCTCATGTGGAGCTTCTGGTATATCACCGTTGAACCGTTCCGTGCAGCTTATTTTGGCGACTCTCGGTTTGCCCGTTATCCAACCTATGTAATATATTTTGCCTTTGTTGTTTGGGCTGGAGAACTGTTCTGCAAAGTCGATAACGCGCTTGTAAAATTTGGCAAGTGGCTTCAAGGGAAGGTGTTTTACTCATTGCATTAAGCGCTGTTTCTTTATAATGTTTTCGTCATGAAATGTCAATATCTATTATCCTGTTTTCGCAATTTCGGGTAATGTCTGAGGCCATGACTGATTCGAACTCATTTATATTGCGTGCAGTGGCTTAGGAGCACAACGCCTGATTCTCACGAACATCATTGTAAGAAATTAGGAGCACGAACGGAGTGAATTCGCACAATCAGCTCAATGAACCATTCGCCAACGTCCTTTGTCGAATGCCATTCACATGCTCAGCTTAGTTCTGGTTTGGCTTCAGAATCGTATCTTTCTGTGGGATGAATGGGGTAAGCATGTACAACGCTCTCGCCCATTTACCTCGTATTCGAACAACTGCGGATCGCGGATCGAATGTCTGCCAGTGCGGAGTACATTCCACAGCCAAGATATGTTCGCGGGGTGAGATCATCAATCATAGCAAGATACTCAAGAAATCAGTCCACAAGCTGCTACTCCTCTTCCTCCGAGTGTAGTCTGATTAAACACTGGACCCATGTTACCCGTTGGAGTAACACTGTCGCACTACAGCCAAGCAAGATCGGCTCCAGACTAGCAAAGACGCAGTAAAACGTACACCAATCGCTTTCAACGAGATGTTTGACGATACTGTCTATCGGTGGTGGCAATGGTACACCCGGTAAGCTGACGGGAGTACAACGATACATGTGAAGCTCATGATCACCGCTAGCTTTCTTGGTAGTTACTCAATGCGTGGAGAAGACGTGGAGAAGACTCATCTTGTGTCTATACTTCGAATTCGATTGCCGCTTTCCCGAGTCCATGGAGATGTATAAATATGACGCTTCTTTCTGCTGTGAGCATGGTCCAAATCCAACTTCATACCAAACAAGACTCAACCACCAATCCAATAGCGCCAACTATCAAAATGCAACTCTCAGTAAACCTCATGCTCCTTCTAGCTCTTGCGGGCCCCATTCTTGCAACAGCAATTCCAGAAATGAGTGAAGCTGCAGACATGAGCGATGTCGACGTCGTCGACGGCACCAGCGACGTTGACGTGACAGACAATTCTCCAGAAAACATTTTCGCATCGGATGCAGAGCGAGCTGTAAGTATTTCGTTTGCAAAGCAGGGCAACAATCTGACATTGTCCTAGCGCTGCCGAGGAATTTGTGGTCCGCACGGGTGTCACTGTCTTCGACCAGTCCGTGTTTGTGCCTGTCGAGTCGTTGGCCGACCTTGTTCGTGCCGCTAGATAAGAGCAGATGGGGGGGATGACTTGTGTTACGCAGGACAAGGTGTGATGGGGAATTGGACATGAATGTCAAAGTGAGATTAACGAATAGCTTGTTTTCAATATCAAGCAAGTTTATCATCTATGTAATTGATCTCCGAAATGAAAAGAACGCCAGTCTGATGTTATGCCTATTCAGACCCATTGGGGGTATCTCGTGAAGCTAATTTGACTCCTGATCCCATGTCATGCCTTGCTAGTTACGATCCACATCTGAGTCCAGCTCCTCTTGCAGTTGACCTAATATCTTAATAATACTTCGAAGTCCATGTAACACGTTCTCATCTGGTCCTTGTCCCGGTACAAATGAAGCATGTGCAAAATCAATGAGCTTCACTGTGAGTAGTCTGTTCTTGTCTTCGTCTTCATCCTCTCCTTCGTCGTCATCCTCCTGATCGTACTCCCCGTCTTCCATCACGGTACCATCGACAGCTCCGTTTACACCGTTTGTACCAATAGCACCCTCAAGACCGTCTACGGCAGAATCTTTCCCATTCATCTGCTCTTCTTCTTGCGTGCGCCGAAACTTCTCGTCAAAAACTTTACCATCGCCTTCGTAGACCAACAGTACACTTGCAGAGTACATACGTGTCTCCATATTCTCCAGCACGCTCACCAGTTGGCACAACCCATCCTCAAACGCGCTTAAAAGTGCAAGGGCATGCTCCTTCTGTATTCCCGCACACGGAACCAGTAGGAAGTCGCGTATACCGGTTGACACAGTATCCAGAGTTAGACTACGTCCAAACATCTTGTTGTACACTAGAAAACTGCCGTCCTCGTCCGATTGTAAATGGGCTAAATCGCGGGTGACTACGTCTTGTTTAAGTGGCAGATCTCCTGCGCCTTGCCAGACGCGCATGCCCGCGATTCGGAAGCCTAAAGAACTACTAGTTGAGGCCGCCGATACAGCGTCGAGGCGCGCGCGCTTAGCTGCTGGTGCATCTTCGTCCCAGAGGCGCGAGCCGAGTTTGAGATCGAGGATGTTCGGATGCGCAAATCCGCTGGACAAATTGCCGAGAACTACATGCTGATCGGTGACTAGCTTTTTGCCCTTTATGTGACTACCGACTACGGCTGCGGCATGATTTGAAGGGAGCATCTGTATCCGGGGTTGTACATTGTCCGTTTGCGCGCCATTTGCTTGAGATGCTAGCGCTTGTAGTTCTGCTTCGGTGGGATTGCTTAGGGTTAAAGTGCCCATGTATGTAGGCATGAAAGCGACGAGGTCGGAATAGGAAGCGTTGGCGGTCTCGTAGAATGCGATTTCCTCAGCTGTACAGGGCTTGACAAAAAGGAGGCCGGAGGGGTCACTAAGAGTGCCGTCGCTGGGCGCAGTAGTTAGCCACGTCCTGATATCTGAGATAGGGGAAGTATGAACTTACTGTCCAGCGACGGCATTAGTATAGGAAATCAAAGTTGTTGGATCGATGTTATGAAGAGCCATTTGGAAGGAATGTGGTGAGGCTTGTCCGAAAAGTCAGGAAGGATTGTAAGTATGCAGGAAAGCCAGAGAGGATGTTAATGGGCCATAGTGGGCAAACGAAGAGAGATTGCAGCTTGATTGTGTCTGGGCGCCATGATATCACTTTAGAAATCTTGGAGAAATGCTTAAAGGATGGAGAGAGGAGGAATCGGGGAAATAGGTTGGTGTTTGAAACATTCCAAGGTGGAGGGGCCAGGCCTCAATGTTCCTGACAGGGGCTTGAAGCAAGGATGCCCTTGTTATTTACCCGCACGCCAAGCCTTTTCCAACTGCTCTCTGTTGTTTCTTTGCGAACTGCAGAACAGCTACCTCTACCAGTAACCATAGTACCATCATCATATTGCCCATTAACTTCATACTCCAACAAAGCGCTTCGACCTTTATTTCGTCATTCTTAAACCCTTCAATCACTCTCGCGACACGGTCTAAATCATGGAAGAAGACGATGATGATCTCTACGGCGATGCGCCAACTACCGCTCCCACCAACGAACAACCCACCAATAACCTCGAAGATGATGATCAGGAAGAAGAAATGGACGAGGAGACTGACTCTGACTCTGACGACTCGATTGACATTGTCACTGAGCGTCCTGAAGGAGAATTAGCTTCTGCTGTTGGAACAGCTATTACTCCGCGAACACCTGGAAACCACGTCTCTGCTGCGATACCCATAGTAGCGCCACCGCAGCAAACGTCTCTTCCTGGCCTAGCTGGTGATAACACAAATCAGACTGAAAAGACAGCTGTTGTGATACAATCTGGTCTCCAATATCCTGAAATCCGAACAAGCACCCTAGACGTCAACGGTACTCCTATATACGAACCATTAAACAAACCCATCACAGAAGTTGAAATCGACGCAGATTTAGTCGAGCAGCAAAAGCCATGGAGACGGCCAGGCGCCGATCAAAGCGACTACTTCAACTATGGATTCGATGAATTTACCTGGTCCACATATTGTCTCCGACAACGAACCGTAAGAGACGCCATCGTGGAACAGAAAGACGATAATACAAAATTCGAAATGATGTTTGGTGGTGGAGGTGGGATGATGCCAGGTATGCCCGGTATGCCAGGTCCAGAAGCTATGGCAGGGATGGGAGGGATGCCTGGCGGAGGTATGGGAATGCCATCAGAACAGGAATTGCAAGCTCAAATGATGGCGGCTATGAGACAGCAAGGAGTTAATGACCCTAGCAAACTGGACTTTAATGCCTTCATGGCCACAATGGGAGGCCCTGGAGGTGGAGGCATGATGGGAGGTCAGCCAAATATACCTTCTGGTCCAGCTGCCGCACAGCAGAACTATGGCGGCGGTGGAGGTGGAGGCAACTGGCAAGGTCATGGCGGAGGAGGAGGAGGAGGATTTAGAGGCAAGCGAGGCCGAGGTTGGTAGGAACCGCCACGAAACTCTCGAAGAAAATCCTAGCCTCTCCATCACCAATACCAATTGAGCAATTTCTATGACCAACGACGCTCTCATCACGAATCTCCGAAAACATTTTGGGAACACATGTATTACTAGCCACGACTAATCAACATCTAATCCTTCTTTGCAACGCAAACCCAAGCAACCATCTCCAGATTAACTTCTCCCTTATCATCCACCGGCGTCAGCTTCTCCATCTCCGGTCTGATCGTCGCCTGCTCCTCCGCCGTCCAATCAGCCCAAATACGCGACCAAAACGTGCCCGTCAACGAATCCAGAAACTCTTCCTTGGTCTTTGCGTTCCAGACCGTTGCGGCCTCATCAACCACCAAGTCTCCAGTAAACCCACCAGCCACCATAACATCGCGCAGCTTCTCCTGCGTCAACCACTCTTTACTGACTGGAAACACGCGCTCCACACAATCAGGTCGGATGGCTCCCACCACCGCCTGTAGCAAGTCGACTGGGGGCGATACTTTCCATGTCGTCACCGCTGCGGACCCACCGCTCTTCAATACTCGGTGCATCTCTCGTGCGCCCTCGTCCGCATCTGGTACAGCGAAGAGCCCAAAGTTCATGATAGCCGCATCATACGCATTACTCTCAACGCCCTCGAGCTTCGCGGCGTCTAGAACTT
This sequence comes from Microthyrium microscopicum, assembly GCA_010405405.1. Classification (NCBI taxonomy): domain Eukaryota; kingdom Fungi; phylum Ascomycota; class Dothideomycetes; order Microthyriales; family Microthyriaceae; genus Microthyrium; species Microthyrium microscopicum. Next base: position 2,234,719 of record MU004232.1, on the reverse strand, counting down.
TCGTCTCAACTGTCTCCCAGCCTCCACGCGCTTTCTTGGCTTCCAGCTGAGCAACCATACCTGCAGCCAAATCTGTGGCCGTGATACGTGGTGGTGGGCTGACCCCACTGGTAGCCGCATTGTTGAGAATGAGCTCGGCGACAATACCAGGTCCGCAGGCATTGTCGAGAATGCGACTTTCCGAGGTGAAAGCAGGTAGCTTGGAGAGAGCAGCTTCGGCGATGCGCCGAGTACTGCCGCCTGTCAGGGATTCGTAGATGGCGGCTTGTTTATCAAAGTGGGTGTTGGCATTGGACAGTGCGGCGGATAGTTGCTCAGACATGGTGGTATGATTGGTGCGGTTTGTGTTTCTAGGTTGGCAGATAGATGAAAATATGAAGATGAAGGACGATGAGAAGGTTTATGAAGAAAGTGATGAGCTGAAAATATGAGGAAATTCTTAATCATGAACAATTGCTAAATATCTGCGTGATTGTTCTGCTGGTTTATATACTGCCAGCCTCGTTTCCAAAAAGTCACCGAAAAGTTCCCGACGAGGCTCCTAACTTCCTTGAAAGTCTCCGAAAGATGGTCAGCTTGGCTATGATTGGAAGTATGGACGACCTTCAACATAATGGGCTCTTTGACGCTAAAATCTGACATGATCGTCTTAAAGGCAGAACCTGGGCGATAGATACGCCCTCTTACACAGAATATAATTGCACTAAATGTAATTGCTCTCATTTTCGCAAGATCGGACGTTTTTACCATTGTCCATTCTCCACTTTAGGATTTCGTCTCTCATCCTAAAAGCTAGGTAAGAGTAGGTAGAGTAGTGTTCATCGAAGTCTCCAAGACAACCTTCAACAAAAAAGAATGATCAACTAATTATTCCAAGAGATAGAAATAGCAAAAACTCATGGTACAGCTCCTATCCGGTTGGATAGAAGGTGTACCACTACAAAAGACCCGATGTCTTTATTCCGATTCGAAATCGACCTATGGTTAGTACTGCCGATGGAATTGAACCGGTGTTCTCGTCGTTGTCGGGGTTATCGTCGTCTCGATCGGGTTAGTCGACTCTGCCTTATAGGTCCTCCGTAGCACACGAATTTGATCAAAACGAGGGCCTAACTCGCACGCCTGTTCGTGTCTATGCCTGAAATTCCAGAAATTGGTATATAGACTGCATTCAAACTATCTGTTCTTATCCCAATTCATGTTAACGCTCGCTTTCTTTCAACCCAATCTCAGATATCGAAAACAATTGATGTTCATTTGCAGAAAATAGGTTAACTAATTTTCGTATATCTCTACGGAAGCCGTCTCGAATTATTGTTGAAGCAGAACTCAAATCTCCTTCAATCAGACATTCCATGGCCCTGGTCCAGTGTAGTTCAGCACTATCTCACTCATGTTCTTTTCAAAGTCTAGGTCCGTCTGAAGTCCAGCCTTTTTGAACGCCGCAACGCGATTCTGCACAACAGTTCGATTAAAATTGGTAGCAAACGCAGTAAAGCCTTCTTTCCACTCATTCACTGTCGGAAATCCGGACTGTGCATTGATGATCTTCTTTGCTGCCGCAATACCTTCGTGGTCCCAGCCAGCAACGCGACGGGCGAATTTGTCGACGAATGACTCAAATTGAGCATCTGGTATAGCACGGTTGAGCCCTGTGACTCTTGTTAGGTATCATTCCAATATCTCCTAGACCTGATCGGAGAAGGAATACATACAACCGTAGTGAGCTGCTGTCTCGGCGTCCATGTCATCAGATCCAATCACCATCTCCAAGGCTCTGGCTCGGCCGACGAGTCTGGGTAATAGATCCAGTCCGCCGCCTCCTGGAACGACGCCTAGGTAAAGAAACAAAGATCAGTAACTTTTCATCAGGTCCGAAGCGGTTTTTGTATAGTCTTAGACCATGGGCATATAGTGAATCAAACTTACCAATACTAACTTCCGGTTGTGACACTATAGCCTTTTCTTTACTGCCAAATCTAATGTCCAAACTGGCTGCGATCTCGGCTCCACCTCCACTTGTTATGCCTCGAATAGCAGCCACAGTCAGCACAGGTAGGTTAGCGAGACGGGTGACATTTCCCCAGTAGCTATCCCAGCTCAACTCAGGTGGCACAGTATTGAGGACGTCGAATGGGTCAAGCCAGAAATCAGGGGCGCTAGAATCGAACACAACGACTTTAACTTCACTATCAGCTTCAATTTTGTCAATCAAGGCATAGTAGTCTTGAAAGAAAGATAGGCCCTGAATGTTCAGTGGGGGGCAGGAGAAGGTTGCTCGCCAGTATGATGGAGTGACTTTGGTGGTGACGATGAAGTTGGTGTCGCAAGTCGACACTGCAACTGCCTGGATAATAGCGCAAAATGAGGAGAGTAAAAGTAAGAGATGCATATTGGGGAATTAGAGGAGCTATGGGTATCTGGTCGCGTTTCATTTTTCAAGTAGAGCCAAGACCGTAGTATTTATACCATATCATTGTGTATAGTACCGTGTACGAGGATTGCGGACTAAGCAAATGAAGCCGATAGTAAGCTGTATGACGTCTTAATCACGGCCTGCCGTTGATCACTGGTGTAAAAGTACTGCGCGAAAGACTCAATATCACCAGAGCATGGTAGACGGCAGATGACTACGACTTCTGCATGGCCATCTCGTCAAGTAGTAAGCAGCCAAGGATTAGGTAATGAGGTGTTGGCATGACTGATCAACTCGAAAAGTATCTGGGCCTCTTGGCGATGAGCGATTAATCTGCGCATGACTTAGCCTCACAGAAACTTGTGATGGGGGAGTGAGAGTTGAGAGTTGAGAAAAGAAGAACCAAGACGAGACGAGGTTGAACACCCTGGTCAGTACTGTCGCGAGAAGGACTAGTGTGGTCTTTCATTGGCCAGTTGCCTCTCATGTCCTGACAGGGATCTAGCTTCCTGTGCATAAGAGCCGCTCTGATATATCGAATGCTCTAAAGAAGGTAGTAATATGATTGCCAAGACAATATTTTCATTATGCTACATGGATAGCTAAATGACTCAGCCTTATACACCACAATCTCACCCATTTTGACTCATTTGCAGGCTTGACTGAGGCCGTAAATTGGCTACCAACGGGGAATTCGAACAGGGTTTAGCATGCAGGACTAGTCTTTGAATCCCATTTGGGAAGTTGCAGGGTTGTCGAACTCTGAAAATGTATGCCCGATTGGCTGTATAGAATATGTAGTTGTCCGCCCGAAATGCATCCACAATTTCTAGTCTTCGAAGAGAGTAACTAGTTTTATGAACCAGTTAGAACAAGGAAAACAGGGAGCACCAGATGATGCTAAGGGAAAGAGAAAAAGTTCTAATCTTCGGTAGCTAGCAGTAATATTCCACGGTAAATGTGTAAGCAACGTAGAAGCATTTATGTGCGAGTATCCCTCGATATAATTTGGTTGCTTTCCTTCATTGACACTTCATATCTTTGCAAAAGACTAAAGACAATAAACTTTGAAACTTGTCAAATCATTTTCCATTTTATATACTTAACATGCCTCTACCTCGTCGTGTCGTTCTTGCTTGTACTTCCGCCATTGCACCACTCCATGAGGGTCACAATACGGGAATCTGGATCAATGAGGCTCAACATCCCTTCAATGTTTTCCGCAAGGCTGGCTTTGAAGTCGATCTCGTCTCCGAAACAGGTAAATGGGGTGAAGATTGGTTGAGCATCCAGCCAGACTATCTCAATGGCAAGGACAAGGAGAACTATGAAGATAAGAATAGCGAGTTCAGGAGCAAGTTGGACAATATGCTTACACCTGATAAGATTGATTCAAGCAAGGCAAGTTCCAAGAACTATATGTTGAGACGAAAGACGTGATTAAGCTAATACGAGCCATATAGTATGGCATTTTCTTTGCATCAGCAGGTCATGCTGCCTTGCTCGACTATCCCACTGCAAAGGGTCTGCATAAAATCGCCATCGACATCTGGACTCAGGGCGGTATGGTCTGTACCGTCTGCCATGGTCCAGCCATCTTTCCCGGTGTCATTGATCCTGCTACGGGCAAATCAGTTGCGTACGGCAAGACTTTCACAGGCTTTGGGACCGAGGGTGAAGAGCTGATGGGACTCTCTGATACGATGAAGGCCTGGAACGTGCCATGGGTTGAAGATGTGGCAAAGCAACTGAACGCTACCTGTAAGTTGTTGCTTCATTGGCCTTGATCTAAGCTAATCGATTGTTGTAGATGCGCCAGCTCCGGGGCCATGGGATGCTTTCCATGTGGTAGATGGTCGTGTCGTCAGCGGTACGAATCCGGCCAGCGCACAGGAAACTGCTGAAGCAATCCTCGAGGTTTTCAAGACTCTGTAGACTAGGTACTTACACTTCTTAAATGAATAGAGGTGAGAGCAATGCGGAGAGCGTCGAGGGAGAAGGTAGCAGTGATCGGATGAAGACGAAAAATGAAATTGCTCTTATTTCAAGTCATGGGTGCGCTAGAATCATCCCTCTAGGCTTCACTCTTCAATTTCTCTTCAATGTTCTCCAACTCTTCAGCAGTCTCAATGTCAATAATCTTGCCGACTTCAGACGTGTTCCGCATCAACTCTTTTGCGCCGGCGTATGTCATCCGTACGTCCTGCTTCGTGGTGACAGGAAGATAGTAAAGCATTACATATGGCACTGACAAACGCCCGGATGCCTGGAAATGGCTGTTAGCATTTGTATCTCACTATCAGGTGCTCTGCAAGGCTAGATCTACCAATTCCAAGGGATAGCTCAGTAATATGAAACGAGGAGCATGATCTGGGAGTTCGTCTGCCAGCTCTTGCATGTTGGTGTAGACCTGGTCATCTTCAGGCACTATTTCATAGGTCTTTCTATCAATCTGATCTTTCTTGAGAAGTCGCGGTCAGTTATGATTCTTGCATTTCTTGGGTAATTTTCGATCCCCGTTCTCCTGTTGGCTAAACTGACGTACATATGATTGCTTGTGGATCTTTCGCTCTTGATGTGCCTAGCCGGAACTTGCGCAGCTTGTCCTTGGTCTCCTGCGAGAACGTATAGAGTCTTGCTTCGGCTGACTGTGTCTGGTTAGCTGGAACGTCTTTGCTGGTCTGATCTATCTCACCATATTTGTTCGATTTAGAAAGAGTCGTAAATAAGTTGCTTGAGTTCGTGCAATGTCCAGTACTCCAGGCTGACGCTCACCTCCTAGTGGGGCAGAAAGCCATCAATCGTGGGGCGTCGTTGCCAATGCCGCATCCCTGTCATCGATATCGCGTGGTTTATTACCCGATCCGGCTATCCGTCTTCAACTTTATTTCAACAATACAACACGCACGAACTACTCTACATCCTTGATCTGCTGGCGAATCGACTGATAAATTGCTTGATCTATTTATCATTGCATCTGCAAATCCTCTTTACCTCTCATGTTTGCGCGATTGAATCAACTCAGTCGTCATCTCTCGAGAAACTTCGCGTCATACAACGGAAGAATTCTAGGCCCCGTATCAACCATGGCAGCAACGCAAAAGCGGCTCATATCCACTGCAGGATGCATAATAATAGGTGATGAAGTTCTTGGAGGAAAGGTGAATACACCTTGAATGACATAAACCACAAGAATAAAATGCTGATCAAATCAGACTGTCGATACCAATTCAGCGTTCTTTGCCAAATATTGCTTTTCAATGGGTGTTACGCTCAAGAGAATAGAGGTCATTGCAGACGATGAAGATGAGATTATAGAGGCAACCCGTAGGATGTCGGCTAGCTACGATTTTGTCATCACAAGTGGAGGAATTGGTCCAACGTGAGTCCCTCGTAAGGTTGCCAATTTGTACTAACAATATTACAGACATGACGACATCACGTATCAGTCTATTGGCAAAGCATTCAATCTCCCCCTTACTCTGCATGAAGAGTCATTTGAGCGCATGAAAAAGTTATCAAAGCCACACCCTGAACAGCCAACTTTCAACTGGACCGACCCATCCGCTGCACTCACTGCCAAAAAGCGCATGATAGAGCTACCCCTAGACCTCAATCGGCCTCTGAGTGATCAAGTTGTCTTCACTGCAGACGAGCTATGGGTACCTCTTTGCATTGTCAACGGCAACATCCATATTCTTCCAGGTGTCCCGCGCCTCTTCAAGCGCATGTTAGACGGATACAAAGCCACCGTAAGACAGAACTTGGCCGATCCAGAGGCCAAAGGCGATTATAGGATCATTATTAGTACGCCATTACCTGAAAGCGAGGTCGCAGGTCCTCTCTCCGATTTGGCGAAGAAAGTTGGTCCCAGGGGCATCAAGGTTGGCAGCTATCCTCGCTGGGGCAAGGAGCGTAATACTGTCACGCTGGTAGGCAAGGATAGAGAGTACATGGACTCACTGGTCGCGGAGGTTGAAGAAGCAGTCAAGGGCATCAAAGTCAATTATGAGGGTGAAGACGACGCGCCGAAAGATGTGAAGGATGAAAATGTGAAGGACTCTTGAGGAACTTCCCCTTTTATAGATGGTTGGCGCGTCGACATTCTTCTACTAATGTTTGTACATAGGTGGATGCATTCGGCGCAAGTCGTTGCACGATAGATCTCAGTCATCATTCAAAATACAGCATTTTCAACCTACCATTGCCGCCCAATCAAATCATTATCTGGATATAAAGTTTCCACACAAGCGTCCAAGACGCTAAACGATGCCCAGACGTTAAACCGGGCTGACCAGCAGCTTTGTACCACGGTTGACTTGCATTTAGAGAACATTCGGTAGCTATGTCACTAACTCCCTACAATTCTACCCAATCTATATCCAATAAAGGCTCGGCTTTTAGTTCGCTGATTGCTTCTTCAAAGGCTTATCATTACTTGCTTTCATACCTCACAGAACGACATCCAAGTAACAACTATTACCACACTCCCATTCACAAAGCAACTACCTGGGTAGCCATGTCCGCACCTAACGACAATGACAGTACTGCAACCACAGGCGTAGTAGGAGCTCAGACAGGTGATGAAAATAGCGGCGAGCTTCCTCCATATACGCCTTTCAATCAGTCTGCCTCAAATAATTATTGTAGTGTCCAACATTCCACTTTGGAAATCTCATCTCACAATGAACCTCGACATCCTCTCGAAGGAGCTCGACTATTCTTTAGAAACGTCGATTGCAAATCTGGGCTAGACAAAGAAATTCCCGTGGTGCAAAACCGCTTTCTCGAGCCTGGCAAGTTATACATGGGCATTGGCGGTATTCATCGTAACACCTGGTCACGAGTTGAGGGAACAGACGATCGCTCTCGCGAAGTAGCCTACATGCCGTGCGCAACTTGTGAAATTCCTCATGAATTTACGGAAACACCTCGTTCACTGGAGGTCCTTTTCATTCCACAGAAGTCGGATCCGATGCCTCAGAGCATGAACTCTGAACACTCCCCTCCGACACGAGAATTCAAAAAGAATTTACGAAAGCGGCTTGCAAGAGGTGGAAGAAGCCCACGAACTGAAAACCGCATGTCTAATAAGTCCAGATGGGTGAGCAAAATCTGCTATCTCGGCCTCTCCATTAAAGCCAGCGAGGCGTTTGACCCTACCTTTTACAAGCGCTCTGTTCTAAATCCAAGAACGGCAAAAAACCGGGCATTGGAGTCCAAACTCAAGGCAGACACCGGAATGCCATTATTCAAGCTCAGCTCTGGATCTTGTCTTAGCTGGAACAACCTGAACACGATCCGAAGGCACTCTCGGGCACAAGGTCACGCTGTCAATAAGCCCTACCAGATGTATGGTGTTACCGAAGAATCAAACCGTCAAGGACTTGGAGAATTCCATAGCTGCGTCATAATACTGGCAATGGAAAACCGCCTGATTCTAAGAGAAGAAAATCAGATCACCAGGGCTGGCGATAACTTATGCTATATCGACGATGACATTTACTTTTGTCCTCATTCCGGAAAAAACTCGCGCTTAAGTGACATTTCTTGGCCTACAGAGGCGCTGGAATCGAAAGCTTCTCCACCATCATATCCAAAACTGGGTGCAGACGGGATTATAAAATGTAATGTATGTGGCATCGAGCTATGTAGACGCTCTATGCAACGCGACAAGCTCACTGAACAGACATTGATCTGGAGATATGTCGACCTAGGTCCAATGGAAGATCCGGATTGCCCCGTTTGGAAGAGTGTCATTGGAATCAAAGAGAGGCACGATGAATGGTGGTCTCCAAAGGCCAAGCAAGCGGACCAAATTCAGAGCTTGAAACCCCCAACAGGCAATTATGGTTCGATCATGGAGCAATGGTGCCAAGCTCTTAGTCTGATTTATCACTTTGATAGGCGAGCAGCTGGCTGGCTTTGCAGAGATGGAAACGACATTGTTCAAAAGACGTGGGCATGAACGGCTGAAGGTGAAAATTCAAAAGGCGAGGTCAATCCGAGACAAATGAGATAACAAAGTAAGTTAATCTACAACTGGTTCCCATCTTTTTCAGGATGTTATGAGACTCGGAGCACTCTTCACAGAAGGAGAAATTCATGTGAGCACAATTTGAACTGCGTTTTCAGAAGGTAGGCTACTATGGAAACCTTGACCGATCAGCACATTCCATTTCTTGCTTGAATCTTAAATCCAATAGATGCTAGAGGACCATTCGCGGGAGAGCAAAACTCGGCCTTAGCCTTCTCATCACCCTTAAGCTTCCATTCCAGAAATCTGATACCAATCTTTCCCAACTTGCCGCCATACTTCTGGTAATAGGTACCGATATGACCAATTTCAGCATCAGCATAGAGAGCCGGTGTGGTCAGCATTTTATAATCCTTCAATCCCTGGTAGGAGGTCAGCGACTAATCCCACGGCAATACACTAGGAAAATACTCACAGCAGGTCCAGCGAAATCTTTCGATCCACCTTCAAAGTATGCAACTGGGACCTTGATCGACTTGATCAAAGCAGACGACATTCCGCCAAAGTCTCCACTATTGAACATCAAAGCCATCTTGATCCGAGGGTCCTTGTTCACTGCGGCATACACATTGACTCCTCCACATGACTGTCCAGCAATCACAATCTTGTCCAAATCGGCTTCATACCCGCCTTGGACTTTCGGGTTCTTGCCAATCCACGTAATGCTCTTCAAGAGCTCTGGAGCCCTTGTTGTTGCGCCCAATTTGCCCTCATGGTTGATCTTTCCGTTCGCAATGACAATATAGCCATGACTTGCCAGCTCACGCAAAAAGTTCTCGAACATCGTACCAGCTGGCAGACAGAACCCGTTTGCCCAGGCCACAACCGGCAGTTTCGTACCCGCAGGCACTGGTAGCTCAGGCGTATAGATGGTATGATTCGCGAGCGTTGGGTCTTCAAACACTTTTGATTTGTATGGTCCTGAGCCACCAGATAAATCTTTCATGCATTTCTCGTCCGGTCCCTTGCCGTTCGGCGAGCCAGCAAAGGCTTCGACAGCTTTGGACGTTAGATCGTTGTTGGCGAAGGTCTTGCATAGCGTAGTGGTCATATCTCCTTTAGCATCAATTCCCAGCTTGTCGGCAAAAGGCATCATTAGGCCCATGAAGGCGCCAATTGGACCGACGATGGCCTCCACATCGGCCGTGCCACGTTGCCGACGCTCAAGGGTGTGAGTCTGGCTGGTGGATGGTAGGTTCTCAACATCGTGTAGGGCTGGGAGCGCCGTGGCGAGGCTGAGCCAGGCCAGTGGCAGGAGATTTGCGACGAGCATCTTGACAGTACAACGTTGGGTGAAAAGTAAGGCCGTCGAAAGCTGGGCATTTTCGGCGAGATGGTCGGCGAGATATTATGTTGTAGCCATGCGCCTGCTAGTCGGATTCGTTAAACACATATTGAGTATAGACTTTGCGTATATTAATTTGTGCCTGTTTTTTGTAATCAACCTAAGGGCACTAGTTTTATTACTTTCTGTTGATCTAAAAGTCACTGGATGTGTAATATGGGATTCAGGGCATAATTTGTCTTCTTAACGATAGAACTACCATATACCTGTCAAATGATATCAAATCGTCCGGACGTTTCAAGAACATATTTCGTCGATATTTGGATGGGATTGAACTGCAAATGGTTTTGGTTTGTATCCTGAATGATACTGTAAGATTGCTACAAAACTATTCTACCCCAACAATTTAATAGGATGGCTTTGATTCTTTTTGCCCTTATCCCCTCGATTGGTAGGCATCAAGCAATAATCGGACCTTATGCCTCGCTTGCTGCCTCTGTAAAGTCGCGCGTCTCTTCGCCACCGCAAAAGTCTTATTGTATGACAGTCGGATTGATTCAGGAAGGAAACGCTGGTCGATAGCATTAAGAAAGTCGTAAGGAAAGGACTCGTCGGGCTGATCCTCAGGGAATGGAGAGTCGCGGAACTCCTCATCGTCCGAAAACTTGATATGAACAGATTTGAGAGCATAATTGCCAGAGTGACATATGGCACAAACTTCACGAAGCCATTTTGCGGTTTCGACGGTGACTTCGCCCCAGGGTGTCGGGCTCCAAGCTCGATACTTGTTAGAAAAGTCCCACGTGAAGCTTTCAAGCTTCGGGGCCTTGAAATAAAGCTCAGTAGCCCAGTGCGCTTTACCAGGCTCGCAAACAAGATCCCAGTGTGAGAGGGTAACATGTGTGAGTTCCGGAAATTAGAAAATCTATGATTCATTAGAACAGTTCTGAGGGATCAGTTTATGGCATGACAATGCACAGTCTCGAGTCAAGAACAAGGAGTTTTACCGCTATAAGTGGCATTGCTTCCAGTGCTAGAGATTTGAGATGCATATGGCAAGGCTCGAGGATCTCTTGAAAATCAATGGAGTCCCTTTCAGAATCTTGGTAATACGGATAGCCAGGACCATTGGGATCACTATCATATTGAGTGCAAGCCAGTTTTTCAAGCTCTCTTGGAAATAGAAGCAGACCTTTCAAAATATCTTGACTGAATTGACAATTTCGAATTGATAATGTTGTGACTGAGCTCGTACCCCTGGGAATCTTTGGAAACCGCAGTTAGATCGGGGGAATGCGAAGACACAACCTGGTCAAGCGGATTTGTTTACTTACTTCAACTGTTGATAGCTTGTGCAATGAGAATCCAGACAAGTAAAGCTCCTTTAGGTGCACAAATGCTGAAATTACTCGCATAATCAGCCCAGCATCAGTACCGTGAGTACGGCCCAGGTGGGCTTTGTTGTACTTTAGATGGAGTACCTTCAGCTCGGGAAACCTCGCCGCAATGAGATTCAATGATTCCTCCATGATTACATAATGACCGTAAAAGGTACGGCGAGGGAGTGTCCATGAAATCCATTCCACGATAGACAAGTGATCTAAGACATCGCTCAGTGAAAGTAATCTCTTTGTAAGATTTTCGCTATAATCATGGCCGTCCAAGATGCTCATACAGAATACCAGGCCCTTGCAGAAACCAGCAAGTCCTGGCTTACTCTGTAAAGTTCGGACAAGAGCTTGATAATATCGGTGTTGGGGAATAGACCTTTCGCCTGCAAGGAGAATCGTGTGATAGAGGAACGGCCAATTGAGTTGTGCAAACTTCTTGTTAACCTAGACAAGCGCGAGGCGGTTTTGATACCTGTCATTGTCCCATCGTATCGTTTCGTGCTCGAACACCAACCGAAATATTTCGATCACCAGCTCGTTTGGCAGCCGGAATAGAAGGCAGACACTTGAAGACATGACGACGTCGCTCAAGGTCATCTAAGCAAAAGACACAAATGAGCGTTTTATAGATTGATCAGCACCAAACTTTACTAGCAGGGAACAAACTAGCAAGTGATTGTTACCCTTGACTATCACAAACCACGTACTCGTAACACATGCACTCAACATTTTAGAAAGTACATCGGTTTACATATCACTCAACACCCTTTCCAACGCCTGACGACAAGATTCTGTAGGCTGCCTTACTAGGCTACTATTGGCTTTCAGATTAAAAATAAAGAGCTTAAGAGCATGGTCCCATGAGACTATTCGACCTTCACCAGCAACCTTTCGCCGTCGATCAACTTAATGTCATTGAACGCGCCGTAAAGCTACAGACCGCCATATATGATATTATATGGTACGTAAGCTCTTGCATCAAAGAGTGCGCTGGCCAATATCTCTGTTGTCGGTCGCGTGCCATTCAATTTGGCAATTGTCGTCTGTCAAATAAGGATTCAGCACCTGTCACAACGCAGCTAGAGACACAAATTAGTTGACGCTAGACCATTTGTTTTAACTATCGTACGTAGAGTGCTAGAAGACTGGAAATTGACCAATATCTAGCTTTTGGCAAATCGTTTGTCCTGAGTTTCATCAGCTGCCACATCAGTAGCCGCCATCATAGCTCTCAACACATCATCTGAATACTCCACCTGCTCTCTGAAGTAATGATTTGTTTGACTAATCTCCACAGCTCTTCCAAAATCCTTGCCTTGCGGGATCTTAACCCCTTTCGTATCAACCAAATCTCCTCCCTCAATAAGCATGAGAACAGTCTCAACAATCTTCTCAATCGGGGTGAAGTATTCCTGTGGAAATTCCGACCAAGCACTGTCGTCCAAAAGGTTCGTCCTAACCGACGAAGGACAAATCGCATTAACCCGAATATTATCATGTGCATAATAATGATCCGCAATACTCCTCATGAAGCCCACAACACCGTGTTTCGACGCAGTATACATGCTGCAAAACGGCGCTTTATAAAGCCCACCCGTGCTTGCCGTCATGATCAGTGACTGACCCGCCGCATCTTTCGTAGGACAGAGACGGAAATAGTGCTGAGCCAAATATGAAGTTGAGATGACAGCTTTTAAATTGATGTCGATAACGGCCTGATCTGGCTCAGGTGGTGGACCGCTCCCTGAGTGCGTTTCATAAAAGTTCCAGCGTTCCACGATACCGGCGTTGGCAAAGACAAAGTCTAGGCGTCCTTCTGATTTGAAGACTCTTTCGAAGACGCCGGCCAAGGAGGCGTAAGAGGTTACGTTGGTTTGGTAGAAATGGGCCCGATCTCCGAGCTTGGTAGCGGTTTCTTGGCCGCGCTGGGCGTTGACGTCGAGGAGGTGGACGTTCCAACCGCCTTTTTTCAGAAGACCTTCAGCTACGGCCAGTCCCATCCCGCTGATAGAGAGTTAGCAAACATAATTCTTAGTTCAGGTTTTGAATGAAATACCTAACACCACCAGTGATCAATGCGACTTTACTCATTTTAGTATTGTAGACGACTGATATGATATGTGGAAGTTCAATAAGCTACTTCGTAGTATAGTACAACCGGCTGCAATTGTTGAATCTTTGGTCACATTTAAGAGGCATTGAAAGCGGCCATGATTAACCGATGGTAGAATTTCGGGTATCTAAATGAGAGAGAACATGGGTTTATGGGGCAACTTATAAGGCTGAAGTACCAACCAATAGGAGAGCAGAGCAAAATCATTTTGAGCCACTTTGAAAATGAAGGTTGATGGATACCTCCGATCCGATAATGACTACAAAGTCCTCATATTTGCCATTATGAACGAGAGGCATGACGAGATTCAATTCCTCGGTTTTCATAGAGATTTTGACAAGTACTACATGATCTACCTATGACAGTACATAACTCGGTCATCTTTTTCCGCATGAATCTGTTTATTCCTGACTGGTTCCCAACACAACATTGGTCATGTATAGAGTACTCAGGCAACGAAAAAATATTATGTTTGGCCTGGAACGAAATCTGATTCTCTGATATTGGGCAATACATTTTTTTGTTTGAAATTGGCGCCTGTTGACGAAGTTCGATCCTCAAATCGCTTGCAAAACTTTGTTCGTGTGTTTTTCTCATAACGAATATGCCGAAAAGAGGCGCACGCTCATGGCCCAGGGTAATTATTTCTCTTCTCTTGTTCATTTGACTTTTGTGCGTATTGTTTCTTGACGTTGTATGCAATGGGAGGTAGACGCAGCCGATATCGTGAAACCGGGAAGCCGGGTGACAGCCGAACAGGACTAGCGTCGGATCGGCGCATATCTATGACGTACCCCTGTCACACTAGTGACCCAATTTAATGCGATACCAAGAGATCTCTACCAAAGACTGTGAAACGCCCCAAAACCATCCTTTGTGCCAAAACCTAACAACAATCTACCTCCTACGCGTTGGCAACCTGTCAAATTCTTCCTCCAACACACTCCAAATCGTTACAAGTTCCCAGATCCTACTCGTGGTACATATAGTACTCTCGCGATCCTTTGAGCACTGGCCGACGCTTGTTTCTTATTCTCCCTACCTCCCCTGTCCCTTCTATCCTTCCATCGGCTATCTATGTTTCGTACGATATACAGTAATTAGAACACGCCAACAGGTCGATCATGCTATTGCACATCGCGACCAGACATGTCCGATATAATAACCTTCCTCAATGGAACCGTTAATGGTAATGCTGGAGCCGCTCAGAACAGAGTCGGCACAACAATCACCACCCTACTCATCTCCTTGGCCGCCGGTTTTGTCCTATTTTTCGTTCAATTCACCCTTTTCCTCATAATACGCAATTATCTCTGGGCAAAACGAATATATCAGCCACGATCTTACCTGGTACCATTTAGTCAAAGAGTAAAACCGCCTCATGCCAATCCTTTCAAATGGCTATGGCATCTTTTCAAAATCCCCGAGGACCCGGATGTCCTGCACAAGGCTGGAATGGACGCATACTTCTTCATTAGATATCTCAGCATGTGTCTGAAGATCTTTGCGCCTATGGCTGTCATCATCATGCCCATTTTAATACCTTTAAACGTCAAAGGAGGCAAAGGTACAAGCGCTATTGGAAACTACAGATACAACGTTACTGGATTGGACACTTTGGGCTGGTCAAATGTGTCGCCTGCCAATACCAATCGATACTGGGCCCATCTGGTACTGGCGATAGGAGCTGTAGTATGGGTTTGTTTTGTGTTTCACCAAGAGCTGCTACACTATATTCAGAAGAGAGGAGAATATTTGAGCAGCCCTGGCCATCGGTTGAAGGCTTCAAGCACGACTGTGCTTATACAAGACATCCCAAAGACATTGTGTGATGTAGAATCCCTCGAAGAACTGTATGGAGACTTTCCAGGCGGCATTCGGCGAATCTGGATCAATCGCGATTTTACGGCTCTTGTGAACAAGGACACTCTCAGAAGGAAATACGAGGATCTGCTGGAGAATGCTGAGACTGACATGCTTCGAAAGGCCATGAAACGAAGTCGTAAGATGAAGAACCTTACTGAAGCGACACGAAATGGTGCCACCTCATTGGATTCAGGACTCGCATTACACCACTCTAACGGAACTCAGATGTCAGGCCAAGGTGGCCCACGCATCGGTCCTGGAACCCCAGAGTCCTGTCAGCGGGATCTCGAATATGACATCAAATCTCAGGCTGCGTGGACAAAATACATCAAACCCAAACATCGATCGACCATGAGAATACCCAAAGAAAACCATGCTGGTCTAGCCAAGATACCATTAATTGGAAGATTTTTCTGCTCCCATATCGATACCATTTATTACTGTCGCAGAGAGCTTGCTCGACTGAACAAGGAAATCGAAATGGATACTGCGACCGAAGACGCGTATCCACAAAACTATTCAGCGTTTATCCAGTTCAACTCTCAGAAGGCAGCACATCTTGCCTGTCAGTCTGTTGCTGATACCACCCCGAGTAGAATGAGACGTCGTTTGGTGGAGATTTCGCCTGGTGATATCAATTGGCCAAGTTTAAATATTACCTGGAAATCACGGTATATTCGATTGGCTGGTTTCCTCACATTGTTTCTCCTGGTCCTAATTGTGTTCGGTATTATATCTTTCGCGACAGGTATTCTATCCAGGGCCTCGACTCTTAGTGATACCTACACTTGGCTTCGCTGGATATCTAATCTTCCTCCTTGGTTGCTCTCCTTCGTCCAAGGTACCCTTCCTCCAGTCATTCAGGTTATTGTTCTCAGCGGTCCACTTCCAATTGTGCTTCGCGCCATGACCAACAAAACGCGAGGTGCAACAACTGGACAAGAAGGAGAGCGCTCGCTTCAGATGTGGTACTTCATCTTCCTCATGGTCGAACTTGTAGTCATTCCAACTGTCTCTTCTGGTCTTACGAGTATTGTTGGAGACTTGATCAGAAGTCCTGCGTCAGTACCCAATATCCTCGCCCAAAATTTGCCTACAGCCGCCAACTACTACTTTTCTTTCCTGATTCTGCAAGCATTGTCTCTTAGTGCGACATCAATACTGCAGACTATTCGGCTCTTCAAGTTCTATGTCATCGGCCACGTCAACACACCCGACTCTGTCTTTCAAAAGCTCAGCTGGACGAACCTGACTCGAATTGGTAGCAATATCCCGTGGTATACTACCTTTGCGGTGATTGGTCTGGTGTATTGTGTTATTGCGCCGCTCATGCTGCTATTCGTGCTCATTACCTTCAGTCTTTTTTGGGTAGTGATCAAGAACAATCTGCTCTATTGTGTGCGAACTGGACAGGTAGATGGTGCCGGCTTGTTCTTCCCAAGTGCCGTCACTCAACTATTCACTGGACTCTATATCATGGAGTTCTGCCTTACAGGTCTCTTCTTTTTGGTACGAGACATTAATGACAAAGTCGCATGCGATACACAGGGCATCATCATGGGCGTTGTCATTGCTTTAACCGCTCTCTACCAAATATGGCTGACCCACCATCTTTCTCCCCTCTACAAATACGCCCCTGTTCGGCTTGACAGTGAGGCAAAAGCTTTGTTAGCAGAATACGACGAAGTACGTCGCTCACATTCAAGTGCCGGAGACGACGAAGATACCACAGAACTAGAAAAAACCGAAACCAATACCCTACAAGTGCCAAGCACACCAGAAAGAAGTCATGAAATTACAGACATACCCCAAACTCCAGCAACTCCAGCGACACCAGCACTATCAAGCATGCACCGCCCCTCCTTTCGCCAACAGCCGTCCAATGCAGCGTCTCACCGCTCCCAAGACTTCCAAGCCCAACAGCGCGAGGACCGCAAATCCGCCCAACGCATCCTCAACCGCCTAAATCGTCCCCTCGACGAAGCGCGTCTCGCGCATCTGGAGAACAAATTCGAAAATCGAGCTAGCCAGATTGTCCCTCACGCAGTCCCTCACGCGGTACATGCACTCATGCCGCGCCGCAAGGACATTGAAGCGCAGATGATGAACGATCCCATCTCCAAGATTATTATGCAGCACAACGACGAGATCGAAAATCTGGCACCAGAAGAGCGGGATATGCTTATCTCCATAGCATTTGCGCATCCTGTATTACGGGAGAGCAAGCCAGGCATATGGATACCGACTGACGATCTGGGAATCAGTGACGATGAAGTCGCGAGGACGAGGGCATTCAGTGAGGATCTGGCGATAGATAATCGGGGAGCGTTTTTTGACAAGAAACTCAAGGTGCAGGTTGATAAACAGCCGCCAGACATGTCTGAGTTTGCGCTTATTATGCCGGAGCTTTAAACGTATGCTGGCGGTTTTGATGTCTTTTTTGTAGTTGCATTGCATTATTCCCACTGATTCAGAGCATAATTTGATGATTTGTATCAAAATTCGGAGCATATGGACTGATGTAAAATAACTAGCGTGCTCCCATCAGCTTCGATGGCTCCCATATGCTACGTTCTATTATCGAGTGCTTGATTTGCCATTGAGCGTGTACAAATCTTGACTTAACATCAAATGCGCTGGGCAGCAAAGCATTTCATCACCGTGAAGTGCGATGGGAGACATCTTAGTCTCTCAGAGCGGACCATTGATTTGTTATAGTATTGCAAAGCACAATCAGGCTGAGATCGTCAAATCCGTTCCGGTTCATGCATGAAACTTTGTGGCTGTGCCTTCCAAATTCTCCAGAACAGCTGGTATACTCAAATAATCAGTAGATATATCAACGCCTGGACAACAGAATTGACATGCCTCATCACTCCCATAGCTCTTACCTGCCACGGGCTTTCGTAGAGTGCTCTGATATCTACAGCCTGTTTTGCTTCCTTGGCTGCCCATCGAATCTGATGGGAAATATATCATCTTTTGTCCAGAAGTGTGGTTGAAGCCCACTGAAATTGATCGCATGTCCTAAATTCTTACCGCTAACAACAAGCGCCCTAAGCGCCATCGATCTCAACTCCAGTCCAAGCTCATTTCTCAACACCATCCCCATCATCACATTTCTCCCACCCACCATCCAACCTCTCCACCCCAAAATGTCCACTCCCCAATCCCAACCCCTCTCAAAAACCCTCCTCGAACGCACCCACTCCCCCACCCACGCCAGCACCCTCCACACAGACCTAATCCTCCGCCGTCCCCTCTTCCTAACCCCCACAACAACCACCGACCTCTCCACCAGCACCCGCGCCCAACGCGCCGCTAAACGCACAGCCAAAGAAGCTTCCAAGGAACGCCGGAATCGCAAACCAAAACCGCTCTCCGCGAAACAGAAGCGCGCGCTGGGCGTACATGAGATAGAAAGGAGATCGGGTTTATGGAATGATATGCAAGCTTTGCATGCCCTGTGGTTGGGTTATGTTCGTGAGATACTCGGGATATCTGGACGCGAGAATGGTGGGGGAAGGGGAGTGCATGTGGCGAAGGATCAGGCGGGTCCGTTGTTGAGTTCGGCGGATTTACATGGCGCGGGCGTAGAGGTTGTGAGATGTCGGAATGTTAGTCGTGTGGGGATTAAGGGGATTGTGGTTAAGGAGACGAGGGGGACGGTGGAGGTTGTTGTGAAGGGGGATGCGATTAAAGGTATGTTGGAACTTGTATAAACGGGGAGACATGGCTAATAGATGGTGATAGTTGTGCCGAAGGAACATACGGTGTTTCGGGTTGAGATTCCTGTTGGGGGCAGTGAGGATGTCGGGGGAGGTAAAGATGGCGTGGCTGAGCAAGTGGACAGGCAGGAAGAAGGCCATGAAGATTCAAAGAACCAAGTGCTGGTATTTGAGCTTCATGGATCACAGTTTATACATCGACCTACTGAGCGAGCGACGAGGAAGTTGAAGATGCATCTTCCGCCTGACTTGTAGCAATGTTTTGTTTAGGATACGAATAATCAAATGATTTATTGAACTACAAACAATTGCTGGGTATATCCCTCTCCTCAATCAAAGGTCGCCTTGACCATCGCAAACATACGAAGACCACCGAAAAACCGGCCTGGATCTGCCCAATGCTGTATGGCAGAAGTTACGCCCTTGCAGAATGCCTCTCGATTACAAAGATTATATAATGTACCGACTTGGTACTCATCGTTGTTGATATATCCATCTTCCGTATTGCTTTTGTTGGACACTCCTCTTTCCTTGATCTCCATATAAGATGTGGTGTTCAGATCCGCCTGATATTCATCGGCGAGATGGCTTTGAATGCGACTGACATAGAAGGCGGTCGCACCACGAGCACGAAGCTTTCCATCCATTGCAATCAATGTCAAGTGTATTTCCAACCGTCATTCATGGTCGCAGTGGGTTTGGGTCCTAGCTCCAGTATATATCGAAAATATGATGCTCATCCCTCTTCAGCCTTGCCGTCAACAGCACCTATCGCCATCGGTGGAGGCGGTGGAGGCGGAGGAGTCGGCGCATCTTCGTCCTCAGTCTTCGCCCGTTTGACCAAAGCCTCTTCATCCAATCGAGCCTTTGCATCAGCAACGATATCGCGTTTCCGCTTTTTGGACGCATTAGAGCCATCCTCATTATCGGAGATTTCATGGTCTGTCAGTGTCACGTCATCCTCTTCCGTGGAAGCAATGGCGGGAGTAGAGAGAGCTGGAGAATCGGTGGCTACACTAGCAGTGCTTGCTGCGGCCTTTGCCTTCTTATCGGCAAGATATCTCGCTTTTTTCTCCTCCTTCTTCTTTTTGCCTTCTTCGTACTTGATTACTGCTTTGTCGAAGAATCCTGTGACGAACTTTTTCACGCCTTGTTCTTGTTTTGAGGAGAT
Organism: Microthyrium microscopicum; assembly: GCA_010405405.1. Lineage (NCBI taxonomy): Eukaryota > Fungi > Ascomycota > Dothideomycetes > Microthyriales > Microthyriaceae > Microthyrium > Microthyrium microscopicum. Next base: position 2,214,712 of record MU004232.1, on the reverse strand, counting down.
TTTGTAAGGATTGTTGATTCGGCCGTTCTTGAAGTCAGAGTTGACCAGCTTTTTCGAAACCTGTATCGAAGCAATTAGCCAAGTGCAGAAAATGAGAAAATTGTTGTCCATACCTCTTTTCCCCAGCGCTTGATATCTTCGCGCTCAAGTTTGTGCTTGTATTTATTTATGACATGGCGAATGATCGGAGAGAGCTATAACAATGTCAGTATGAGAGTTCAAGCAAAAAATTGTGGAACTTACAGTATTTTCGTAGATCCGTTTCTGCTTCTCTTCTGAGTAAGATCGCCAATTATCTTCTCTTCTCATAGGCTCTTCAGGAGTGACCGCCTCACTCGCCCGCGACGACTCTGCTGCAGCCGCCGCAGCTGCAGCTTGTCTCGCTGCCTCTTCACGAGTGATGCGCTCCACCATTGCTTGCAATATGCTCTCTTTAGATTGTTGGGGTTTTTGAGGGGCAGATACAGCAGCCGGCTGCGTAGGTCGATCCCAGCTTGTTCGTCCATCGGAAGTATAAAAATAAGTTTGTTTTCTATCCTTGTCAAAGGCAGAAAACCAGCCTCGAGGGAGGGTAACACGAGGTGACTGAAATGCTGGCCGCGAGGCATTAAAGAACGGCGCGGTTCGTTGTGGCATGGTGCTCTTTGGGCCAGTTGGCGCAACGGGGGACTTTGTTCGTGGTGGTGATCCAGATCGTTCTTGGGCGTCTCTTCGGTCTGGTCGATCTGTGCGAACCGTGACAGTATTAGGGTCACGTTTGACGCGCGGTATCCGATATGCAATGGTGAGTTTGCTCCAGGTATCCAGAATTTGAGTAGCTTGTGAGGAAACAACTTCGTCAGTGTGTGTGGTGAGTTTTCCAACAGTTTCCTCAATGCCTGAGTCTTGGATTTTGTTTTTAGTCAGGCGCGGTAGCTTAGAAAGGACATCCAACACTTGAAGACAGACGTTGTCATCTTCAAGGAAATTGGACAGAGCGGTCTTCAATATCCGATAACCATGCATTCGAACTACTCGGTTCATAACTTGGTCATCCGAAGCGGCATCTTGGATACGTCCGAGAAGTTTGGCGGCAATCCATTTTTCTTTGCATTGCATGAGAACAGCCATGACCTTGGTGACACTATCCTCATCCAAAGACTTGGGCTCGACATTGCTGACATATTCTTCGTCGTCCTCTTCGGTTTTTCGTTTCTTGGGTGCTTTGATTTTCTTAGGAATCGCATCTTCCCAGTCATCGAAACCTTCAATACCCAATGCCTCGATGGTTGCATTGGAGAGTTTGGTCGCGCGGTCTGTCTGAGTTTTGCCACCAATGTATCTGGTACAGTTTGGCTCTCCGCAAAAGCACTCCTGCGGGTCTGCGCCATATCGATCAACATTGTAGTTGAACACCAGCTCTTCGCCCTGTCGAATTGCTCGCTGAGCGAAGATTCCCATGCGGACCTTTTCTCCAACGATCCATTTGTCCACGAAGCAGTTGGGGTTGCAGGAATGGTTGCAAAATCGTCCGAGATTGCCTTTCTTTGTCGCGTCAATAAAGGCATCTTTACTCAGTGACATGAAATAGAAGTGTTTGATGCCTTCATCATTATATTGGCGCGTCCGCCGTCGGAACTTTTGTTCGTCAATCACCTCTCCAATATATTCGAATATAAAATCATTAGGTTGTAAATCCGTATTTGCGCGGAGACCATATCCTTTCTTTTCTGTCTTGAAAACCGAGACGTCGGCCCATTGTTTTTGTTTGAACCGTTGATTTTGACAGTGACAATCGGCCTCACATTCGACCTTGGTCAGCCGATTGATGCAGTTGGATGATTCCGAGCAGGCATTGTTCTCTTGGGTGTCTGGATCCCACTCTTCAGCACATTCGCACTCGTACTGTGATTCTGTCCAGCCGAGATATTTATTGGAATATGTGCAGTCTTCGATGACCTGAAAAGATGAGGTTGCCTCGTCGTATTTGTCTGGTTCGTCGTTGTAGAGCACCGGAGGCTTAAAGGCAACCTTGCGCGTTGCTGAACGAGCTAGCTTGGGTGCCTTGCCAGGCTCCGTCTTGACCATTATTTCTGCGCCGATGACTTCTTCCTTTATATCTGGCGTGCGAGGAGTGCTGTAGGACTTGTTTGGCGTGTAGCCCGGTGAGTTTGTTGAGAGTCGGGGTATCGTGTGAGGAACATCAATGGGACTAGCAGAGAGAGAGGCACGCGAGGAAGAAGAGGTAGACATCTCATGCTTGATGGTCGGGGGTGAGGGTGCCATGGTGACAGATGACTTTTGTGAAGAGAAGGTGTTGAGGAGGTGGAGATTTTCGTCAGGTTGAGAGGTTGGCAGCAAATGCGCCAGGAGGGGTGACTAAAATCACCAAGAGGGAAGGAAGTGACGCGTTGGCGATGTAGAGAGTTTGCACGCCGAGTGAAAGAGCTGCAGGGTGGTTCTCTACACAAGCGTCTGCGTCCACGTTCAAGAGACTGAGTGTGTTTTGTGCTGATCGTCAATGAGAGGAGGTCTTAGTGTCGCAGGAAGGCCTCCACAAGCTGCTCCAGGCCCCTTGACCAGCTCGAGACACGGCGCATAACCGATTCAACAGCTATTTATATGTGATTTTGACTACCGTGAATAATTCCCTATGTGCTTCGAGGCCATCATCGATCAACAGGATATAGTACAAGGAGATTGAATGGTGGGCTGGGAGAAGGCACAAAGAATCCCCAGATGAGCTGTCCAGCAATCAAGCACAGCTTAGAAGATGGGTGTGTATGGACCGAACGAGATTGAAGTATACGCGATATGATGAATTATTTTCTGATGATTCTAGGAGAATGTCTATCGTGGTGTTAAATAGGACTGCGAAAGGATGTCTCTTGAGCGGGACGAGATTCTCTTACGGGACCGAGTGAGCCAGGGCTATGAAGCTGGAGAAAGATGTGAGTTGATGCAGTTCCAGATGGTTGTAGCCGAGTTATGGGGCTGGCGCAATAATATAGAGAAATCAACACAGGTCAAAGGCGATGTTGGAAAAGGATGGAGGAGTAAAAGGTAGGAATGAAGATTGAACAGAGTGGGAAGGTGCAGCTGGATGTCGGGAAGTTGCAGCATTGCATTTGTTGGGGAAGGGGCAAAGGCCTCCGCTACTTTGGCTGCCACTTTGACCTTCGTGCCTTCCGAGTTTTTCGGGGGGTTTACCCATCACCATTCACTACATGCACTGCTGCACCATTCATCCACGACTCATACAACACAGCCTGCACCTGTCAGGATATAATTCTTCTCATCGGCACGTCCTACACGGACGATATGTCTTCATTCGAGATGAATATGTACAATTCTGGCTATGTTCCTCAAAGCCTGCCTGTGATCCCGTCGATAGCAGGGCAACTTACGCCATGTTTAGCGCCAAACATCGCCTGCAAATAGACGGAAATGCCCATATATCCTACCAAGCAGGTATTTGTGCGTGATGAGACTGAATCTCCAAAGCAACGTTTGTGTCTCATATGGTGCGTGAGTGAGTGATGTACATCTGGCAATAATCTTGCAGGCAGTTTGTTTTGTGTCGTAGATTCGTGAAAAGATAACTTGCTTTGCCTGATGTTCTCAAAGGCTCAGTCGATCAATACTTAGCCGGTCCAAACTTCTCGGCCGCTTAACCATGCTAAGTTTGTAAAATTTCTCCTCCCCTGCGGCTGTTCGCCCGCCAATATACCACTTTTCCGCTCCTGAAGCATCTCGGAAGCCATCTGATGAACTGTCTGATCCTCGCCTCTCCTTATTTCTTGGTGACATTGTCCCCATGGCACGTAGTCCTGCTGTATTGGATGCTGGTGATAATGGAGATGTTGAATGTGGTGGCCGTCGTGTCGATGAGGGAAATTGGCTTGACGGTTGTGATATACTTATAGGTGCGGAACCAGGCGATGATTGTTGTGCGGCTTTATTTGATGCTGTATTTGCGTTCCTTGTTGCTGTGGAAAAGGCTGCCTGTGACGAGGATGCTTGGTGTGCTTGTGCCTGGGCGTATGCGGATGTTAATGAGGCTCCTGATACGGCTCCATTTGCTGACGTTGATGCCTTTTGGTAGCCTGATCGAGCTCGGAAGGCTGATAGAAAGTTTGAGAAAAAAGGGCGGTTTGTCGTCATGTCCGCGGATCTATGGAGGAGTTGGTTATGTCGGAGAGTCGAGTGGGATAAAGGTAGACGAAGTGAGGAGTAGCGGCCTCTTACGGGATGACTGAGAATTACAGAGGCTGCCTGTGGTGGCGGATGGGTTGAAGATCTGAGATGCAGGACGATAACCACTATAGACAGACGTGGATCGTGATGGATATTGAGAGATCATTCGATCGTGAATGGGGGAGCTTGTTGATTTGTTTTTCCTGCAACACACCATGCACAAATCCAACTTTCACATGAGGGTTGCAGGCTTGCAGCGGATACAGTTTTGCAAAGGCAGGATCGTCATTGGCAGTACGCCCACGTTTCGCGAACTCTTCCGACCCGATCGCCCGAAAATCCGATCATTGCCGATATTGCCGAATACCCGATATGCTCCTTTTTGAAGTGCCCATCAATCTCAATAGTACATAATGCCCTGTAAACATGTACACAAACGTGCCTCATGGGTCTGATCATGCAACTACAAGTGCGGAGAAAACAATATTATCAGCCCACCACGAGCGTATGCTTTCAGGAAGGTTCATAATCCCTACAGGTACAAGGCCGTCAATGTGCAGTTCAGGCCAACGATTCTGATAGTTGGTATCATTACTTGCTAGGAACGAACAATGCCTGTTGTTGTTCGTCAGGGAGGCACATCATACTACCCATGAAACCAATTGCCGAAAAGTCAGGATGATAGTGAGGACTGTCAATACCTTCGTCAGCTTTCGACAATCATTCCTCCATAGCATCATCATCATCATCATCATCATCGTCTGCCAGCACTCCTCCAGGTATGCGCCCTTCCTCTAGCTCTTTCTCCAGTCTTCCAATATCCCCCAAGCTTTTCGCATTGCGAATCATCTGTTGCACGCGCTTCTTCTCCTTGTCAGTGAGCTTGACTTTTCCACCAGACCCCGTGCCGTCCATTTCCGTATCGTCATCAGCGCCAGAAATTGTTGCACCTCCGGCAGACTTGGCCAGTGAGATCTGCTTCGCTAGCGGCGTCATGTTCTTCTCGTCCTCGCCAAATAGGGTATTGGCCTCTGTTCTTTCGACATCACGAACCCGCGCAAAGTCGAGGAAGCGCACAGCGCGACAGCGCCATATAACCCACAGCCGATAGTGCTGTTTGCGCGTGATGGGATTTCCGATCAGAACTAGAGTTGTGAGTCGTTTGAATGATCCGAGTGGGTCGAGGTCGGCAAGGTTGGTGATGCGATTTTCGGTGAGTACGAGCGTGGTGAGGTTGGGGATTAATGTGTGTAGATTTGGAGCGATAATGTTGACGCGATTGCGAGCGAGGAGGAGGGTGTTTAGACGCGGAGAGAGAGGGAAGTTTGATAGCGTAGCTATGGCATTGTCGGTAAAGTCAATCGCATCTTGATCCTACGGCATGTGGTTAAATAATTGTTGCATGAAAAGCATGTTGGAGTGCGAAGTTGAACTTACGCGAGCGACACCAAGGTTCTCTATGGTGGGTATTTTGTGTCCTAGAAATTGGATGGTATCAATGCTGCTCTATTCAATCAAGTGTAGTATCTGTTCTGGGGCCGCATCGTACCTCTAAGATCGAGTTCACGCTCCTTGAGTGGATTGATGTAGGACAACGACGCAGTGATCAGATCGGATGTAAGACGCATTTCGACGGCTTTTGTGACGTGGCCAGTACGGTCCTGCGGTTGTTATGGTTAGAAGCTGAGGGATGTTGTATGTTGCCAATCAAGAAATCCAAAAACATCAAAAATACTGAGGTCGATTTCAACGGTCACGTGTGAGCCATGTGGGGTGCGCTTGCCTTACGAGTTTCCGCCTGTGCTCTGAAAAGTCAAACTCCCAGTCGTGAGTCGCGATTTCTTCAAAGACCACCAAAATGCAGAGTAAGGCTCCGACATCTCAACTTAGGATCCGGAGTGATTTTAGCTATCATGATGAACATCCAGCGAAGCTATTCACTCCAGCAACTGAATGGATGAATCACTCCGCATCGGAGAACAAGGTCTGCTATTGTTTAAAGGTGCAATGATTGCCATCGCACTCGATAGCAGAAACTCTAAATCAAGTGCTCAATCAAGCCTGGTCTCTCATCATAACTGATCTTCGTTGTTGTATGAAAAGCTGAAGAGCTTGATGAGCATCCAGGATATTGGCCCCATACTCCAGTCAAAGATCTTCTTATGCCTGCCCCGACAAGGGGTGTTTCAGTTTGGAGGGCGACTTGAACAATTCGTCGCACAAGAATACTAGTCTATGTAGGACATAACTTCTGCTGTGCTGGGCTGTCGAAATCTCATAAGCGTACGAAATGTGATATGAGGCCACATACCTCACAAATTGTTATACTCAGGGAAGCATAGATGGTGAGGCTCAAATCTGTCAACTTGGATCCAGATGGATTCGATGGAATGTTCCGAGGAACCTGGATGTTTACACTGTAGTTTGTACAGGGGACTGCCATATGTTTGGTCTAGAAAGCTGACGACATTGGATTTATTACTCTATCTATAGCTTTGTAAAGGTGCAGTAGGTTCTTTGTCCTACTTTACTTGGTATCATCAATCTTTCTGCTCGTTTGCTTGTCCGTCTACTGTGGCTGGTGAGTGGCCAGTTTCATTCGTAGTTGTCCGAAATTCCGAATTAGTCGATAGTGAAGCAGGCCAGACACTTGTCCCTGATTTCTTGACGAACGAGATCGCTCCAATTCTCCTTTAGGACGCTTCCAAAGTTCCAAGCTCTGCACAGCCAACGACTCTCACTCCACATTCCACGTAACACGCCGCATAAGGCCAGCAATCACGTATTCGCGGCCCCGCCTCTGCGATTTTCTATTCGATACTGAGGAATATATCTGGCTGAGTTATCTTGCACCTGTTGTGATACTAACCTTGGTACAGACAGGTCGGTCGTTGTGTTGCAAGCCTCTTTTCGTTGTTGGGCGTACCTGTTAGCAAGCTGGCCTTTAAGCTCTTTTAGCTCTTTTTTCTTTCTTTTTCGGGCTAGATCCAATCGTTTTGGTGGCGCCCCTTTGAGCCTTCCAGAATCCAGAGGCTCTCCCTTTTTTGGCAGTGACATCCCATTGCCTTTCTTTGTCCTACTCCTCAACTCCTTCCTTTCTCTCCTACAACCATTCGATCGCTCCTTCCTCAAACCTCCATCGAACCTCCATCGAACCTTCCTTCTTCGCCCATCGCGACTGCCGCCAGTGTCTAAACCACCCTTCATAGCACTGCACATTCCAAAGGCTTGCTACAGCATTCCGATCCATCCTTCGCCTTCTCCATCTATATTCCCCATAGCCGTTCCTCCTTCGACATCCTGGAGTCCTTCAAGGGCAAAGTCTACTCCCCGGACAGAGGTGGAAGATTCTCTGGTCAGGGACACAGAATGGCTGGAACGCGCTATGTGCGCTACGTGATAGTGGCAGTATTTGTATGTCTTTTCAGCCCAAAACTTCCCCATCTACATCAGTTGGCTAATTGTTCAATCAGTGCCTTGCGCTCGTGTGGTATATCAATTCATCCGCAGGACCAACGACATTCTCAGGGTCCACCTCGCAGCCTGCTACAAGCAAGCCCAATGCCGTAGATACCACCAAACAAGCCTCAGGAAGCGTGCAGGGCACAACACCCAATTCAAACGGTCTTCCCCCAGCCGTTGTCAATGGCCCCCGAATGAACGCGACTTTCGTCACACTTGCTCGTAACCAAGATGTCTGGGAGATTGCACGCTCCATCAGACAGGTTGAAGACAGATTCAACCGCAAATTCAACTACGACTGGGTATTCCTCAACGATGACGAATTCAACGATGAGTTCAAGAAGGTCACAACCGCATTAGCGTCTGGAAAGACCAAGTACGGCAAGATTCCCAAGGAGCATTGGTCATTTCCCGATCATATCGATCAGGACAAGGCTGCCAAGGTCCGAGATGAGATGAGAGAGAAGAAAATTATATACGGGGACTCTGTCTCTTACCGTCACATGTGTCGATTCGAGTCTGGCTTCTTCTTCCGCCACCCATTGATGCTGGATTACGAGTGGTATTGGCGTGTTGAGCCAAGCATTGAGCTCTACTGCGACATTGACTATGACCCTTTCAAATTCATGGCGGACAACAAGAAGAAGTATAGTTTCGTACTAAGCTTATACGAATACGTCGAGACTATCCCCACCCTTTGGAACACCGTCAAGGATTTCACCGCCAAGTTTCCCCAATATGTTGCCAAGGACAATTCAATGAAGTTCTTGAGTGACAATGGCGGTGTCGACTACAATCACTGTCATTTTGTAAGTTGATTTGATTGTTCTGTTCTCAATTCCATACTAACATAAATACAGTGGTCTAACTTTGAGATCGCCAACGCAAATTGGCTCCGATCGCAAGCCTACCTTGACTACTTCAATCATTTGGACCAAAGCGGTGGTTTCTTCTACGAGCGCTGGGGTGATGCCCCAGTTCACAGTATTGCTGCTGGTCTTATGTTGGACAAGAGCGAGATTCATTTTTTCAATGACATCGCCTACTATCATGTACCCTTCACACACTGCCCCACTGGAGAACAATATAGGATGGATCACAAATGTCACTGCAAGCCCGAGGATAACTTTGACTGGAAGGGATATAGTTGTGAGCGCTGTCGGGTTAAATTTTCAAGCGGAAATTGATGCTAACAATCCTTTAGGTCTGTCAAGATTTTATGAGCTGAATGACATGAAGAAACCGGAAGGGTACGAAAAAGAGCAGAATTAAAAGCACTCAAGTCCGAACCGCCCACTACCCATCATTCGTCCCGAAATACGCGCTGCTGTTGTGTAGGAGAAGCAGAGCGCATGGAAGCATATTATTCGAAACCCTCAAAACCCCCATCTTGTACCGCGTCCCTTGACACTTCTATACCCCCGGTTTTATGTTGCACACGATCCCAATATTGTCTAACTGTACTTGTGCTGTACTCCCCCTTCTAGCACCCATCAACTAACTGTACTCGTTTTTGTTTAAAGCGCCATACCCAAGTCGCCTTATACTGTTTTCTGGTATATCAAACGAGTTGGCATTGCGATTCTGATTCTAGTCGCTATTGGCGCCTTTATATATCCGATCTGCAGAGCGAAAGCATCAGGGCGGTACAAAGTACCAACGTGGAATTCTTCAAAATAACAAGGATGAACGGCAATTCAACGTCTGGATTCTCAGGGCCGTTGGTTTCTCTTCATGGCTGTGTTCATGGGATTATGAGGGTCAATGTGGCTGATAACAAAAAGTTCTCCGGCAGATGTGATAGATGGCATAATATTGTTTCTTTTATCCTGTTTTTGATGTCATCACCAGAGTTTTCTGACCCTGGACAAAGGGGCTGGCCGGTTGTATACATATTTATTGCATTGTCTAGCACAAATTCGGCGTTCAGAAGGGCAACAAGTGGATATGATAGAAATGGCACATTGGACTCTGAGTTGGTTTTTGGAGTTTTGTTCAGATCTTAATGTTCGTTACACAGTTCTGCTAATTTGACACAACAGATTGAATCGGGCTTGATGGCGGGTGTCTTGCTTTCTCTGCGTATATACTGGCCTCGAGTCTAATTAACATTGTTTACTTTTTCGACATTTCAAGCTACTGTGTAGTAATAATAGGGGGGCCTCAGAAAGACACGCTACTCTATGACGCCGCCTCAAATCCGGACGCCAAGCTTCGTCAAGCAATCATCAATGCCAGGATCAATTCTGCGAGAGCCTCAAGAGTCAAGCAACTGAAGCGTTTAGGAAATTCTACTAAACTGTATGGCTCACTAGTACTGACTCTTCTTGCAACAATCTTTCGCGGACCAATCTATTTCGCGTTGGAAGTAGCCATAACGTGAAGCGATTAGCAGTTGGAACTCCAAGTTCACGCCGTGGCGATTGATTGACAGAACTCAATTGAAGTAAGATACAGCTTTTGAATTCGCTATGTAGCATGTCCATTGACCAGGTGTGTAGGAAATCAGCTGAATTACTAGTATACCATCCTTGAGTTCCTCATTACCCAAGTAGATCCGTCGACCAGGTTCGAAAGCTTTGGAGGCCCCTGGTCCCTAGCCTCGCATATTATTAGCTTTGGCCTTTGATAAACATGGCCGTTCGGTCATTCTTCCACCCTGTTTTAGTTCTGCTGCCAGTTCTAGTCTGGTATCTCTACAGGAAGCTTTCTTATCGGCGTTATGAGCGTTACAAGGGCCTCGCGATGCCTCGGTCGCCGAGTTTACTCTTTGGCCATCTTGAAGACATTGGCAAAGCCATGAGAGCCGTTGGTGCTATGGAGGATCTGGACAGTCGACATCCCGGTATGTATGAAGTGGTGTTAAAGCTTTGGCATCCATTTTCGCTTTGTCAATTTGTCAATTTTTGATATCACTAACAGCTTGATCAAGACTATGCATTTGAGCTTTTACGAAAGGAGGCTGGTAATGACGGAGCCGTCTATCTTGATATGTGGCCTGTCGAGTATCCAACAGTTCAGATATGGTCTCACAGCTTGGCCGAGCAAATTTCAAAGTCGACTAAGCTCTTCAAGTATTCCGTGGATAAGAGTCCAACCGTTCACGCGTTTAGCGATCTCATTGGAAAAGACTCGATATTCTCGGTTAATGTAAACAGCAGCCTCACACCATTTGATAGAGTCCACATACTAATCTGCCATAGGGCGAGGAATGGAAGTCTCTCCGGAAAATCTTCAATTCTGGATTTGCACCTCAGCATTTGATGACGCTGTTAGCGTCGATTGTAGAGAAGACTGGTCTATTTCATGCTCGACTGGAAGAATTGAGCAAGTCTGGAGATATCTTTGAGCTGAACGAACTAACTACAGATCTTACTTTCGATATCATCGGTATGGTCATTCAGTACTCACCCAATCCTACAATCACTTACTTTGAATACAGGCTCCGTAGTTTTGGATACTGATATGAATGCCCAAGATGCCACCAAGGAAACACACCCTATTCTTGTTCATCTGAAAAGAGTCCTGCCTCTATTTGACTTTCACTCTATCATTGAGAAGGTCAAACCGGCGCACTGGGTCAAACTCGTCAAGCGTGGTATACTTGCCAATCGCGTCAACAGCTCAGTCAAAGCGGTCATTCGCCAGAAGTTCCGGGAACTGCATTCGCAGACTAATGGTGCACATTCCAATGACAAAGGCCGCAGCGTGCTCTCCCTATCACTCAAAGGATTAACAAATCTTACACCAGAGCTTGAAGAGAACATCAGCGCTCAAATTCGTACCTTTCTCTTTGCAGGCCACGACACCACCTCCATCGCCCTCCAATGGGCTTTCTACTTTCTCTACCGTCATCCTGATGTTCGCACCACCCTCGTCGCCGAACTAGACTCCATCCTGGGCCCCGACCAATCTCCAACCGGCAGCCTCCAAACAATACTCGACCGCGGCGAAGATGCCTTATCCAAGCTCCCATTTCTCAGCGCCGTCATCAAAGAAACACTGCGCCTCTATCCTCCAGCTAGCGCCGCACGCATGGCACCGCCAGGCTCTGGTATGATGCTACAACTCGATAATGGCACAGAAGTGTGTATCGACGGACTAATAATCTACGTCGTCCATCAGGGAATCATGCGCGATCCTGCAGTATTCGGGCCTGATGAGAACGAGTTCCGGCCAGCACGCTGGATGGGCAATACGGACATGAGTATGGCGGCCGGTGGATTAGATGTCAAGGAGGCTGTGACAGAGCAGATTCCAGCGTCTGCTTGGAGGCCATTTGAGAGAGGTCCACGCAATTGTATTGGGCAGGAATTGGCTAATTTGGAGGCAAAGACGATTCTTGCGTCAACAGTGCGAGGGTTTGAATTCGAAAAGGTTGGGTTGGGCCAGATGGAGAATGGGAAGTTAGTGGGTGGGGAGTTGTATAAGGTATGTGGAATGATGCTGACACGATTGCTTAGTACTGACTGGCTCTGCAGAAATATTGTATTACTTCGAGGCCTTGCGATAATATGCGTATGAAGGTCAAAGCCGTTGATAAGACCTGATCATAATTGAGCATATACACTTTTGTTCATGGCGATTGTTTTAGTTTGTGCCTGAGTGGCTGGAATTGCATGCTATCAACCAACCAAAACCGGCTCCAGTTTGTGTCTCGTGTCTACACAGACTAAAAGAGCATCAGGAGGGTCGTTGAGCATGATATCTCACTCTGCTACCAGAAAGGGCAAAGCACGACATATTAATTAACCTTTCGGATCTCCCGGGGCACACTCCTGGACTGATTTACCCACACCAAACTCACCAGACTAGTCCATCAAGGAACCTCAAGGCATAGTTCTGCCTCCATTGTCGATTAGAACGTGAATTTCTAGAGCTAACATTTCTCGTTCAAGTTCAGTACCTTTGATTTGTATCACTAAACGTCCCCGAGCCTGTTGTGTATCTCTCTCACTGCTCACGTGCTTTTTGATTGAATGGCCAGATCATGTAGGGATTGAGCCTTGTGAGCATTCCAGAAGCCCAAATTCCGTATAAGCATCTGTTTCAGGGGCTTTGCCGGGCCAAGGGTAGCAGATCTGCCGCATACGACTTTTAAGCAATACATTAATCAATCCTTAATAGCAGTTGTGAAGAGAATGAACATAATCGAATGATCATCATATTTGGTTGATACAAAAACTTGCTCGAATAAGTATTACTTCAGTTGTGCCTAACATCGTTATCTGGGTATAATAACAAAGACTTCAACTCAGTACTCCACATGTTATAATACTTCTTCTATACGTTCTAGGGTCAATATCACTGCCCTTGCTAACCATTTTCATTGAAACAAATCTTCGGCGCATTGAACGACGTGGGGAACCCTTACAGCACCCTTTATTCCCTTAGCTTTGGCCCTGGAGAGGCGCACAGTCCATGGCACGCGAGTTTAAGGCTTAACATAATGCATGTGGCGATATCCGTGGTGGAGTTGTAGTGTCCAACCGGAGAATTTATATTGTGTCTTCAACACAAGAGAAGTATTGATGCAATGATGATAACGCAGATTACCATTCGGGATGCTGAATTGCGCGTTGTTTTGAAGACTTTAACATTGTTAAACTGGTTTGAGCTGATGTTCTGCTTACCCCAGATTCGAAGAAGTATTAAATTCTTAGAGCCCAGGGGCAAGAGCAAGTAATTTGGTACTCTCATCCCGTTGTGCAAGCCTGGCCAGGTTAGCGTTCAAGAAGTGAATATGCTCGGATAATCCATAGCTAGGAACAGTCTTTCGATTCGTCATTGATTTAGACCATCTATATTGCGATATTTGAAATGATTGGCTTATGGCTGGGCGTTTAAAGGATTGCAGGTTCACAAATATCATTTGAGTTAGGTATATGCCCGCTGGGTCAGAGCGCACTTCAGTCTGAGCAGCTTGAAGATAACCTTGGAATAATAACTCACAAACTTAGAGCAAGTCAATCTTATAGACGGCGATATGAGTGAGCAAGCTCCATCCTAGACACTTATACACCTTTCTTATACAGAACTCAGTTTCAGAATAGGCCAGGAGGTGGCAAGTCAGGTCGAGATCTTGTATATATCAACTTTTTTCAGGGTAACAAGGGCTTATCTTAGGTGGCATGGCTACAGGTATTGACGATAGACCAACCTTGTAAGACACTAGGAGTGCTGTAGTTCTGTAATGAGAAAGGGTTCGAGATCTGGGCTGTCAAATTTATAGATTGGTTATTGCCACCTCTACTTTCCCTGGCCGGATAGAGCTTGGTTGCCTTGTGGTGTTTGCTCAAAAAGATTTGAGACTCTTCTTCTTGTTTTGTTGACTGGAGTTTCTATCTTTCAAGAACAATGGCGCCCTCAAGGATCCTACTTTCGCTAGCTCTTTTGCCATTCTTGTCTGCTGTAAACGCCCAGCACAGCCATGGAGCAGCGCCGGCACCGGGAAAAGAATCAGTAGAACCACAGACCAAACAGCGACTTCCAGCTCCCGAAGGATGCAGAAAACTACCGATCGATGCAGACTGGCCAACTCTGGACGTGGTCAACACTGACTTGAAGGGATGGGAGGCGCCGATGGCTGGAGGTGGTGAGAAGCACCCGCAATGGATGTATGAAGTGAAGACAGTAGCCAGTGCTCAGCGGGCTGTGAACTTTGCGAGAAACCAAAATGTACGCATTAGCGTACTAAACAGTGGTCACGATTTCCTCGGACGGTATGTTGTCAAAGATCTGGTGCGAACGCCCAGCTGACGAGAGATAGAAACGACGCACCCTCTGGCGTACTACTCACAGTAACAGGAATGAAGGGCGTGCGCGTACTGGAAGATTTTAAACCTAGTTCAAAAGGCGCCGAGCCTGTTACATACAAGACCGTAACAAACGTCATCAAGCCAGATCCTAAGAAACAACCTGCCGTGACGTTCGGCGCTGGTATCAGCATCGAGGAGCTTAGCCGTGAATTACTGAAGAGCGGACTCATTGGACTTGGCGCAGCTCATGACGAAGTATCCGTTGCTGGAGGATGGAGTATGGGTGGTGGACATTCGTGGCTGTCTCCTGAGTATGGTCTTGGTGCCGATAATATGTTGGAGTACAAGGTTATTACCGCAGACGGCAACTTGACTATTGCCAATGAAGTCACAAATCCAGGTATGTGTGGATCAATTAGCTGAACAGAGCGAAGACTAACAGAGACAACAGATCTATTCTGGGCTCTTCGTGGAGGAGGACCGTCGTGGGGTGTAGTCGTTGAAGCTACTATGAAAGCATTCCCAATGCCAACAGTCCTTATGTACTCTTTCTGGTTGAACACGACGGATTTCAACGACAAGAAGTCCATCTTCCCGCCTGCTGCATATCTCCATGCTCAATTCCCGAAGATGAGCAAGGAAGGATTCCAAGGCTACTTGTGGCTCTACCCAAATGCCATTCGTGGAACCCTTCTCCTTCCAAACAAGTTTGCCAATGCATCCAATGCGCGAGCTGTTCTTGATCCTATTCTTGACAAGATGAGCACATATCCTGGAATCAACCCAAAGTCACTATTGAGAATCTTGCCTCTGGCATGGGGCTCAAGCCCTATTGACTGGAATACAGCGACCCAGCTTCTTGGCGGTATCACTGGCTCCTTGGAAGATTTCATGTCCACAGCATCCACCTTATTACCGGGTGCGGCGAACGGCACCGCTCCAAAAGCAGCACCGAAACCTCCAAAGAGACGAATGAAGCGACACGGACCTGGAGAGAAGGTGCAAATGCCGATGGGTATTGCCGGTATGGACTCGCAGCTTCTCGGACCAGAAGAGCTTGTGCATCCTAAGATGGCTGCAGCTCTAGAAGGAGCAATGCCATTCAACCATCCAGATGGCCAGCTTCGTATCCATTTGTTGGGAGGAGGCAAGGTGAACGAGCAACGAAATGATACATCAGTCCACCCATCTTGGAGAAAGGCTCTTGTCCATACCATTGCGACAGGAGGACAAAAGGTGAACGTGGACTCTCTCCGGGCAATTGCCCCTAACATGGGATGCTACCATAACGAGGTATGTTAAGTTTCCAGGTTGAGAAGCGAGCCTTTATACTGACATTTGCAGGCTTCTACCACTGTCCCCAATTGGAAACAAATGTACTTCGGTTCGCACTATCCAAAGTTGTCGGAAATCAAGAAGAAGTGGGACCCAAATATGGTGTTCTATATGACACCGGGTATCAATGCTGATGAGATGATTGTTAAGGATGGAAGATTATGCAAGGCCACTGGTTCAATCGCAAAGAGAGAGAAGGATATGGCTCCATTGGGAGATAACCAGAACCGTGCCAAAGATTCGCACGAAGCGGCATATTTCCCATTGCTGTTTACCAAGGGTGGAAAGTGGAAGTTGTTCCTGGATGGTCTGTTAGGATCTGAAATGCCAAATATGGTGACCGGAAAGGATGGAAAGGATGGTCAGGCAACTATGCCGCCGAAACGTACGATTGAGTATGGTGGCCCAAAGATTATAGTATCGTAAAGTTGAAAACATCAAAAACTTCATGACCAAAATGCTAAAATGCTTATCAAAACATACCTACCATTATTCGAGTTCCCGTGGCACTAACTCAAAATACTTCCGCCCCGACTCGTTTCCCATACCAATCCGCCAACTCATCATCAATCTCTTCGCCTTTGCCTACGAAGAAACTGGTCATTTTCATGCCATTCTCATCTTCCTCAACAGGCCAGTCGACTTTGAGTGGATTCTTCTTGCCTTCAAGCAGTTCTTTAGATGTTCCCCAGCTGAAACGACACTCTGGTCCCCATCCAAATACCGGGTCCATGTTCGCTTTCAGCCAGGTCACGCAGCGCGCATCGGATGGATACCCTGAACCCCATGCCACTTCATCCACTCCGGCTTTTGCAATGGCCTCAGCGCACGTTTCCAGCGCGGCGTCACGCGTGACTTTGGCGCAAACACTGGCTGCACTCACGCATGGATATAGCGAATCGGCTTTTTTCGCGACTGTGATTTTGAGGTTTGGAAAAACATGCTGAAGCTTGCGCTGGTAGACCTCAGGTCGTCCGATCGTGTCGACATACATTTCCGTTACGTTGACTCCGCGATCCAGTACACCTCGCACCAGCTCAATAGTGGCATCCATCGCTTGTGCATTGAGATTATAAGAGCCTGCTGGTTGCATCATTCCAGCGCTAATTGATTGCGCGGATAGCGCACAGGTCGCCCATCCGCACTGTGTAAACAGATCTGTGTCGGCTGTACATAAGGTCTCCATGAGGTTGGAGCGAGTTTGGGGCGTAAGTACCTTGGAGTCGTCGAAGTGGTGGGTATCTGCTAGAAGAGAGGTCTCGATGGTTTTGGGAAGGTAGAAGACGCCGTAAACCATGGGTCCTTTTGAGATATTAGCTGCATGATTTCAGAGTAGACCTAAGCTTACTTACCCAAGACCGGCCCTCGACCAGCTTCATCTACTCCTAATACGCATTCTGTTTGTGTATCCAGTTGCACAACTTGGGGGAGGGGTGAGAAATGTGAGTATGATATTCCGCGAAGGAGTTTCTGGGCATTGATTGAGGGTGGTTGGAAGACGCCATCTGCTGGTGTCTCGAGCTCAATTTGTTGGGAATCAAGATTTTGGTCCTCGAGAGAATCAGCCATGTTGGTTTTTAGAAACAATTAGTATCAAGTGTAATGGTTGCCCAAAAGTTGGAGTTGATCATGAAGACGCGACTGGACGCGATTGACGCGTTGCCCGAGTTGGGAAGCGCTAGCCGAGCTGTCTACTGAAGTCAATGTCAAGCAATGTGTTCAATTTCAACTAAGGTTCTTCAACCCATTTCTTCTCAATCTTTGTCAATTCGACTCTTCAAGAAAAATAGCCCCATGTTTGCTTGCCGATCATATGACAGGCACTAAAGCGTTTAATTGGAGACATCTCATGTCATCCTCAGCCACGCCAAGAGCATGAGAAAAGGGAGCAAGACGTTTGAACTAAAATTATCATTTCTATATGGTCATATGCTGACAAGGTAAAGGTAAATTTCCATCAGATGCCCCTTGGGAATTGTTTCATCAAATACCGAAACTCCATTGCTGATGAAACGAGACGAATGCTATTTGCAGACGTGCAGTAGAATTAAAAACAGAAGATAGAAAACTCCACACTATTCGTATTTCGGCTGATGTGAAGTAGTCGCCGATTGCATCTCTGCAACTTGTGGATGCTCTCCCGGCAGCTCATACGTTTGTTGCTGATGCTGCGGATCACCATATGCGGATTGCATTGAAGTATGTCCCGGATGAGACTTGTAGGACTGTTCTTGACCACCAGACGGCGCTTCTGTCGCAAACTCTGGCGCGCCGGTATTTCGATTATATCCCATGAATGTGCCTGCTTCCACCTGCGGGCTCACGTGGCTCATATTGGTGTATGCAGTTTGGCCACTCACGCGATGGTCCTGGTAAGGGTGCGGTGTCTGCGACGCTGATTGTGGACTACCATATCCAGCATTACCACCAATTTCAGACGGGACGCCGTCAGAGCGCGTGTTCTGATCTTTGATGACTTCGCGATACGTATTTGATCGGCCGACAAAGTAGCAGAGTGCAGCGGCGAGTATTACTACAACTGCGGCGCCTACGGCGATTCCGGCAATCGCGCCTGCCGAGAGTTTGTGATCGTGTGTCACTGCGGGCGTGGAAGGTGCTGTTGAATTATGGTTGGGCTGTGATGAGCCAGCCTGTTGGCCTTCGATCGGCCAACTTTGTCCTGGTCCAAGTTCGAGTGTTTGCATCTTTGCAGCGGCTATCTGCTTCGCAACTGTTTCTCCTTCCGCCTGCTTATCGTCAGTACATCTCTTCGGTCATTCTTGGAGCCGACTTACCGGATTGATGACTCCAACCATGCCGTTTGGCGCGCAAGACGTCAGTGCCGTACAATAGTACCATATTGGGTTCAGATCCTTTATTGTAATGTTGTATGTATTACCCTTCATGCTGTTAGTGTTGACGTATTCCACAAGATGTCTCTAGCGCACGTACCTCATTGCTTGGATTGAAGGAATTGGTGAGTATATTTTGGCTATGAAATCCCGAGCTTTGCTCATCAGGATGTATCAATTCGTACGGAACACATGGATTACAGCCTGCGCTTCCACAGGAGTTGGATCCGCTATATTCGCCGCGCACTACCGAATGGTTTGTTGGATAGAACTGCTTAATCATTAGTTCCCGGAGCATCAATGTGAAAGGAATATTCTTACCTGGAATGATACAATGTCTCCTACGTCGGCGATTGTTTCATTCGGATGATAACTAAAGTCGCCATTTGCGCCAACTGCTACAATGTGTACTTTTGGTTTCGAAGATGCTGAAGACGAGGATGCTGAAGCCGAACTCGAGGTTGAAGATGCGGAGCCTGACGTTGTGGACGAGGAACTTTGGGCGCAAACTGAAAGCAACAAGGCTGAGATGGTCAAGGCCAATTGCCCTCGCGACAAAATCATTATCGTAATGTGTATGGCCCAGCCGCGAGTATTATTTGTTCGATTGATATTCGATGGGAAAATTATTCGTTTTGGTCGTTAATGCGTTAGCCAAGAGAAGGTTGAGGTTTAATGGGCGAAAATGGCAGCGATGATGCAAAATCAGCAGCACAGAGGCAAGAGGGTCTGATCTGACAACGGGATACTCCACTGTAAAAAGAGACACAGGCCTGCCAAAACGATTCATACCCGGCTGGTTCTCCAGTCGGATTGGTGCTGATGTGTGTGTAGATCATGCATCACTTATGCTAGCGAAGCCTGGCCAGCGTGCCAGATTACCCAGGCGAAGCAGGCCGTGCCGCAACAATACCTATGGGGTACAATAACGGGCAGGATATGTGTGAATGTGCAGTTTGTTACACTTCAAAGTTACACTATTTCCTAAAGGGCTCTACGCCGACTGGCTGCATTCGAGTACAGTCCTCTAGAGTATGCTGATGCATGGCCTATCTGCACCTCCTCTGCACTCGACCCTCGCCCAACTTGCCCAGAAAAACTCAACGATCAGCTTGCGTATTCGAATACTTTTGGAATCGCTATGCCGGATCCAGGAAGATGGGACAGGCATCAAAAGACCAGACAGGCATACCAAGACCTTTATCGTCAGGGACCCCTAGTGCTGACAAGAAATCGATGCTCAGCACATAATGAGGACTGGTACCTTATCGAGGCTATGACAGCAGCTTCGGGAAATCGAACATTCTCCGAAGCACTTTGGCGCTGGATATAAGAGGCTGAATGTATTTATGTCAGTCTTATCTGAAGAGTTGAAGCTAAAAAGCCACGAATTGAAACTTAAAACATTCCTTAAATGCCTCAGGCTGAGGATCTCGCTATCTCGCTCCAGCTCTCCACATGCATCTCATGACAGTTCTGTTATCCCGCACATCACCATATTCCGTGCTTTAATCTATTTTACCGTGTTTAGAGCTAGCCGAACCTTCTCCATATCCGCTTGGCACCATGCTGCCCTGGTGCTTTCCCAGTACCTGGAACACCAGTCTCTACTGTGCCAAGGGCCTTATGATGACCAGATCCCTGAGCTGTGACCACGGAGTCCTAACCTAAGAATAGAAGAGAAGTTTACAATCACCGTGTTCGCCACGAGATTTGAAAAAGGTGTGCAAGGCTGGACAGCCTGAGCCTTTAATCAAGCGCCTTGAAGGCTGACAGGAGGTAATCATAAGCTCAAGACAGTGATTTTCAAACATGATTCAACTTGTTTCGCAATGATCAAGAAACACCAATGGTCTGGATCTTCCACTACTTGAGACTCTGCGTCCATCTAGACCAAAAGAGTACTAAGTTGAACTTTACATGCAGAGAACTTCGGCTCTCAACCAGATTACCAAGGTCAAAGCCTGGAATGACAATTGTATAGTTGCATATCTGCACGCCTATCATTGGCTTGGAATATTCTTGATCATTGGACGTCGTGTATAGTCATTTCTTACCTAGTCCTTCGAGAAAGTATCGCATGCCAGATAGTGCCAAACAAAGTAGGGTAGGTAGTTAGTTCTTCATTCTACTTGGGATACTACGACCCTTGTAGATGGATTTGTCGAAACAAGATCGCGTTTAGCACTGACTTACCGCAATATATTAAGGTTCAACTGACAGGAATGGAAGACGAATGCACACTGGTCTCCCTACTTAGAAAGCTATCCGCTCGAGTGTCTTTCAAACTGGAATTCTCTATAGGAATTGGACAGCCCGTTTTTGATCCTACAATGACGATATTATCAAAATCACAGATCCTACAAAGTGGATTATCCACGAACGGGGTTGCTACGACCACAATCCTATGAACCAAAATCCTGCGAACTACTAACCACTATATTTCCCTACCTCAATGCGAAACATGGATGCCAACCAGCATTGAACGATCAAGATCGCAATCATTTACCTAAATCTCGAGCACGCGAATACTACCGTGAGCAAATTATGTTAATCGCGAGCATCTTATTGGCGCAGATAGGAAAAGTCACTTGCAGGTATTTCCCTTAGCATTGGTCTGAACACTAAGATCTGAGATCCAATATAATATATATTAAAGAGCAGACACACTCGCATGAAGTACCTGGCTCTTGGGCTGGGCACACGGCGACGGATGTAACCCAAGCTTTACAGCTGAACGTAAGGTATGAGCTGGAAATCGCCTGGTCATTTCAGCTATGGATTTTGGTTTTTAGGATTCCTTGATAGTTGACCTTTCTCTGGCTCCGGCTTTTGAGCTCTGAATTCGTCCAGAAAACACAGTTGTCAAGAATAGCGAACTTCCTGGAAACTTGTACCTGCAAAGGTCAAAGGCAGAGGGTACCTGGCCTTTCAATCTTAGTCGGAGTCGATCATCGAGTATAAAAGGAGCTCATATCCACCCTTTGATATTGGACTTCCGTTCAACCGAATCGTTTTCAATACGGTGCATGTTGCGATTCGCCCTTAGGAAGACAAGTGGATTGTCGTTCTCCTGGAAAGATGATCTATCTAAAGGCGAACAAGACAGGTAGCGTCCTTCACTATGGTCAATACATGTTACCAAGCTCCCAAGACCAAGCACACGAGTCCGCAATTGATCACCGACAAACTGTCGAAACTTCTCTGGAGGAGAAATAGTGAATGGTGAGACGTCAGAGGTTTTCACAAGGATTTATAGAACCATTTATTCTGCTGCGTGCGTGTTTTGGTCAAAGACGTATTTCTATACTCTCAGTCGCACAACCTGTCGCCTTTGATCAAGATAGCAGGCATCATGAAGATTGAGACGTAGGAAACCACAAGAAGAATAGCTCATATAATGCTATTGACTCTATTTAGCCAGGGACTCATGATTGAAAGAAAGAATCAGTGTATCTATATATATGACCGGTAGTTACTGAACATCAAGGGCAATGTCTCCTTGCTAGGACTTTTGTTCTTTCTTAACCTCCTGCCACTCTCCAAATTGCGATTCTTCTTCAAACTCTTTTATGCTCTTACCAATCCTTCCTGGATCCTCCCCAGCCACCCTTCTTCCCTCCCCTTCCAGCTTTTCCTCGTCGATTCACTGATCGCCATTCTAATTGGTCTTGCGGACGCGAAGAGAACCAAGTGTCGTCATCTTGTTGGTTCACGACCTTCTTCTCTGATTGTTCTGGCGGTTGGTGTTCCTTAGGCTCAGTGTTCGCCTTCCGCTTTGATTGTTCTGACGGTTGGCGTTCTTTCGGCTGAGGTTTGGCCTCCCGGTTTGGTTGATCTGGTTGAAGACGTTCCTTAGGCTCAGTGTTCGTCTTCCCCTTTGATTGTTCTGACGGTTGGCGTTCTTTCGGCTGAGGTTTGGCCTCCCGGTTTGGTTGATCTGGTTGAAGACGTTCCTTAGGCTCAGTGTTCGTCTTCCCCTTTGATTGTTCTGGCGGTTGGCGTTCCTTCGGCTGAGTTTTGGCCTCCCGCTTTGATGGTTCTGATGGGAGGCGTTCCTTAAGTTTAGTCTTCGTCTGCCTCTCTGATTGTTCTCGCGCAAGGCGTTCCTTCAGGTCAGCGTTCGCCTCGATCAGCACTTGCGACAAACCCGCCGCTAACTGGAGATCTGAACATTGGCCTTGTGTAACCCAGTTGATGTCCATTTGCTGATCCAATACTTCCCACGGTGGTTTCTCGGCGGGAGGCTCTGAATTTCCTCGCGCATTGCGCGCTTTTAGTTTAGCGACCACATTTCTCATCAATGCTTCTAAAGTCGCCGCCCTCGGATCCTGGAGATCTGAAGATGAGACCGGGGAAGCCGAATTACTGTCAGTTGGTAGATTCGCTGCCTTCCATGACCGTTTGACAGAAGGAGGTACTGAAGTCTCCTGTTTACAGCGCTTTCGAGAACTGGCTTTCATCTCGTCCTCTACTAGTTCCTGAAAGCGCTTCTTTTGCCGACGGCTGTGATCCGAATATAAGACATGGGAAACCGGGTCATTATGGGCTAGGTCTAATATACCTTCCAGTGCGTTCCTTACGGGACGCTCTAATATTCTATCAGAAGGATCCGATGTCCTTCGCTTGCGACGTTCGATGGCGTAATCTTTCGCTCCGAGCAAGCGCTCTAGATTCAGTGCGGACTCTGTTGGAGTAAGTCGATTAGCTGAAGGGTGGGAAGGTCCTTGTTCCAAGGGCTTTAGTAGAGTTTTGTCATCGCGAAGCAATGGAATTTTCTTCATGTCGCGCTTGGCCTGATTCCATTCGTGATCATTTGCTAAGAGTTTGAGGGCGTGTGCGACTGGTGTGAACTCTTTGTTCCGTCGTTTTTTAGGCTTTGGATCCCTTCTACTTTCATCCCCAAGGACATCAAGGTCTTGTGCTTCGCGTTTCTTGGGGTGCTTATGGACATTTTTTGGTTCATCTGGCGAAATGGGAACGTTTGAAGCTGGCTGAATACTAGTCTGTGCCTGTTGCTTGAGGAGAGGAAAGTTCAACAAGGGTAGATCATTCGAAATGAAACCGAGCTCTTCACAGATATCTCGCTGGTTCTGCTGTATCGTGTCCCGAAGAGCACGTTCGTCTAGAGTCTGGGCAGCCTGATCATAGGACGTATGGGTAGCGCTTATCGCTCCTTTATCAACGCCTTGCCCATCTTGTTGCTGCTTTGGTGCCGAAGCTGATGTCGCCTCCGACGCCCGCTCACTTGGATTGTTGTAAGTTTGACAAGAAGACGCTAGGTATGTGATTGGCTGAGAATCCTGATCGCAAGATGACGTAGCAGCGCTTATCGCTCCTTTATCAAGCACTTGGTCATTGTGTTGCTGCTTTGGCACCGAATACGAGGTCTCCCCCGACGCTTGCTCACTTGGAGGCTCGTACGATTGATAAGAAGACGCTGGGTATGCGGTTGGCTCGGAAGACTGATCGCAGGACGACAAGGCAGCGCTCATCGCTCCTTCATCGAGGCCTTCCGCATCATGTTGTTGCTTTGGCGCCGAACTAGATGTTTCACCCAGCGCTCGCTCACTTGGAGGCTTAGGAGGTCGATAAGGTCGTGGATATGAAAGTGGCTGGGTTAGCTCGAGGAATGGACTATGCCGCTGCTTCTCTTGACTCTTTTGACAAGGAGGTGGTGGATGTGGAGCTGGTTGGGTTAGCTTAAGGAAAGAACCGGATTGCTGTTTTTGAGCCGAAGTAGAATCCGCCATTGATGCTTGTGTATTTGGACGTAGGTCCGCCTTTGAGATAGACGCTGGGTCCGGCTTGGGTTGCATTGGATCAGAGACGACGCTGTACTGCTCCTTTTCAGCTAGAGTTGAGTCCTCGTCTGATGGTAGTTAGTTAGAAGGCACAACAAGGGGTCTTTTGGGTTATGTAAGAGTTTAGTAGCCATCAGATACCTTAGCAATTGCCAAGCCCCATCAGGGCACCAAATTGCTACATTGAAAGAAGGTATTGATGCATCTAGTTATGTAAAAGTTAACTTACCAGAGGCTGAGGATTGAGGTTCGATCGTCACCGAATCATCAGGCTCGGTCGAGGGTGGTATGGGAGGGTCCCGAGTTGAGGGCGCCGAAGATATTGGAGGCTTCTTCTTCTCAAAGGAGTCCACAAAACGTGTAAAAGATCCAGCAGCATAGATAGCTATAGTTTGTTCCACCAAGTCGCGACACCCAAGCGGTGCTCTGACACCATTTTCGAACTGAAGGCTCTCCACCAGCAGGCTGATACATTGTTCAGCATATTGTCTCCAGGTCGTGAAAATTTCTTCGCCTGTCTCTGCAATGGTTATCTGCTCTCCAGGCGCATGCATGATGACATCTTCCAATAGACGGTGATAGTCACGAAGCTGTGGTTCCACATCTTGAAGCGGAATTGCTTGAGGCAATAGCACGAAAATCTTGCTTCCAATATCGACTTGTGTGTTTCGAAGCGTTTTGTCTGGCTCGACAAACGCTGGCAACCGAACTGGAAATGAATGAAAGTAGTATGAAGCCCTGTAAGGGTCATTGTATGCCTTTCTGTCCTCGGAGTTAGTATCGGCAGCTGCCCTCTCGTTCTACGACTTCTTCGGAGGGACTGGACTGTCATGCTCTGCCTCTCTGACGGCGGCCTTCTTTTTGCATTTGCGTACTTTTGGCGGTGCTGGTACTTCATTGTTTGTCGTCGGGGAGTCATCATAACCAATATCCGGGTTGATGACTTTCAGCGTACCTCTTGGATGAGATGACACTAGGTTTGCTTTCGATTCTGGCCTGAAGATATTTAGCACACTGGAAGCTTATGGAGGAATTCTTCATGGTATAGAAGCCCTCGTGTGGTGAAGATAGCATGGTAGCTTTTCGCAATCGAAAACTACTAGACTTCGTGGTAGCTGCAAAATGCTAGCAGGCACCAAGTTCTGCAAATCCATCACGAGATGCTAAGTTCAATGCTGGACCATGAAATGGGTGAGAGTAGAGTCGGAATTAGAACTTTACCCTTCGTCCTCAGCCTCGCTGTTCATTATGGAGTCTTTCCTTCGGTGTGCAGTCAATTTTTGGTTCATTTTCTCACGCACTATAGGTGTATCAACGTCCATCTCGTTGTCTTGGCTTGAATCCACGTGGAATTTTCCCGGGCGTCTAGATTTAGCGAAGGCCGGATTCTCGTAGACTTCTAAGATATCTTTGGTTGCTGGGAGATCGGTCCGAAATTTGACCCCTAGATTTGGGCAGGCAAGTGGTTGACCAACAAAATACAGTGACAGTATGTGATCTATGCGCTGTCCTAACGGATATTGAGCATTGAACCGAATGAGCTTGAGGGTGTTGTACAATCGTTGCCAGTCAGAAGGTGCTAACCGAGGGCCTTGCATACTCTCTCGATACTCATTGATCATTTGTAATGTATGATGGTTTATGCAATTGAGAGCCTGGCTCAAATACAGTGTTGGTGCTTGAGAAAACAAGACTTCTGGAAGTAGTGGGAGGCTGACGAATGCGGTAGGTTCGGCCACGGTAGAAGTGTCTGTGATGAATGTAGCAATGGACAAGTATCGGATTATTCGCAAGAACCATTCCAAAGTTTCGTCGTGAAACCGATGGCGAGACGTGTTGTTGATGATGGTGTCCCTGGTTAGATTGAACTGGTTTTGAAGAATAAGCGATTTCCAAATGAGTTGCGAATCTCCAACCACCTGAGCTTGCAGAAGGCCGAAAAGGACCCTTAGGATTCCAAGCTCATGCCATATGATTGAGCTAGGGCCACCAAGTTTGTTGGAGCCGCAGAGATACGTGAGCACACATATCAATCTGCTAACGTCCTTACGATTGTTACTGAATTGCGGACGGTAGGGTGGCTTATTTTCGCTTGTATGGGGCAGGGAATTGATTCGCGACTCCCGATTGTCTTGTGAAGACGAGGAACTAGCGGCGCAGGAACCAGAGCTTCTGTTTACAGTCGGCTTTTCTCGAGGAAGTCCAGGCCAATCATCCTCAGGACCCGAGGGGCGGACTATCAATAGATGCATGGTGAGGGAAGAATTGCTGTGTAAGGTCTAGCCACTGTTAGCCTAGATTGCTTGGTATTGTATGGTGAGTTTATAGGGACATAAGGCGCGTTGACTATTGGAGACAGAGCCCACCAAGGCAAGGTACGTAGTCAAAAGACAGTATCCAGCAATCGAAAGGCCGATGGAAATGTTGCTGTATAGAAGGCTTACCATATCACCGACTGCGGTCTCGACGTCAAACAAACTCCGGAAATGATTGACTAGCTCGCTTTCTCTTTCATGGCCTGAGTCGTCGTCTGCGGCCATGCTCACGACGACTAGACATTTCTGCACCATCTGGTACTTATGTCGCAGCCAAAGACCTGTGAGGAGGACGAATACCTCAGCGCATTCGCTCGGGGCTGTTAGTACTAAAGAAACAAATTACTTCAAGTGCGGAACTTACTCGACATGTAAAACATGAAGACTTTCAGCATCATCCAAGCCGTTGAGATAGTCTGCAGTATGGGCAAGGAGAGCGTGGCAATCTTTCGTTGCCAGAATTGAACAAAATTGTTTTCCAAGCTCTGCGGTGCCCACTTGAGTTTTGACGTGGTTGCCACGAAGGTTTTCGGGCTGTTCAAGTAGTCGCTCATGGTCTTCCAGCTCTGCTTGCAACTCTTGCGCCATTTCACTATTCTGTTTCTCATCTTGTGCGTACATAAGGTCCAACAGAGATGACGCAAGCTCTGGATGACACCCAGGGGGTAGACCGACTTTGATTGCGCTTCGGGCTTTCCAGGCATGACGGCTTGATTGTGAGCTAACAATGGTCAGTGAATATAACGGTAATGTTCTCGTGCCGCAAGAATAATTGGGGTGATCAAGGCTCATGTTATGTTCGATCGTGAAGTCAAAGGATCGGCACGATTTGAGCCCTTCCACCCCCGCGCTGTAATGTGAACAGAGTTAAAACTTACTCCGTTATTGGACTAGAACATATCGGCTGTCCCCTTTCGTTCACTGGCGATGAAGATCGCGAGCGATGGTTAGAACTCGACTCCTCCTGGGATATAGCTATTGCGCTGACAGGTACACTCCTTTCGTCTCTAGCTTTCTCTTCTTCTTCGGCTTCCATCTCTTCTTCAGCCTGCAGATATCGTGCCATCTGCTCGTCGGCCTTCATTTGGGCTGCGACTGCTTCAGTATTGCGAGAGGTACCATGCTCCTTAGAGCTATCTTCTTGTTCGGAACTGTCTGCTTGTTCAGAACTGCCTGCTTGTCCAGAATTATCTACTTGGTCGGTTTCTTCTGGCGAGTCATAGATGACCCGCTTTTTACTACCTTTCTCCTTATTCGCTCTGACCTTGAGCAATGGTTCTGGAGCACAAGTACCACGTGTGATTGAGAAATATGATTCTTCGGCTTGGAAGCGGAATGGCTGGGGGGCATCGTCGAGTGCATCCTTGTCCAAGTAGTCGTTGATGCTTCTCTTTGGATCGTCCAGATCGCAGCCGACACCAGTAGGCTTTATACCCTGGGTTTCTATGAGAGTGGCAGGACGAAGTGATCGAAGCGGTCGAGTTCGAGCCTTCTTTTGAGGTTCATTTTGAGGTTCATTCAATCGGTTATGAGCTTCATTTCCACGAAGCCAAATCTGAACTGGCGATGGCTCAAGAATTTTTTCAGGAGCTAGTGAAACTTCGACTTCAAGGGGTGAGAGAGCTGGCAAAGGCTTCGGTAGAGGCTTTGGTCTTAATATTGAAGGTCCAGGTGTTGGAGGCTCAGTAGGCTTTGGTTCAGTAGGCTTTGACTCAGTTGGCTTTGGTTCAGTAGGCTTTGGCTCAGTGGGCTTTGATTCAGTGGGCTTTGACTCAATTGGCTTTGGTTCACCAGCTAAAAGTCCAGCAGCTGAAGGTCCAGTAACTGAAGGGCCAGTAGCTGAAGATCCAGCAGTCGAGGGCCCACCATTCAATATCCTTAACAGTCTCGATTTCTGATCCTCTGAAGCTCTAGGAACTATACCTGCAGGTCCCGAAGTAGATTGTCCTGATGGGACGAAAGCCTCTGGAGCTGGAGGTTTAGGAAGCAGAGGAGGCAGAGAAACAGAGGAAGGCTGAGACTGAAAATCTCCAGCCGCTGTTGAAGACGCATCGCTTGGAGGAGAAGACTTGAGGTCGTCAAGGATTTCGGCGGCTTCTCTTTCTTCGGCGGAATATTTTGCTTGTAGTAGCTCTGCCTCTTCGCGATCGAATTCCTCTTGCAGACTTTTCCAGACCTCGTGGTTGATTTCCTCTTCAGTCTTTACAGTCTTGGGATCAGTGTCCATAGGATCAGGTTCATTGGGCTTTGGAACGAATGGATTGGCCATGTTGATAAGTATGCGAAAGTAGAGATGTAAACGATGGGTGCATGTAGAATGATGATGCTGTTTGGTAAAGGCACTAGAAGCTTTGGATATGTTTAGATCGAAGGTTGTTGATGTTTTCTGTTCTTTCCGCTTATCATTTCCTTTGGCAAGTACGCATGTACATAATTTCGAGTTGACCACGACTTCCAGAACACTGGCCACAGTCTGCGTCAAGAGTAGTTGATGGCCGCCAGCACCATTCCAAAATTACAACATGATTGCTGATAGCACATACAATACATAGAAATGATAGCCGCTTGATTCTTGAGGACCTAGATATCCCTTTGGTGTCGTTATTGAATCTGGTATGCTTCAAGTATCATCAGAGCTCGCAGACCGAGAATCTTCTGGCACTTCTGGCACATCTGGCACATCTGCCAATTTCTTAGCCTTATCCTTTGCCTTCCTCTTAAGCTTCTTCTCCCTATTGCGACGGATCTTCTTCTCTCGCAAAGCAGCTTCTTTGTCATTCTCTTGCAACTTCTTCTTCTCGGCCATTTCCTGTTTAACCACTAGCGCCTTTCGTCTTGCAATTCGCACCTTCTTGTTGGGACGAGCCTTCTTTTGGGTAGCATCAAAACTTGGGGAAACCGCACTATGGTCTAGCAGCTGCTGTCCCTGGCGACTCCCGTTTAGAGTAATTTTCATTACTCGCCATGGATGTGCACATCCAGTCCAGGTCGTTTGTGAGAGACACTTGACTTGATCACCAGTCAAAGTGATTGCGCTTAACTGCGCTTTTTGGCCTTCAGAGAGTTCATCTTGGAAGTAATAGTCGTGTGGACGGTCAGGAATCACAAAGCCAGGTGGTTTATCATCGTCGTCTGGAGATGAAATGCGGATTTTGGCTATTTTTGATGGTCCATGGGCAAACAAGCGGAATTCAATTTCAGCGTCATCAGATATCTCATTCTCAAAACCATTTCCAGGCATGAGCTCAGTGTCTGTGGTTGCCTTGACCTCGAATTCCACATCTAGTGCCTGCCGCAAAGTCTCCTGGGCATCTGACAATGAAATACTACCTTCCCTGGGCGACGAACCGAATAGAGCGGTTCTGCTCACGATCTGTTCATCAATATTGGCCATTTCCAGGCCAATATACCCAGGTAAAACTTATCCCTGCTCTTAAAGATGGCGACTTGTTGGTGCTCATCACGAGTCAAACATGAGAATAATGCTTGATGGTTCCCAAGACGACTGGTGGGAAAAGAGCCGGGGTATTTCGGAAGAGTTGTACTTGATGAGAAGTAGTACCGGTATGCAGGAGTAAGACGAGAATGATTGACATGTGAAGGAGTCGAGTTTTTTTGGTGGAAGGATTATGCGCGAAATCGTGCGATGGTCAACGGGAGTATTGGCTACAGACTCCGTTAAAGTGCAGTCCGCTAGGCATTCATGATCCCGCCAAAACCAGTGGGCATTATAACACGGACCCTCTTTATCACCCAGTGACGTCTGTTTTTCTTGCATCTCTTCTCCAACGAATTGCCAACTTTATCACCAAAAATGCATCCTACAACCAGGGTCAAGATAACATCGAGAAGTTCACATTACCGCCTTTCTCCCGTGTAACATACTGCGTATACGGAGTACCTAGAATGGCATTGCACAGAGTCTCGTATTTGCAACGATTGAAATTCTCCGGTCATCCGAAGTCGGTGAGGCTCCATACGATCCGCCAGGCCTCTGAACCGAATCCAAACTGCTGGATCCAATCCAAGCATCCTAAATACCTTATACCAGATCCAGGTACTTTTATGCGTGCATATGTTCCATCATTCCGTCACGCGAGCCCCCAACTTTTTGTCCACGCGCCATGCTGTCAACGTCACAAGCCCACAAGCCCTTCAGCGCTCCAACAACCTCTCACTCCGAAACATCTGCCACTAATCTTCTATCCAATAACTAGCTTTCTCTGCTCCAACGGATCGTCTGCGCTGCTGCTTGCGATGCCCAATCTGGCTTAGACACGCTTGTTCTTTACCTCGGAGACGACCCCGATGGTGTTTGCCGCTGCCCACTCTTTTGCTGCCCAATACTGCTAAGAAGGCCGCTATGTGAGACGGGCGCGCGAGTATTGCATGATGCCATCGTGTCCTTGCCTGTCATCGTTGCTCTGACGGGACCACATGGCCAACTGGACTTTTTCTGATGCCAGGGTTCGCCTGGTGTTTGTGGGAGAGCTTATATGACGATGGTGTCGTCTCAGATTTTTACTTTTGAAAATTTTAGTTGCTGTTTTGATTCACTTCTTTCTCTTCTTGAACCCGTACACTCTTGGGCACTTGCCCCGTATTAGAATCTAGTCTGTAATCTCTAGATCTGTGCATTAACGTCAACTTCTGCTTGCATTCTGCATACTGAAAAGAACACCATGATTCCGATAATACCACTCGTCTGTGTGGCGTATTTCATTCTCTATGCATTCGCAAGGAGCATACCCGTGCCTCAGCGAACGGCTCAGATTCTCTTGAGCGGCGCATATCATGAATTAGCAGCGGATTTTGGACCACAATTGTCGTTGGATGCCTGGATAGAACGTCAAGAGAAACAGTCTCTGGCCAACCTGCTTGATAATGTCGCCCCTGGTGGCAAGAATACCAAAAATGCTGCCCCTGGCACAGTAATCGCCAGTCCGTCACAATCGCACCCTGACTATTATTCCCAATGTATGTCAAAATCTCAAAATCTCACGATAGTTGTGCTGATGAAGTGAAAATTAGGGATTCGAGATGCTGGAATCACACTATCAACACTTGTAAACTTTTACCAGCAAAACTCATCATCAGTTCTCTCCACATCAACCATCGTCCCAATTCTAGAATCATACGCAAAACTCTCCACTAAAATCCAGCAAACCCCAAACCCATCCGGTGACTTCTCCGACCTCTCTGGTTTAGGCGAGCCAAAATTCATGGTCGATGGCACACCATTCACCGGCAACTGGGGTCGACCACAACGTGACGGGCCAGCTCTCCGAGCGCTCACATTAATGGCCTATCTAAGAACATACAACGCATCCCACCCAGCACTCTGGACATCCAGTGGCGCAGACAACAACCCCTTCGCCGATCTCTACGATGGCGCATTACCCGCCCACAGCGTCGTCAAAGCAGATCTCGAATACGTCGCCAAATACTGGTCCGCCCCCGGTTTCGATCTCTGGGAAGAAGTCCAAGGCCTCCACTTCTTCACCGCCATGGTTCAACTCCGCGCCCTCCGGGAAGGCGCACATCTCGCATCTGCATTCAACGATCCTGGTGCGGCGCGCTGGTATCATGCGCAAGCTGATGCGCTCTCCGAGCTCACGCAGACATTCTGGTCAAATGAGAAGGGACATCTTGTCGAGACGTTGGATTCTTCGAGGTCTGGACTGGACTGCGGACTTCTGTTGGGCGCTATTCATGGCAGCAATGAGGAGGATGTTAGCGCTAGTCCGTTTCCGCCGTATAGTGATGAAGTGCTCTCGTCACTGCTTGCGCTTGTTAAAGATCAGCGCTATCGCTTTCCTGTAAATGCAGTACCTACGCCTCCTTCCACGGACGACTTTGACAAACTTGCTGGTACGGGTGTGGGTCGCTATCCGGAGGACATCTACGATGGATACGGGACATCACCTGCTGGCGGCAATCCGTGGTTCTTGTGCACGTCTTCCGTATCCGAGATCCTGTTCCGCACATCTACGCACCTTCAACAGACCCGCAGCCTGAAATTTGGACTACGTGGAGTCGCTTTCTGGCAAGCACTTCTACCGAAGATGGACGTGCAGGCAGATAGGGAATATGGCGCAGACAGCGAAGAGTTCAAGGCAGCATTACAGCGCCTTAAGAGTGCCGGAGATTCTTTCCTGGCCGTAGTGAGAACACATACGTCGGGCGATGGGAGTATGTCGGAGCAATTTGATCGTGTGACGGGCTTTGAGCGTGGAGCGACGCATTTGACGTGGAGCTATGGCGCGTTCCTACAGGCGATTGAGGCCAGGAAGAGAGCATAATGGATGCTTAGAGGGTTTTACGACATGATGATATTTTGATTTTGGATATCGCGCGTTGGGTTGGCTGGGATAGGTTAGGATGGCATCAGCATGGTATGGAGTGTAGAGGATGGGATTTTTCGCCTGCTATATTGGTCGTTGCATTGATCGCGATGATATGATGATACCCCGGAGAAGATGGTTGGCGCTGTAGCATTATTTGTATATTGATGAGATTGGATTCGAATTTGAATGGAATACTATACTGGCAAAAGTGTACTCTCATGTGGCGTATGCTTATTAGCTCTTGTTTGATTGTAACGGTAAAAGAATGACTTCGAGAAAAATAAGGGGTATCATCATGTAGTAAGGAAATCTAATACTCCGCACCATCAGGCCCATGCAGCCTGCTTTACCAATTCCACGTTCTTGATGACGCCGTGAAAACAGGAGGTTTCCAAACGAGATTCGTAGCATCAATGTTGTGTTTCGGTTTCAACTTCTCCTTCTCCTTTGATTTTTCGTACTGCTGTACAACTGCATCGGTGAGGACAATGACATGTTGATTTCGCTTTTGAAAAGAATGAGTATCTCCGCCTTCGATATGGGCATAAGAGGAACTTACCGATGTACGTATCATGTTCAGATTCTGTAGTGTGTGCAGAACATCATTCGTGGTCATGGCAGCTGAGGTCGCCAGATCCTCAATGTTTCCTTCCGCTCGGCCATCCATGAGCATTTCAACGATAGTCTCTTGCCAGTAAGCGCGGTAGCCGAGAAGACCTAGATCGGAGAGTGGCTTTTCTGGGCTACCGAGCTTGTTTTCTCGTCGTGAGAGCTCGTAGGAAAATTGGATGAGTAGTCTACCAAAACCTTTTCGTTGATATTGCGGTAGTGTTAAGATACAAGCGACGTTGTAGCCTTCTGCAGACTCTTTTTCTTTGGAGAAATACCCTACAAGATGGCAGCCGTATTCGTCTCGGGTACACATACAGTAGAATAAAAATGGGTCCACGTCGTAGTAGAGGGTTTTGTGATCCAAGAATAACTTTGAAAGGAGACAGAGATTTCGGCACCATGTTCGTTGTCTTCGGCCATCGATTTCAAAGAATGACAGGAAATCATCGCGGTATATCTCATTACCAGGTGGATGAGCGAGAGTACATTTTGCTCGATGTCGTTCGAATTGCTTCATCTCGCCAAAGTAGCTGAGGCAGAACTCACAAATGTAGACCATATCGGCATCGCCAAACTCTTGGGGATATGGCGAAAAGTACCAAGGTTCAATCTCTGCTTTTCCCATTTGAATCTTCTCGAGATTGCGAACTCGCGATATCTCAGTTTGGTTCTGTGTCATGGATCCTGAAGTTCGAAGTTTTTCGATCTCCTCTTCTCTGGAGTAATTTTCAGCGACTGTGCCTTGAGCGGCAGCTGCAGCAGCGTTAACATCGACGAGGTCGTCGTCATCTTCACCCTTGGGTGTGTCGACTGCAGATGTCGCTTGCTCATCGTTCTCTTTCCCGCCAGCTTTGGAAGACTTGGGAGGCTTGTTGATGTTACTAGCTGAGGACTCCGGAGTGCCTGAGAATTCTCGGTCGAGTTTTGATCTTTGACGCTTGAGATTCTTATTGGGAGGTTCCGCTTTTTTGCTTTGCTGTGCCTTGGTCTGCTGGGCTCCGGCCTTCTTCTTATCAGCCTTATCCGGTGCAGGCCATTCGACCTCCTGAGAAAGGTCGATTCGCTCCGCTGCTATCCATTCTAGTGGAAGTCAGCTCACGCTGATGAGCAGAACCGTATAAGGACTTACCATCTAAACGTTTGTTGAATTCCTCATAATGCACACTATTCGAATTAATACTTGTTTATTGAATGTCCGGAACAAGCTTACTAGAATGTAGTTTTTCCCTTGCGTTGTTGGATGGAGAGGATTTCTGCTTTCCGCTTTTCACCATCTTTTTCCACCATAGCTTTGACTCCAACGCTTGAAAAATTAGCCTAAGTGTTTTCAAGTAAAAGAAATAAGGCCTACCGTAGAGTGGCCATGGTCGCGAAGCCTTTCTCCACAGGAGGAGGGGTTCCAGTAGCATCATGGCCGCCTGCCATAGTTGATGTATGATGTATTTGTCAGTTAGAGCAGAATAAATGATGAAAATGTGTTGTGGGGATGAAACGTTGATGGAAGTTGAAAGGACAAGAAATCTAAGAGTTTGGTTGAAGGACATGCTAAACAGGCAAGCAGGCGCGACAAAACCTCAGTGGCGCAGGTGGCTTATCAAGCTGGTGCGCCACCCTGGGGCCAGGAGACAACTCTTCCAATAACTCTTTTTGTAAGTAGAAGTTGTCCTTTCTAAATTAGACTTGAAATAGAGAAACGTGATTTTATCTATTTTTCACTGGTTCAAGCAAGACACATAACTTTTCTGAATTATTGGGCAAGAACTGCACGTTTTTGTATAGGGAAGGCCCGAGCCTAGGTAGCATGGAAGGGTCCAACACGTTTTGGACCATGTGCCTTTCCTTCCTTCCTCCTTTTTACTGCTACTCTCTCTTTACTACCTGTTACTAATAACATCAAACTCCTCGACGCTTGGGTGTTCTCAGGTAAAACCTACTTCGACACTCGATCATCGCAATTTTTGGCCCCCATCAACCCTCCTATCAGACGCGACTTGAAGAATAGGATAGCCACTAGAAAGCTGGGCCCTATCACAACATGGCCTCCAACCAGATCCCATTGACTTATCGGGTCATGTTCAACTGGATAGAACCAATTCAAGCTTCTATCGGTGCATTCCAGGCCTATTTTCTTGCACATGCGCTGGCAGAAGCCGAAACCCCAAACATCAAATATCACTCTGGTCTTCAACCACTGTATACACAAAAGACTGGAGCTTGGTTACTACTCGCATCGCATTCAATCGTTCTGCATTACACCCAGGATCCCAATCTATGGAGGCTGATTCAAGTTGGGGGTCTATTTTCTGATGTATTCTACCTGTTGAGTCTGTACGAAGATCGAGGTCC
Source organism: Microthyrium microscopicum (assembly GCA_010405405.1). Classification (NCBI taxonomy): domain Eukaryota; kingdom Fungi; phylum Ascomycota; class Dothideomycetes; order Microthyriales; family Microthyriaceae; genus Microthyrium; species Microthyrium microscopicum. The sequence goes on along the minus strand of MU004232.1, from coordinate 2,178,705 downwards.
TGCTAGGTTCTGGAGTACATCTCTCTGGACTCCAAATGATTGGGCCGTCATAATCGCATCAGTTCTGCCATTTGCAATTCGAATCGCATGCGTTGCTGGATTGGGATTCAAGAAACAAGGAAAAGCGAAGACAACATGAGGCAATATATCAGGACGGAAGACTCAAACTTGAATCTCATCGATGGAAGGGACATGGTTTTTCCGAGGCTCTACTTTGCATGTTGTGAGGGATGACTATTATTTTTGCTAGAGATCCATGAGAAAATAAGATTCGAAGAATGGGATAACCGCAGTCGATTGGAGCCAATATATGCATAGGATACAGCAGTTGCTAGGGAGAGTTGATATAGAAGGGCTTTTTGAATCATATGCGTCAACAGCTATTTATGATATCTTCAAACGACAGGTCAGTGCTGTCTATTTGTAATTACGATCGGAATTATGACGGCCTCATATGAACGAGCATAATTTTAAGAACCAGGCTCAAAGTCGATCATGGTTCCTTACTAGTTCACTCTGAAGCTCAAATTACCCAGTTGCCAGCGATAAACTAATAGACAAACTACGACCAGAGGCGCTTCTTAAATTGTTCGTTCGGTCGTACCTGGTTAGCCCTGCTAACCTCAATGCCACCACTGTCACTCTATCTGTGCGATCCCTCAGAATTTCAACTTTTGCGGCTCTTAAACTAATAGCTCGTGCAAAAGTCTTTGTATTCCGAATGACCCGATCGGAACTAGTCTATATTTACGCAAGATGTTGTCAAGGTACATGCGCGTCCACCGCTTCAAGATAGGTCCGATGCTGATCGAGTAGGTGACAAGTGAGCTCGCCGAGGGAAGACAACGTGTATTATTGCTGGCATAGATGGCGGTGCCAGTCGCCACGCAATAAAAATAGGGACCTCCTCGGTTGATTATTGAGAGACTTGATGTCATGAGACGATCTAATTTCATACAAGAGATAGTAACACCGAATCACCATGATTACATTTCGATGAATACGAAGTTATCAGGGAATTTTAAGATGATACAGTATGTGATAACTACCTAGGTAAACATGGTAGGCAATTCCTCCTGGATGTCAGATAGCATTGAGGCAGCATTCCTGAATTAATCTCCGAAAGGTTCGCCTCCATACTCTTCTTCTCGCGTCGGACATGGAGCAATGAATGACTTCGGTAGGGGTCTGAGGAAATTCCTGCTTTTAGAGCAAACAATCATCCCGGATTGAGCACTTAAATAACAAGCTTCCTACAGAATCCCTTGCTCCTTCTGGAATCCTGATAAGATACGAGCCTCAGCACGTATTTTGGGCCTAATGCGCGGGCCGTACCGTTCGGGTGGCTGTTGTAATATCTTTTATTAACTGGCATAGGACCTCCCTTCATAGGAAGGTGGTTGCCTTCTTCACAGCCAACAGTCTTGCAGACCTGACGACGACGGAGAAAACAGTCGCTTCGCCGCCGACAGGCACATAGCCTGTTGACTGTCAAGACAAGAGCTGGTGATAATCGCTGTCACCTACGTCTTCTGGTCAATTCTTTAATATACTGCCCCTGAGCCTCTGGCATTACACCCTGGTAATCCATCGGGACGAACTAAGATCGGACATTAGAGGACTATTTGTAGACCATTCAGCTACACTGCGGGCGTAAAATTATCGTCTTGACCAGTAACAAGTTGCTCACCCAAGTCCAAGTAAGGAATTCAATTCCGAATTTTGGAAGGAGCAGGAAAGTGGTTGTGTGACTGTACAATTGGGCATGTCCCTTATCAAGTGTTTATAAAAGAGAGATGTCCTTCTTTAGGTTTGCAAACATCATACTATATCTAATTCTCAAGCAACAGTAATCGCTTTGACTCAGTGATGTAAGTTTATATTGGCTTCCAAATGGCGAGGCTGAACACTAACCGTGTTTAGATCACTTTTCATCATCTACACTCATTAACAACTACAATCTTTACCACACAACATGAAACTCGCAATCGTTCAAGTCTTCGGCCTATTGGCTAGCACTACTCTCGCCGCACCAGCACAAGCTGCTACTGAGGCTACACAATCTACTGAAGCTACCAAAGCCTGGGGCTTCCCTACCTCTTGGTTCGGCAAACAAAGCGTTGATGTCGTCCAGTCAAGTGTCGACAAAGTAGTCGCATCAGTCAAAGTACTCAACCAAGCTATGGCAAAGGGTACCGGCTCAGACGGGGACTCTGCCACCCGATTTCTCCAAGACGCCCTCCGAGAGAACCGCAATGTCGTTGAAGCGCTACGGACTGGTGCTGCCAGTATCAACGCCAACAACAATGGCATCTACGCAGGACAAGCCATGACAATTGCCATGCAACTTGGTCCAATGGCCAATCAAATCTCGACTGCCATGACCGCTTGGATTGCCGCAAAGCCAGCAGCCCAGGTGTTGGGTGCTAAGAATGCCGTTATTGACGGCCTTACTTTGGCTCAATCGGAATCATCATTGTTCTTGGATGCCATCCTCAACCAGGAGAACTGGCTAAACTATGCCATGGGACAGAACGCTAAGACCCAAATCAAGGCATTGTTTGATAAAGCGATCGCTGAGTACAGGAAGAATTAGGTTGTGTGACCTTGGAACGTGGCCACGACCTTTGCGCTGTTTTGTATGTAATTGATACTCAAGAATTTGCCTTTGAATATGATCAAAACTATTTACTCCTATCATAATTCTTGCTGGCCAGTCCAGTGTTTGCTCGACATATTCGCACACATTACAATGTCTATTGTACCACACTACATCCTTGAAAAAGGCAGTTCAGATTTGCAACTGATGAATCCCATAGCATTTCATAGTTTAGGTCACTCGATGGGAGTTTAAAGCTCTTATATCACAACTTGAGAACCCGCTGTGTGTGCTTCACTACAACCATTTATGTTGCTCATAGTTCTCTCGCTGTGCCATAACCTCCCGCCGCCATCCCCTAGAATTAACATGCCGCGGTACCGTAATCGTCCTCCTCATCTCTATGTACACTGGCATAAAGCTTATATTCTTCAGTGGTATGCCAGCCACCCAGTTTGTCTCAGCCACGAATCGTATCTTGCATCGACACTGCGGCCGTTTACAAAGCCAAACAGACTCGAATGTGTACCGTCCAAAGCGTCCACGCCTCCACGAGGAAATGCTTTCGCGAGTACCTTGTTCTACAAAGCCTGTTACGCGTGGTCGGTCACTCGCTAGCTTCATGAGGGCGTGAAATTCATGAGAATTGTCCCCGTATGCGTGCACACATAACGGAATGTTGCGGATGAAGTCTTTCATGGGATCGTTGCTCCTCAAAACAACTTCCTCTCCTCGGTAATAACCTAGGCGTACTTTTCGACGTATTGTCATTCGATTTGGTAAGTGGAACAAGGCTTTCAGTATACAACGCTCGTCCTTTTCTCCTTGGAGCTGATGGACTGTGGCCAAGATCTCAGGGGAAATGGCATCGTAAGTTCCGCACACGCGGGTTCCAGGCTGGGGCTGATGCGTGAAGCCACGTGCATAACGATGAGGCCAAAAATAGGGCTCGATGTGAGCAGTTGTACAGATTTGACAGTAAAACATCTTGTAAGCTTTACCCTCGACTTTGACAGCGAGCTTGCCTTCTTTCTCAAGTTGAATGAGTTTCTTCCAACGGTTCAGATCCAGAGCACTTCGAATTGACTGAACATGTGGATCGTACTCAGCTGACGTTTGTGTTGTTGCCACCATACGGCCTCTCCTCTTCCTATACGGCTGCCCTTTTGGCCATGGAAGTCCCGTGAACATTTGACGGCAGGTCAGCCGTAGACAGATCTTGTCGGTCAGGGATAAATGATGCTCAATCATGTCCATCACCTCGACTGGTAAGCTCATAAACCCATGTTTCAAGTTCTCGTTTGTGGCTTGTGAGAGATGTTGTGGTATCTTCGATCTGGCAGCCTTTCGCTGAAAGTGTAGTTGCCAGTCGCGAAAGCTTCGTCGTCGTCGAAATAAGGCTTTGAATCTTCGCCGCATCGGATGCTCTTCGATACCAACTAAGTGCCTTAGCTGAAGGTCTGGCGTGTTGAGACCGCCTTTGCGGGAGTATTCTCTCCTATCCTTGGAGGTGAAGAGCTTCTCCGCAAAATATTCCTTCACGGCTAGATATGTCCATGGTGAATCTGGATTTGCTATAGCCATCACTTCCGAGTCTGACTGGCCTAGATAGCGTCAAAGTATATACTACGCTGTATCATGAGGTAGGCAAAACTCAACACGAAGCTGTGGCAGCATGGTGACGTTGGAGCGAGCGGCAAGACAGAATGACTTGCATGTATTTGGCCCCCAAACTTGTAGGACCTTCAATTGTTAGACAAAATGACTGGTATATGCTCAGTAGCTTCGCTGAGCTGGTTCGTATGATAGCTAGTAAACAAAAGGGGCTTTATTTTTTCATTGCTTTCCGTGGCAGAAAGTGTCGTATCTTGATGGAAGCCATGGAAATTGATAGGGGCACTCTCTGTCTCTCGGATAAGGCCATACGATGCACGATCTGTGCGCTTTCCCACCTTCAGATAAAAACCAATACGGATACGCAATCGAGCCTCAAATGATCGCATTAAAATGATACCCAAGTAACCTAGGAAGAGAGAAAAGAAAAGGGAGAATAAAAACAGCACACACACCGCCACGCTTTGCATACCTGCCTGTCTGCCACCCGCAGAATGACCAAAAAACGCCAAAAGCACTCCAAACCATGAACACATTTCCATGCCCGGGCTTCCCTCGCAACACCCGTGTTTATAATATAAACAAGAAAAAAGGCCTCAAAAGAACCGGCCAGAAAACAAAGGTATGCGCAAAGCCAGATGTGAATAGATGTTTCGTCTCTAGAGTAGTGCCACCCGCGATGCACGCAATGCAAAATCGACAACATGCACACACCTTGCTGTTATACAAACACAAAAATAACGAGAAGAGGTTTAGTCTTCCTCCTTTGCGTGACTGGTTTCCGGACTTGGTGGGCTGACTATCGTCACTGGCATCTCCATCTTCTTGTCCGGACTGGCAGGCGTCAATAGCGCCGCACTCTTCCTTGGACTTCTTGGACTCGCGAGACCTTCGTCGCCGTCTTCGCCCTCGACCCGTGTGCTGGCGCTACCAACTGATATCTCACTTCTTGCCTGCTGTCGCCGCTGCCGTCTTTTCGCGCGCTCATCAAGTGCATTCTCGCGTCGGCGACTCACACGTAACCCGCCACCGTCGTCTTTGCTAGGGGCTTCTTCCTCATCCGGCCCACCCATATCCTGGAGTAATTCCGCCGCACGGTCAGCGACATCAACGTCTGACATTTCGACGTCCGCATCGTCAGTTCCAGCCACAGAAACGTTCTCGCTAATCTCGCTCGTGGGACTGAGTAGGCCATCAGGTGTGACAGCAGACTCGCCAGGGCTCTTGACGAGTGCTGCGAGGTCCGGCATCTTTTGCCCACTCGCCACGCGCACAGCGTGTTTTTCACGGAGCCTAGCCCGTCTTCTACGATCACGCTGGTCGCGAGCCTCTGGTTTAGCAGCGCGTAGTTTGGCGATCAAGTCGTCCATGGCACCAGAGGAAGCGCCAGGGCTACCGGGCACGTCGCTAGCACTGCTGTTAGCAGCGGCGGCGGCCACGGCGGTCTGTTTGCGCTTCATGCTCTGTTCGTTACGGCGACGAGTGTCTTCGACGCCCATGTTCTTGTCGCGTGCTTTCTTCCATTCGCGCACAAAGTCAGCAAAGGCGGCGAAGAAGTTGCGGCGAGCATTTTCGTCAGTTGGGTCTTCGCCGAAGAATGCTATGATGTCGGCATATGTGCTTGTTGTTTCTTCGAGGTAGATTTGTAGCTGCTCGGCCTTACGGCGGGCATCTTTCATGCTACGTTGGGCGACGAGAGTGGCGCGATCCTCGGGGTGGAACTTCTTGGGATCACTCAGGCTGCCAGAGTCGAGACTTGCCTGGACGTTGGTGATATTGTCAATGTAGCGCTTAGAGTCTTGAATGAGTTGATCGACATTGATCTTTTGGATAGTGACGACACCAGCGAGGTCTTCAAGGAATATTTCCCACTCTGGCCATTTCTGACGAATAGATCGTTCAAGGACATCGAGAAGGCTGTTTTCGTTGTTACCGTCCTTCACCATGCTAAGTCGGCTTAGAGATGTTATCTTGAAGCCGGTTGCTTGCTTATTAACATCGTTCATAAAATTTCCTATCAGTAGGATATTGCCAAGAAGATTCATGAACGAGGTCGAGTCGCGGAGCGCATTTGATGCTATAACAATGTCTTTGAGTTTGGCAGAGAGCTCGTCGTAGTCTGGTTCGAAGCTTCGGGTTAGAGAGAGAGCTCGCATTCTTGCTTTCCAATAGTGATGAAGCTCATAAGCAGTGTACAGGTACAGTTGGTCTTGACGAGTCAGCTCTGATGGATCCTGTTCCCGAGCTGACGTCAAGGCCTTGGGACCAGTCCAGTCTTTGCTGTATGGAGCCATCTGTTTCGCAACATTCTCTGGGATATTACACAGATCATCGCGCTGTAGAAAGTCCATAACAACAGGATTATCAAGGACTTCATCGTCGCAATGCAGAACCATTGCAACAATGTCTTCCACGGACCGTTGAGAGAATTTGGCCAAGGAAATTTCTGGAACTGGTTAGCAGTACTCCATTTACGCTGAAGAAAGACTTACGCCATGTCTTGGACAAATCGCTGGAGATGATCGATTTCTTGTCGTCCTTTTTGACTCCACCACCAAGCTTCTTGATCTCTTTGGCCAAGAAGAGGCGTTCAATCTCATCAAGGACACCCTTTCTGGACAACTCGCGATATTTCTCTTCTCGTCCATCGAGTGATAGACCACTAGATCCCCAGACAGTGACAGATGGAGCATCGACCTTTTCCCAATGAAGAGCCTTGAGCTTCTTCTTTGGCCTTGCGACCCCGAGAGCTGGTACTGTAGTGGGTAATCCGGGCATGGCTCGAGGCAAAAAGCCACCTGGTCCCCGTAGAGCACCTGGAAGAGGCGGTGCTGGAGGAGGAGGAGGACCACCTCGGCCGGGAGGTGGAGGCGGCGGAGGCGGGGGGCCACCAGATCGGAATCCAGGTAAACCACCTGGAGGTGGTGGAGGTGGAGGAGGAGCGCCAGAGGAGAATCCAGGGAGAGCAGTGGTACTATCCAAATTCGAGGGTGGAGGTGGTGGAGGGGGAGGGGGAGCATTAGATGTAAAGCCAGGAAGTGCCTTTCCACCAGCGATAGGAGTCTTGTCATCTGCAGGAGTTTGTGGAGCATCGGCATCCATACTTGGATGGGTTGTACCTGTGGTAACGCCATCGGCTTCTACACTCTCCTCGTCGCTACCACCGTCTTGTTGTCGCTTGGATTCTATCTGCGACAACAGGCCAGTTGGCAGCTTCGGTCGACCGCCGACATCTATGAGACGAGCTTGCTCGTACACGGTGTCATCCTCATCCTCTTCTACTTGCATCTCAAGCTCATTGGCCAATGAGCTAGGAACGGCTTTTCTCGGTATTCTTGCTGCTCCACCGCGGGACACTCGAGACGAAAGGAAGTTACCATCATGCATAGCCTCAAACTTTCGAAGTTCTTCCTCGCGATCATCCAAATCGCCATCCATCTTCTCACGAAGTTCTCTAAGCCTATCCGAGGGCGAAACTTGTTGCCAGGCCTTGCCTTCCAACTTGGCTCTCGTTTTCGCGCGCTCCAATTGCATTTCGAGTCTCTCCATCAGCTTCTGGCGATCGAGAATACCCTGCATTTGAATTGGATCGGCGACAGGTGTGCCATCTGGCTTCGTGTTCTTTGCTAATGATGCCGCGGCTTGTTGTGCGTCCTTCAGCATGAGATATAGCTCTCGAGTCTCGAGTTCATTACGTTGAAGTTCTTGTGCACGCAGGCGTTGCTGTTCGGCTATATCAGCCTTAAGAGCATCGACTTGCCGGCTACGAAGATCAATAATCGCTTGTTGTTCAGCCAGTTGCTTTTGAAGTTTGGCAACCAGTCCATCGGCGCCCATTGCAACCTGCGAGCGAACTTCATCACGCTCAGAAATGGCAGCATCGGCAATTTGCCTAGCAGCGACGGCATCCTCAGAGGCTTGTCGAGCTTCGGAATCGGTGTACAGTTTGTCTAGCAGGTTCTGAACCGTAAAGTTAAGAGCCTGTTTCAACTCCATATCCGGTAAACGGCGGTCCATGGCAACATAATTGAGCATGGAATCTGCTAATTTGTAGGATCGTAGAGAATCGCCAGAGTCATTCTGAACCATGAGAAGCATGTTCTGCAGTGCAGACACAAACGGATTGTATGCTTCGCTATCAGCAACTTTCTTTTGAATCGCCTCGACAATTTGAAATGGATCTGACAAGTCTCGAACGGGAAGTTCTTGACCATCTTCGATACTATCGCTGTCGCGTTCCAACAAATCCTCGTAATCGATGGCCTCGTTCGACTCGTACTGTTCTATTTGTTTGTCGACGGGGTCATACTGAAGGGCCTCCAGCTTGGTCATTATACGCCTAATTCCAGTACTAGTGAATTGCGTTCTTATGCCAACCCGGACATTGACATCTCTTGGAGTGTCTACAATCATGTTGATCAAAATCATCGTCGATTGAGCGTACTCCATGAGCATATTTTCCATGCCTAGTCCACCAGTGCGGTATTCGTCGCTGGCTCCAACAAGACTGCCCATTTTTCCGCGGCCATCAATGGTAACCTCGAATAGGCGCATCCAAGCATCAAATCGCCCATTCTCACCTTGCATTCCCCGCAAAACATCCAAAGCATTGAGGACTTTTTCATGGCCAGCGCCATCCGACCAGTAGCACAAAAAGGTGAGGATTTCCGAAACCAATCTCCTGGTAGCGATACGGGAAGAAAGTAGTGATCCGGCAAGCGCAGTGATAATTTGAGGATATAACATGGCATTGTCGGCGCCATACTTGTTGTTCATAAGAGCCTTTAGACACTTGATAATATCGTACTCCTTCTCGGCATCCTTTTCCTGGGTTGAGGTGGTTGTGACTGGAGCATTACTCTGTCGTTGTCTCCGATTGATTTTGCCCAAGACATTAGTGAGAGCAATTTGACCTTGAGCTTCGACAAATGCCTTGACCCAAGTAATTGGCTGTGTCCGAAGGCTGACAATGAGATTTTGAAGCTCCTTGACCGTGATGGAATTGTCCATAACTTTCCTCACATACCATTCCGGGCTTCCTTCTTCATGCGCTCTGCGGTATATTTGATTGTCTGATAATGGGACTTGACCACTTTCCACCTGAGTTATCCGCTTCTTTTTATTTTGCCATTCGAAGAGTTTGTCTTGGTGAATCATAAGCCATTTCTTTTCAGTTGGATATGCCATCATTTGTCGTTGAGCCTGCTCTGGAAGATTTTTATGACCACGTTTGTCCATCAATTCGAAGAACATTTGTTCCACAACGCGATCATCCTCCGGTTGTTGTAAATCGAAGCCTTCCGGTGCCGGCGTATGATGGAAAAAGTTGCTGCTCATGGTGGAATGCATAGTTCCACGTCGATCACGATCCGAATTCGACGGCACAGAAGGCCATACATCACTGCCATTTCGTTCCACGGAACCTATTGTACTTTGTGATTGATTTGGATGATGATTCATGGCAGATGTTCTGCCGGAACCGGTAGAGTGAATGCTAGCTTGATCAAAAGACCCCCTAGGCGCATATTGATCACCACCATTCGTAGCGTTGGTATATCTCTGGGTATTGTTGTATGGAGAACCTCCCATTGTACTGGCGTTACTTTTTCTCAGAACATTGTGTGGCCGGGCATGCGCTGGGGGTGCGGGAGGAGCCATCTTGTTGGGATCAAAAGAAGGGTATTGATGGAAATCACCGCCGCCCTTGTTCAAGTGATGTGGTAGCGGATCTCGTCTCGAATGTGGTCTTTCATCGTTTGGCAAGTATTCGACGGTTCGTGGCATGGCCCCGTCCTGGACACTATCATACGGAATGGCTGTTATGATTCCCGCATTGACAGCAAGGCCATTAGCCCCTTCATTGGCAGACAAATTTCTTGCATGATTTGTACTTCTCCCAGAATGACGCGAGGACTGTGAGCCGTATTGGGAGATGTGAGAGCCGCCGGGGACAGCGCCTAGATCTGTTTGTATATCATCGTAGGTTGTCTTTTCTTTGCTGCGCTTGAAGCCGAACATGTTTTTACCGGCAGAGGACTGCCTCGATTTGGCATCCTGGCTAACCATGCTTGGGAGCAGGATTAGCTAGGTGAAGAGGAGACGCGCAGGGATGTCTTCAATGTGGCGTTGCTTTGATGTAGAAGATGAGATACGAGATTATGAAAGGAAGGAGAGAGGGGCTCGTGTCTGGGTCGACAGTGCATTGATCTTGGACTTGGCAGGCTTGAGGAGTATGGCGGGTGTAAGAAAGGGAGTGGAGGTATGCGAGGGCTCGGCGCGCGTGGTGGTGACTTTGGTGAGACTGTTGAGCGGAGAAAAGGGATTAGGAGTAAAGGAGTGTATGGATGTAAAGAGAGAAGTTGAGACGAAAGGGAGATAGGTATGCAGAAGGTCAGACGTGATAAAGAAGGATAAGAGCTGGAGTGTCTTGAGTCGAGGTGCAGCAGCGCAGGCCCCAGGGAGGGAAGTGGTGTTGAACGGGAGTAGTAGGGTGAGTTGGTGGTGGGTAGGAAGTACCTGTAGGAACTAGGAGGTTTACAGTTTAGGAACAGGAGGGCATTCATGCAACTTGCATCCTCCATACCATAACGCTTAGCATCACGGTCTCTCCGCAAACTTAGCGACCAGATGAACGGCGGTTTACGATCGATTTGAAAGAAGAAGAAGAAACGCCACGTCGAGGATTCAGGGTCAACTCTGTCAAAAAGAAGTCGAGAGAAGAAGTTGATCGTTGAATTACTCCCAATTCGCTCGCATTGTCGTCGCTGTTCCGCCAATTATCGTCCATCAGCTAACATTGGCTGGCTGCTGATTCCACGCTACGATCATAAACAGATTAGTGTATCTGACTAAGTTTGTGCATGCTCAACGCTAGTCTATTTCCGTCATATGCTGTGCCGTGCCTCCCCTGCTGAGGCCTCTCATACAAACTCAACACCATGATCAGTCTGACAAGAGCTATACCAGCCTGACAAAATACCAACTACTCCAAACTCGTTGTTGCATATCATCACCAAACAAGCAATCGCCTCACCTCATCACCCTCAAAGCCCACTACATCCCGGGCTCCATACAACAAATACAATGCATCCCACCCCTACAAGATCATAACCAACACTTGCTTGCCATGGCATTCCTCTCCTTTGTCAAAGTAAATACCACCACCTCCCTCCCTCTCCAAACCCCTCTAACCACATATCCAGGCTCTCCTAGTCCCTTTACTTATATCCGCCCTGATATACTGCGTTCTCTTTTTTGCCGTCCTTCCCCTCTACCGCCGACATATCGCCCGCTACTCCCAATACCTACCTCTCCAATCCGCCTCTTCAACACCCAGTATAGCTACACGTGCGAGAGACGCTCTTTCCTCCATCTTACCAACTTTTCTCTCGCCTAACTTCCGGTTTGCGGAGCGGTGGCTGAGACCTCGACGAGGGCGCGTAGATAGTCCCGGCGGCAGTGAGGTTGGTGATGATTTAGCGAGTCAGGATGAGGAATTGGAGGAGGCGGTTTGGGATGGCATTGATCGGAGACGTGGAGGGCTAAGGGAGGGATTAGGGATGGGTGAGGAACGGCCGAGATTAAGTCGGGATTTGGAGGAAGGGTTTCGGGATTCTAGCGATGAAGAGAGGGATGATCATGTTGAGAGGCCGAGATAATTAGATGGTGTGTATGGGCGATATTACGACACGGCATTTCATTTTGGTCACTTGGGTTTTTGGAAGCGAAGCGATTGAGATTCTCGTTGATACAGCAAGGTTGCTTTGATAAATTCCCCATTCGTGTTAAGGTTGGCACTGGTTGCCCATGGTATATGTTATCCTTTTGATATACTCATCCATACCATATTATTACCTATCATACTTATTTCTTTGCACGCTCACCGTATGCTTTGGTTGCATAGTCGCCCTTGTGCACGATCAAATCTTCCAACCTGTAATCTTCACGGCCAGAGAAGTAGCTATCGAGAATAGCTTTTGTGCCATCCGCATACCGCTTCTGCGCATCAAGACTGGTACCAGACATATGCGGCACCATGGCATTTCCGCCTCCCCATGGGTTCTTGGCAGTGCGTAATGGATGGTCTTTTGGTGCTGGCTGCGGGAACCAGACATCGCCGCCGTAGCCGCGGAGATGGCCTGATTTGAGCGCTTCGGCGACATCTTCTTTGACGACGATGGCACCGCGGGCGGTGTTGACTAGCCAGGCGCCGGGCTTCATTTTGCTGATGAGTTCTTTGTTGAAGAGACCTTTCGTCTTCTCGTGGAGTGGGCAGTTGATGGTCACGACTGAAAGCGTATTGTCAGCATATGGTTAATAGGTCGGGGCGGGCTGACTTACCATCACATTGTCCCAACATCTCCTCGAGCGTATCGACTCTACGGCATCCAATCTCCTTCTCAACCTCCGCACTGAGCGGCTGATAGTCAAAGTATAGCAACTCCTTGCAATCAAACGCCCTCAACCGTCTCAGCACCCTCTCACCAATTCGTCCCACGGCCCTGTACCACATTAGCCATCATCCTCACCATTCCATCACATCCCCTCGTCAAACAGAATCACTTACACAGTGCCCACAACCTTATTCTCCAAATCAAACTCATTCTTCGCCACCGCAGCAACATTCCAATCCCCGCGTTCAATCTGTTCATGCGCCGGCACAAAATTTCTCACCAGCAATAATATCGTCATCACCACATGTTCTGCCACGGACACAACATTCGAGCCGGTCACTTCCGCGACGGTTACGCCGCCGTTGGTCGTGTTGGCAGCGTTCAAGTCGACGTGGTCGGAGCCGATGCCGGCTGTTACGGCGAGTTTGAGCTTTTTGGCTTTGGCGAGACGTTCGGCTGTTAGATAGCCTGGGTGGAAACTGGGGGAGATGTTAGAAGGGGAGAGGAACGCCTGGGAAAGGGCGGAGGTGAGTTACGGGGTGGTGATGATGACTTCTGCGTCAACGAGTTCTTGGTCGAACTTGGAGTTTTCGCCTTCTTTGTCGGAGGTCGTGACGAGGGTGTGGCCTTGGGACTCGATCCATTGACGGAGACCTAGTTCACGCTCTGTTGTTCCGAGCAGGAGGGGTTGTTGGTCGGCATGTTCGCCGCCCTGACGAGAGTTAGATGAGATTAAGATGAGTTTGATGGAGAGACTTACGTCGTAGAGGACAAGAAGTACTTTTCCCTGTTTGCGAGAGGTTGCTGTTAGTGATCGATATGCAGTATGTCGAATAGGGTGGCATTGTGTTGGTTTGCGGAACAAGGCTGATGAAGCGCGGGGAAGGGAACGAGAGAGAAATACCATTTTGTCTGATTAGTCGAACGTTATAGAGAGATGAGAATATGTCTCGGGCAAAGTTGGTGTTGATATCAGCTGTGTGATGCCGGAACCGTACTATGCGCAGTAGATCGAAGGATGATTACAATGAGATGATATTGTATAGGAAGTGATGATTGGCAATAAGTATACTATCGCAGTACATTAGTATATATTACTCCCATCATCAACATATGTAAAGAAATATACTGACTCTAAGACTACTATGCTTCGACAATGAGTATATCAATCACAACAGTCCAAAAAGCTCCAAGAACCGGGACCAAGCCAACTTAAATACCAATGAAACTAACAACCAACCCCTCCTCTAACGTAAACACCATAATCACAGGTCGCCCAATAACGGTTTTCTAGAAGCCTACCATTCGGTGGAACGGGTCATTCAAACCCAGCATTTTCGCCTTATGCCCCGCTTGCGTACGACATCATGTCGCAGCAGCCTCTGTCCGGAGCTGCATGGGAAAGTTAACAAGGGCGGTGGAATTGCCCAGCCTGATCGACATCCATTGTCAGACGATCCTAGATCATTGATGCCAAAGGTTGTGCGATACAGAAGCATTGAATGGCTCTTCATGACATGCCAGACAAGCAGTTCTGTTGACCGGGGTGGAGCTCAAGCTTCGCGGGGAAAGGCTCCGTAGTCTCGCGCGAGAAATTATGGACCTGGTAGGCAATTGCGGGCGAGAGAGGATTGTATCTTGTATGCAATGATTTAGATTTATGGAGCAGATATGCTGAGATTTTGTTTCAGGCTAGATTCGGTAATAATGGGCAGAGTGTGGCAGTTGAATAGACTGTAGTAGTTTTGGTATAGATGTCAGATATAAAACGAGACTGCTGGTCTGAGCAAGGCTGAAAATACATGATGGGCAATGCGTGGTCCCATCTTTCCGTAAACCATGCGGCAAATCCTTCATGCTGGCCAAATGGCTGTAGCATCTCTTTTCCAAATATCAAGCATTTTATATTTACATTTACGAGTTCCATAATGGGACGGAGTATATGGCAGAGGTAAAAAAGAGCAGTGTATAAAGCTAACGACGATCTCGCGATTCCGTCTCTGGAGCAGTGTTCCCAAATGATGCGGAAGTTGATGTTATAATGGAGCCTTGAACCAACGCTGGTCGCCTTCGGGCTGCAGCGAGCGGCGGTGTATAAGTGGTGGGCTGAAGAAGAAGCAGACCGTTATCCACAGCTGGTGGTGATTCGTCGCTAGGTGTGTCAATCCATTGGAAAGAGTTAAGATCACGGCCTGTTGCATCGCGGACCTGGGCTTGGAAGCCATTTGAGAAATCATTGTCGAATGGGTTTCGTAGTCTCGAGCCAGGTCGACTCTCGGGCATTTCGCCCATTCTGGGTAGAGGAAGAAAGCTTTGCGATCTTTGGAAAACCCCACTTCCGGCGTTTGATAGTCTGATTCCTATTTGGACTGTTGCTGTGCTATCTGTGCTGCTTCCTCTTCGATGGAGCATCCAAGGAGCGCCAGGTGGTTGCAGGCCTCCATTGGCTTCTAACGTAGCTTGTCTGATATCAGTCACCGATGGCGCGGTCAAAGGACCACCCAATATTCCTGATGGCGCTGTGAAAGGGCCTTGTATTGGTTGCGTTTGTGGTCCAGTTTGGACCTTAAGAACAGGTCGAAAAGGGTTCGTACGGCTTGTCAGGCTTGGAGGACTATATACTGTAGCTGGGAGTTTTATGTCATCCTCGCCAGGGAAAAGAACATAGCTCTTTTTTCTTGCATGGTTAGAGTTGATTTGAGAGCTCGGCGATCTTATTTGCGCGACAGGTGATTTCATCTGTGCGACAGGTGATGACTGTTGAGAAATAGGTGTAGGAGGAAGTGGAGGAAGGTCATTCTCTGTGTCAATGCGTCGAAGCTTTAGACTTGAGGATTTCGATAAGAGAGATTTTTGGGGATAAGAGAAGTTTGTAAGTGGTGTTTTGGGAGTTGGAGGACTTCCTCTTTGGGTTTTGTGGCACAGTTCGTCAATCTTTTCGTCGGGTCGAAAGGATGGATTGACGAGATTGAGAGGCGGACTTATGTTCATGACCTCCAGATCATTTGGTCCCCAGAATCTTAAGCGTCTTGGGGTGTGCCATGTCGTCTCTCTTGCTTTAATAGCAGTCATGGCCGCATTTGCTCGTAAAAATAGATGCAAGAAAGTGAGCACTGCTCCTGATGAAAACAAGACGTATTCTGCAATAGTCGCAGATGTAAAGTCATCATCGAGGGTTCCGAGATAATCTTGAACGAAGAATGGAATGATGAAAGCCTATTACATTAGTATCGTATAACAAGAATTTGAATGGAGTGACTTACCTCGAGAACAGTAGTTGCTACGAGATAGTAAACCATGCGACTTCCAGCAATTCGTTCCGCTGGATCCAAGTGAATGGTCCGAAGCAATTGTAGAGCGATGATTGTAGCCATGGTCAATAATGAGATCATGACAATACCGAGAACTCCAATGATACCCCGATTGAGATCCAAGGAAGCTGCGCGAGTGACTATGTTACCAAAGCATTTGTCGGCATCGTCACCAACTTCTTTCGCCACAATCAAGGTGATTAGTTCCAAAACACCAAATGCAGCGAGGTTGACCGGAATACTGAATCTGTACCGCTGGCTGATTGGTGTATTCCGGCGTAGGTAACGAATCGTAGTTTCTAGGCCAAAAACGAAGTGAAGGAATGCAAAGGTAAGAACAACTAATATCAGTCAGTCTAGCTCATACATAACTTGGTAGGTTTTATTTCTTACTTGGAACTCCAATGATTCCTGTGTCCTTACAATTCTCTACTGCAATCGTACTCAGAGCTCCAGCTTCAATTATAATCATCGTCAGGCTAGAACCAAGAATTGCAAAGCCTAGGATTAATGGAAAGGTCTCGGCGGGATGTATTTCCCATAGATATGCAAACCGCCTGATTCGAGTCAGCATTTGCATCAATATACAGTAATAGAACGACTCACCCTGTTTTGGGTTGTTGCGGAGCCAGTTGAGAGGCTCTCCAACTATCTCTCCATATTCGAAATATGACATAGATTGCAAGCATGGAGCTCACAGCACCTATTCCTATGCGTACATCTCGTTGTTCCGAGACCGTCTCAAGAGTGGAACCTTTTAATATCGATCGCAATCCTTCAGTGACTGTAGCATCATCCAAATCCAAGGCCGAATAGGTACTGCTGACTCCTGGAATTTGAGGATTCGTCGGGTCAAAATTTGGAGGTGGCATTTTGGAAGGTTGCTCCCCCATCTTCTTTTTATTTGTTCAATCAAGTGTAGTCCAGTAAAGGATTGGCTTTGGATTGTCGGTCAATTCATTGGTGGGGATTGAAATGGCTCCTCAGTAATTGTTGAACTTGAGAAGTCATTGAACTAATATTTCGGTTTTCGACTCTATGAATGTTGAAGGGTTAGTGAACGTTGGGTCGAATGGCGTAGGTTATCCCTAAAGATCTCCCACTCGTAGTGAAGAAGGGTTTAAAGGGGGATTGATGTCTGGCGAGGCCAGGGAGGCAAGGCTGGACCAGGAAGCACATGCATATCCAAGCCATTAAGTTGCTAGCGGGGAACATACGGCCACAGGCCTTCTCTCACAGTATAGGAAGTATCAAAATCAATCTGTTGTTTCCTCTCGTCTTGGCCTAGAGGTTTCATTCGTGCACCTGAACTGCAAGTATCGCAGCCTGGGGTACATCCAGGTCGAGAATAGCTATAGGGTTCCGAGTGGCGCTTCTCTAGCCCCAGATATCTGTCATGCAAAGTTCGTTATGGAGTTTCTAAGCTCTTGATTTTCACGTCAAGTTCTGTACCTGCTCAGGCACATCACGGTCGAGCTGTCTCTACTGGTTTAACCATTTGTGTATCAAGAAAGTACTGTAATACGGTACTCGGGTACCTGTATATCGCAAATGGAAGGGTAACTTGCCGGGACAATACGAACCTAGAGTCATCCACCTTGACCCATTTAGGTGGTCTGACTACAGAGGCGAAATTGGGCCATTTCCCATCTCTCCGAAAACAGACAGAAAGAAGTTGGCAGTCCAATTGCGAGCAATATTGGTTGAAACAAAGTCGTCGGCCACGGGGAGTTGTCGTACCAGTGCTAGAGGTGTATCATGCATGAGGTTGCTTGGAGCCCTGAAACACGCACGGAGACCCTCCCACATCTTCCAAGTCAACGAAATGTGAATGATGGCTCACCCCACCAAAAAGCACGTCTCAGACTTTCCTAGGGACCCCGGCCTTTGAAAAGAAAGGCTGGAGAGTCGAAATTGGCCAAGTCCCCAGCTTTGACGGCGAAATAAGCATCATATCCTAGCTCTGATGGTATTCAAGGAGCGTTCGGATCTGGGAAGTGACAGGCGCAGGGGCCATTTGTTTCCGTAGAACGACTGCTGGGACTGGACAAGAAGCCCACTGACAGCGATTTGGAATAATAGTACAAGTTGAGATAAGAAGCAAACTGTAGTCAAGCTTCAAAACCACCAAGTTACCCAGTGCTTTTTCGGTCGGGAGGTCCGCCTGCATTCCTATGTCAACGCATTGTAGTGCATCGTGAATCTTGAAATTCGGGCCGTTGGTGGCAGTCGAATCCACTTTCTCTCGTCTAATGCTCGAGTAGCCAGATGGGATACGGCAGCTACAAGACCCGGAACAGGACTCTCTGTATCAGTAGCAAAGACGATGGGTCTCATAGTTACAAAGCTCAAGGCCGGAGTGCTGTCAAACACAGGTGGAAAGCCATAGGCCACAGCGGTGAGTGCGATCAATCGCAGACGTAAGATGAATCATGGCGAACAAATTGAGAAACAAAATGGGGCACGGATAAGCAGATGTTGTTGTCTTCAATGTTCGTGTGTTCGTGCTTCACAACATGACCAAAAATATTGATGCCGACTTGGGCCGACAGCAGCCAAAGATCGGGCTGATTAAATGATCTAATCTCGGCCCTGACGGTTGCGATCTCGGCGGTCATGAATCAATCAGCGTTGAGCAGAAAATAATTCCAAGGTTATTATTTTTTGACTCCACTCTCCCGTGTTTAATCCAGCTTCATGACAATTCGAGATCTTTAATCGTATTTCTTCGAGCTACCGGTGCTGGCGCGAAACATTGTCTATGTAAAGGCGACTCCCAAACTTTCCCTCGCCGCCATGGCTTTTCCATCACGCCTTCTTCGACGACAAGCCTACCAACTCCTACCTCGACGTACCATACAATTGAACCGTGTTCCACTATCTTTGTTGTCTCAGCGTCGATGGCAATCTGTTGATGCCTTCCATTCCCAATTGAACGATCCTTCTGCTGCGTCATTCCTCAATTCGACCCTTACTCCAAGTGCCAACCCACAGACCTTGACGGAGAAGATTGTGCAAAAGTTTGCTGTTGGATTGCCTGAAGGAAAATACGTGCGATCTGGAGATTATGTTACTATCAAACCTGCAAGATGTATGACACATGATAACACGTGGCCTGTGGCTACCAAATTCATGGGTATTGGAGCAACCAAAATCGCAAACTCGAGGCAATTGGTTATGACCTTGGACCACGATGTACAAAACAAAGGAGAAAAGAACCTGAAAAAGTATAAGAACATTGAGCAGTTTGCTCAAACTCATGGGGTTGATTTCTATCCGGCCGGTCGAGGTACGTTGAAACAACGCGATTAAGCACTAAGGCTAATAAAGAATAGGAATTGGGCATCAGATCATGGTTGAAGAAGGCTATGCATGGCCCGGAACTCTTGCTGTAGCCTCTGATAGTCATACGAACATGTATGGTGGTGTCGGCTGCCTTGGAACTCCCATTGTACGAACCGACGCTGCAAGCATATGGGCAACTGGAAAGACTTGGTGGCAGATTCCTCCGGTAGCCAAGGTTACCTTTACTGGTGTTTTACCCAAGGGCGTAACCGGAAAAGACGTTATTGTTGCTCTATGCGGGCTGTTCAAGAATGATGAGGTCCTAAATCATGCTATCGAATTCACTGGCTCAGAAGACACCCTCAGAAGTCTTCCTGTTGACGACCGACTGACAATCGCAAACATGACAACAGAATGGGGAGCATTGTCGGGGCTATTCCCGATCGATTCCATTCTCAAAGGATGGCTACGCGCAAAGGCAACTGAATTTGCTCTCTATGAGAGCGCCGAGCTCTCAACCTCTAGTGGCGTTACGCGTTTCAATCACCAAGCTCTAGACACCCTCCTTGAAAATCCAATGAAGGCCGACACTGGTGCAAGCTATGCTAAGCAACTGACTCTGGATCTTGATTCTCTCTCTCCCTACGTAGCCGGACCCAATTCTGTCAAAGTTGCGACACCACTGCACGAGCTGGAGGCCCAGAATATCAAGGTAGATAAAGCTTATCTCGTATCATGCACAAATAGTCGACGATCAGACTTGGCTGCGGCAGCGAAAGTCTTCAAAGATGCAGCAGCCTCCAACAATGGAAAGATTCCTCAGATTCCCAGCCACGTCAAGTTTTACATTGCCGCCGCATCTCTACCTGAACAGCAAGCCGCGGAGGAACAAGGTGATTGGCAGGCGCTTTTGGAAGCCGGTGCTCAACCACTACCATCCGGGTGTGGCCCCTGCATTGGACTGGGAACCGGTCTGCTAGAACCAGGTGAAGTTGGAATTAGCGCGAGCAATCGCAACTTCAAGGGCAGAATGGGATCGACTGATGCCAAGGCATATCTTGCTAGCCCCGAGGTAGTAGCTGCAAGTGCTCTTGCTGGTAAAATGACTGGCCCAGGCTGGTATCAGAAACCCACTGGCTGGACAGGAGTAGAAACTCGGGAAGGCGAGCCATTCGAACCTCTCAGTGTGCACGACACGCTATCCAACATAATCGGCAAGTTCGATGGAATAATAGCAGCGGGTGTTGGTGACGCTACAGCAAAGTCGAAAGACTCTACCAAATCCACATCACTTACCGAAGTTCTTCCTGGGTTTCCTGAGAGGGTCTCCGGAGAAATAATCTTCTGTGATGCAGACAACGTCAATACTGATGCGATCTACCCTGGAAAGTACACATATCAGGATGATGTCCCACGTTCCAAGATGGCAGAGGTTGTTATGGAAAATTACGATACTGCTTTCGCTTCAATCGCAAAGAAGGGCGATATTCTAGTATCTGGATACAATTTTGGTTGCGGCTCAAGTCGCGAACAAGCAGCGACGGCAATTCTGGCCAAAGAAATTCCACTAGTAGTTGCAGGAAGCTTTGGCAACATTTTCAGCAGAAACAGTATAAACAATGCTCTTATGGGCCTTGAAGTACCGAAACTGGTACAGAGACTTCGGGAAGCATTTAGCTCGGAATCCAACAAGAACCTGTCTCGAAGAACTGGCTGGACACTCGAGTGGGACGTAAGGAGAAGTCAAGTAACTGTACAAGAGGGTGAAGGTGGTGAGAAGTGGACACAGCCTGTTGGCGAGCTTCCTCCAAATGTGCAAGAGATAATCGCTAAAGGTGGGCTTGAGAATTGGGTCAAAAGCGAAATCGCGAAGGAAGTGTCATAATTTGAAGTCTTTCTATACCCCTTTATCTGTACAAATATTATACATTTCCTGAACAACCTCAAAGTCTTTCTGCAAAAGATGATACCTCCCCTGCGCCTATGAAACAAAGTAGCTAAAACATCAAGACTTTAGTTGGCAAACTGGACTGCATTTTTAATAATCGCGCTAATAACGATGGTCAGGTAGTGAGTTGTCATAGACTCTGGCCGGGCGGAGTTTTTGCACATGAATGCGACTCCAAACTCCGCGTAGCCCACTTAGCGTGAATAGGTCTGTACCCTATCTCCAAAGTTGTCGATTCAGCGGTCCGGATATAGTCTCCAAAAACGATCCCAGTGGTAAAACGCGTACAAGCAGGATTGTATAAGATATTGTGTATAAAAGGCTCGTCGAGCCCGATATTGCTCTCATCACTTATCACTCATGACAAAAGGCACAGCTCGACCCCTGAAATCAACAGCTGCGATAACTCTCCAATTATTTAAACCTCAACCATCATCACTGAATCATGTCCTCAGACAAGAAAGTAGTCTTCATAACCGGCGCCAATACTGGCCTCGGTCTCGAAGTCGTCAAAGCGCTCTACAAAACCACCATCCCCTATGAAATCATAATCGGCACACGAACAATCAGCAAAGGCGACCAAGCCGCCGACCTCGTCAAGAAAGAAATCCCCAACTCCCCCAGCACTCTAAACGTCATACAAGTCGACGTATCCTCCGACGACTCCATCAGCAAAGCAGTCTCCACCATCCAATCCAAGTTCGGGCGTCTAGACATTCTCGTCAACAATGCCGGCGGCAACTACGAACCCGAAAGCGATGCTGGACGCATGACTATCCGTGAGGCTTTCAACACCATGTGGGATGTCAATGTATCGGGCACACATGTGCTCACGCATGAAGCGGCACCGTTGCTGCTCAAGTCTTCCGATCCACGGCTCCTGTTCATCACGAGCGGGACGGCGTGTATTACCGAGACTGAAGACCATGAAACGGACGTTGGCAAGCGTATCAATGCGAGTCCAGAGGCAGGATGGCCTAAGCCGCAGGGACCGAATCCTATTACGGGGTATCGGAGCAGTAAGGTGGGTTTGAATATGTTGATGACGCAGTGGGCGAGGACTTTGAAGAATGATGGGGTCAAGGTTTGGGCTATTTCGCCTGGCTTTCTGGCTACTGGGCTTGCTGGTATTGGGGGAGAGGCACTCAAGAAGGTAAGTAATCTTTTTTCGACTGTTCAAGAGGTTCTGAAAGCTAACTTGTATTAGATGGGTGCAAGAGATCCTTCTGAGGGCGGAAATTTCATTCGTGATGTGATTGAAGGAAAGCATGATCATAATACAGCAAAGGTTATTCGGGCAAACATGATACAGGCTTGGTAGTATTGGACATATGGAGGTTTAGATCAAAAGTAAAGTCACCTTCATTATCTCTATATATAATAAGCTCCAGTGCGCTTTTATGCATTTTCTGGGTATAATATGATGTTCCTTACATGTTGCCAGTAGCCGTAATGGAAATGTTCAAACATTGCTAACAGTTTCTGAATATATGCTTAAAGACAAAATGTTGCCACCGAGAAAAAATCGCTTATCCCATAATTGTTCTAGGAGAAATGTATACTTGCGATTTTGGTGTGTTCGAGGTTTCTTGATACCAAGCAAAGAGACTACCATTTGGTTTCTCGTGGTGTAGCTCGCCCCGATTGCGTGTTCGTTAGACTGTACGGTTCCTGGATACAATCAGTGCCCATTCTTCAGCGAAATAGGGGTATAAAGACTTACCAAAACCTTTTTGGCGTTGCAAATTCGCCAAGCTAAATTCTTGATATTTCCATCTGCTTTGACGACCTCAGACGACAGGTCAATCGTAAACATTTGCTGGATGGCAAAAGAAACACGGTTAGTGAACTTTCCATCGCGCTCGACAAGGCCTCCAAATGCTTGATCGACAGTGTTTGGTGCAATCTCTGGATCACGATCAAAACAGTTGCGCACCACAGGAAGCAGCGCTTGCTCGACAGCCCCGCGAAGAGTGCCGTTGGAGTCGAGATCGGCATCATCTTCGTCAAATTTGCCAATGCGAATCTCAAAGGGGTTGGATATGGCCATCACGTTGTGCTTGCCATCGTGGTGATAGCGAAATTCGAAGACTCCGGTTGTCCACCAAAGCTTATCACCTTCGAACACCATCTCGCCTTCGTAGTGTTCGTTGATGCTGCCGGTTTTGGCAACGAGGACATCGCTCTGGAGAATGCCAGAGTCGGCACGAGAAGAATCGTATTCGCCAGGAGTGGTTGCAATCCATCGGCCGCGGGATGTGATGCGAGAAATTTGGCGGTCTGGGCTGTCTGACACCATATAAAGTCCAATCCAATCCTTCTTGCCATGGTTGAGAGGAGCAGTCCATTTGACCTTGATAGGGGCGCCATACTCGAATAGTAGGGTGGAATAGGGGCTGGTTCTAACTGGTGGTTGTTGGCCAATTTCACCTTCTCGGCGACTACGGCGGTCCACTTCAGCACGAGGAGAAGTGGGAGTCGCTTCAATAGACAAAGAATAGTCCTCAGTGTCATATTTGGCAATATCCTCCGCTACTCGTGTGATGCTAATTTTTGCCGGATAATTCTTGAAGAGTGATGTAGCATCACGAACAATGGTAGTTACACCAGCCGCGAGCTTTGGTCGTGCTGTGTCCATAAAATCGTTGAAGAAGTCGGTAGTCTGGCCCACACGCTGATCAACAGATTCTTGCCAGTTGGCAAGTGGTTCCGGGAGTGATTTCCGGAAACCCTTGGACAGACCAGATTGGTCACGAAGTGATTCGCCATAGAGCTTTTGCATATGCGGACGCTCTACAAACTGGATGAATGCCAACATTAGACCATTGCTGATCAAAGCAAGTGCAAATATGGCGTAGCTCCATGTGATGAGGGCTGCTCCCCATAGTCCAGCAAGTCCGAGTACGCGTTCCGGGTTGTTTAAGAAACGATAAATTCCATTATATGTGATCTTATCCTTGGGCTCGTAGAAGAAGTCGCCATAAAACCAGCCGAATTCTCCAAGTGAGTCGTAGCAGCTCAAGACGGTCCAAATATGGAGGGCTATGAAAAAGCCACCAAGAACGTGACGGAGTAGGACTGAGCCATAATTCCAATCTGCGGGCAAATGGTAAGACTTCCAGGCGACAGCAATGAAACTAGCATAACACATGTGCATGGAAATGTGGTACATTCCCTTCCATTGCCTCCATGCCTCATGCGAATCCTCGCCGTATTTGATAAAATGACGAGTCCATGATTTCTTTGAAGATTGCATGTTGAGCAAGAAGCCAATGCCAACCGTGAACCAAAGTCGCCAGAATAGGGCATTGACAAGGAAAGCCAATTGAGACCATTTGGTTGACGGTGTGAATATGGTCAAAAGGAACATGTGAGCTTGGAGGAGGAACACTGCAATGTCCACTGCACGATGGAAGTCGGTGTTTTGCAGCCCGATTATTCGGTGAACAGCAGATGGCTGCTGAGTGCCTTCATGATCATGAACATTACCGCTGTCCGAGATTTCATCTGTAGGTTCCATCTCTGGCACATCCACAAGGCGTTTTGGCGGAGGATTATAAATCTTCTCGATATGAGGATTTTCAACAAACCAGAGGAATGCAAATTGAGCGCAATGAGCAACGACCGATAGCAAGAGAACTTTGTAGCTAGCTGCCATCATAGCCATGCCATAATAGCCCACATATCCGATTGAATACATTGGATGTGGTGCCATTTCAAACACACCATCAAAGGTTAGTTCTTGATCAACCAAGAAAAAGAAATCACCCCAGTACCATGCATAGTCTTTTACTACACGATGAGCATCAAGTTTGACCCAAAGATTGATCAGGAATAAAAAAATCCCACAAGACCACCGGCCCAGCATCATGAGTGTTCCTTCTCCGGCTGGCTGGTGGGCACAAGCTAGAGCAAAGAGGACATAAGAGACAAAGTCGCACATTAAGATCAGATCAACCAAGCGGCGAAACAAGAGCCAGGTGTTGTACTCGATGGGGGCATCTTCAATCTTGTAGTCCTTAGGTAGTTTGATCTCAAATTCTCGCTTGATAATGTTGAACAGCCAAGGACGCGGATTTTTCCCAGATGTTGGAGGTTCAAATATTGCAAGTTTTCGAGCCCAACAGACAAGGCGACGGTCATCGGACTGGGCTTGAAGTAGGTATCCTATGCCTGCATTGTACGCGCATCGCCAAAAGGAATACACCACTGCTATGACAGGTATACGCCATGAGACAGGAAGGAATATGAGCAGAGATATATGTAGTCCTAGTACGAGGAGAAGAATGATATCTGATGCATTCTTCGGCTGCGTTGGAGATAGTAATTGCGATACCATATCATGTGTCTCAGGAACGGTAAAGACTGTCCCATTTGGTGTCCGTCCAAATGTTTTGCCGGACTTGACATTGTTCTGATCTTGGTTCATACGCAAGACTTTCTCTTGGGCTGATTCCTCTGGTTCTGTGAAGTTGACCGAGGGTTTGGTTGTCGAGGGCCTTGAGCGTAGTTGGTTGTCACCCGCTACAGGTGAGTTGTCCGACATGATTGGAGATTCAGATTATGGCACCCCAGAAGGAGTATCCAAGGATGATGCAGTGGATAGGAAGAGCAACCATGTAAGACGACTGTTGAATAGGAGCCAGGGTGAATGTTGTGGGAGTGGCCGTCACGAGGATTGTTGTTGATGTGGTCACGAGTTTTGGACCTTGGTGGTTGGGAAAGGAGCGGAAAATTCGGTAGGCTGAACCACTGAAACTCGTAATTGAGGATCAATACCTGACTAGTAGATAGACGATAGTCACAGATCACGCCAGTGACAAGTTTCCACCTCAAAAACTTTGGATATATTGACCAAAGAGATGCTGATGACGCCCAAATAGGAAGTACTTTAGCTGCAACGAGTTGAAGGTCAGGTTGCAGCAAGAACAAAGAAGCCCCGAGGCAGGCGCTTAGGGAAAAAATACCGCAGAAACCGTACGGCTCGAAAGAGAAATAAGAGAGCTACCAGACAAAGATAGCGATAATATAGGCAAACAAAGACTTGGGATGAAGTAAGAGGTAGTAGTACACAATCGGTATCGCCAAAAGGTTAAAGAAAAAAAGACCCACAACCGTGCAGCTTTGAGGTGAAGAAATGCGGGGATCTGGGACCTTGCAGGCTTGCAGCGTGTGGCCTCCCGACGTCGTGCAAAAACGTGGATTGATGACAGGCAAGACAGGGTCCCAAAGGATTCGACTCGGCTCAATTGTCAAAGTGCAACTGAAGATGTTTCAGCAGTATGAAGTAGAATTCTTGGGAACAATTGAGGCAGGCTGATGGTCAACGTGGGCGTAATAGTTGGTGTTGAAAGAAAGAGAAGAGAAGAGAAGACAGGGCGAAAAGATGGAAAAATGCACAAACCAAGACAAACGACTGTACCTGTAGAGCTCGGCAAGGATCAAGATGCCAATGCGTAAGGCGTAATACATATGATTCGTTGAAGCTCATAGCCGCTGTCGACTAGCACAAGTCAAATATCAATTGACTTTTGATGCCACAGTGCACAGGTAGGTACAGTACCACGCCATTTTTTATTACTACAGAGTCCAGAGCACTCAAAGTAGTCTACCTACATAAATGATCCTAAGGGCTTCATACATACCTACATACTGGTAGTGGTATACAGGGATAGAAGGACACCAACACCCATTAAGAGAAAGAAGTAGATCGACGTGCCCATTTAGTACGTAATTGATATTTGCCGTTGGCAAAGAGCACGCATTTACATATTTGATAGACACAAAGCACCAAATTTACTATCACAGGTATGGTAGCTGCAAAGTCACCAATTTTTTCAAGAGTTCGATATTTACTACTAGTGAGTTGACTTAGTATGCACAATATGAATTATCATTTTACTACATAGCATTTTTTTGGAGGCTTCTTCGCTCGTTTGATCAATGGCTGTGGTTGATCACAGAGACTTTCGCACTCAATTCATAATCTCAGCATAAAGGTCTTGCCAGACTCATGGTAACATACCACTCGTGCAAGCTTAAAGCTCTGCTATTTCTGCTTTTAGAGGATGGTTTTGGGTATCATTTTCTCTAGAAAGTTCTATCAAGATTCTTTCACCTGCAGTGCAATTTCCTTGTTGACAACATTGTCAATGCTCGGATCTATCTCCGATGGTTGGTCCGCAATACTATCTTCCTGGTCTTCAGGGTCTGAACTCATTTGACCCGACTGACTGGACTCATCACACGGCGTCTGGACCCATTCTGATGTATAATTTTCTCCCGGGGTAAACGTTGGTGTTTGCCAGCCTGCTGAACTTGCCGTCCACGACCCTGTCGCCGAAGGCGGACCATTTGGCCAGCCACTTTGCAAACTTTCCATGTGCGGGCTAACAATCGGCGGCCAAAACATCATGCCGGATGGTGTAGCGGGAATAGGAGGATAGTAATAAACTGGACTAAAAAGAGGCGAAGCGGGATATCTCATGGTTGGCGGTACATAATCCATAGCTGGTGGCATGCCTACTGTTTTAGACTGGATTTGGCTGTCTGCAATGGCGATTGTGATGGCTGATATGTTTTGATTTTCGTGATGTATTTGTCTCTTCACTTTTCCGGTAATGTGTCGGATTCTTTTGCGCTCTTTACATCTGAGATCGGGCTTTTTGAGGTCTCCTTCCAAATCTCGAATCCGCTTTTGGAGCTTCTCAAGCCTTTTTTGAGATTCAGTCAGTGAACTTGTCAGCGCTCTATATATTTCTTGTGGAGATGCAAATGCATGCTCAATGCTTGCGCCACTCTCTACGCTTTGATCCATCGAATTTGATGTATAGTAAGGAGTGAATTGGGGAGCCAGTGATGCATTGACGTCAAGGAAGCTCTTCTTTCGATTCATTTATGAAGAGTGCAGCATTACGCTTCAAGCATAGATTTTCAAGAACCATAGGTCTTGTCCTTAGCATAAGGACATGGTGGGTATTTCGGCGAGGCTTTGTTCAGTTGCTTTGTTTCAAGCCATAACCGTACCAGATTTCTGATGATATGCAGCTAACCCCATTGTTCGGCTCATGAATTTGCACGCCAGATACGCGGGACTTTGTTGAACTCTTGCAACTTCTATTGCAGTCCACAAGCGGAGGCGGTAAGGCAAGGGAGCAGACGAGTTCTTCCATCAGATGTTGAAACCACCATGCTCAGCAACTTCGACGAATCTCCAAAGACCAGCCTGTGCCGCAGCCTTTCGAACAAGAGAATGCTCCACATCTGTAATTGGCCGATTGATTTCTTCGTACCTCTTTTCAAGTTCTTTGTCACTTTTTGTTGACGAGGTACCAGTTCTTCGCTTGGGTTTGCCGACATGCGCTCGCGGATGATACTGCTCCATGATGTGAACATACAAATCTTTCGAGACATTCTCAGCAAGCCATGTCATAATTTTGCATCCTTCATCTTCTTGTCCCGGCATTACAAGATGGCGAACTAAAACCCCTTTCCGAGCAATTCCATCAGGAGTGAAGCAAATATCGCCAACTTGGGAATGCATTTCTTTGATACTTTCCTTGGCAACGGCGGCATAATTATCTGCTTTCAGGTATCGCTTTGAAGTAGAGTCGTTCCAAACCTTGAAGTCCGGAAGATAAATGTCGACCAATCCATCCATCAATCGAATTGAGTCCAGTGAATCAAACGATGAGGTATTGTAGATAATTGGGACCTTGAGACCCAGGTCTTTCGCATGCAAGATCGTAAGTGCAACTTGAGGCACTACATGCTCTGGTGTAACGAAATTGATATTGTGGACACCTCCAACATCTTGTAGCTTCATAAGCCATTCGGCAAGCTGCTCTGGTGTCAAGTCAAAACCATTTCGCTGATGAGCGATGTCGTGATTCTGACAGAAAACACATCTCAGGTTGCATCCAGAGAAGAACACTGATCCTGAACCATTATGACCTTGGATACAAGGTTCTGTTCGAAGTTAGTGTGTCGTGCCCGCCGACAGTCTGGACCTCATTGACCTTCACCAAAGTGCGGAGCGATAGTGCTCACTTTGGCAGTCTCAGCACCAATTAGACAAACCCCGGTCTTCTCATAGCGATTGACTCCGCATAAACGTGGACATAGGTTGCAGTCGCGTAAATGGGCATAAGCTTCAGAGCGCTTTTTAGCTGCGTCTCGGGATGATATCAACTGGTATCGCGGACTGTAATCGTCCAGCAGATAAGGTGGAGACAAATACGATCGATGGCGCCTGAAAATAGACGGCGGTGACGTAAAACTGGCCGAAATTGGCCGTCGTACTGCAAGCTTCATTAGCTCCTCTAAGAATCGTAAGACCAAAATACGATGGAAGCGTTTGAAGGATCAAAAGACATCGTCTCATTGGAACTTGGAAGCGCGTCCGATTCTTTAAGAAGTGAATGTTTAACTCCGGGCTCAACAAATGTTAAGTCCGGTGTATGACGTGCATCAAAATTGTGAAAGAATGAGTTGAAGGGCACAACTTACAAGCCGTGCCGAGGTCAATATCATCCCCAGCATCACTATCGCTTCTTTCAGAAACGAGTGAAGATATGGTCGTCAAAACATCATCTCATTACTCCGTCCCTCAAACCGTTCACGATAGCTTAACAAGGACTTCATTGTTGAGATAGGCATCGCCATGCTCCCAGCTCTGCAACCACACCGGCCTAAGGTACAACCATGAAAAGAGTTCTTTGCAAGTACTGGTCATTAACCCATATAGATATCTCCAAAAGTCGTGCCGAATCCTCAAACGCGCGAGTTACATTCCCAATCAGCCCCGCAAAGTCAGCCAATGGCTCCAAAGAACCAAATAGAAGCGATGCCTCCGTACGGTTCGAACATGACTCCACCACCGATGCCTCAGATTCAACGACCATATTATAACAGTGCTCATATCCATCCAGTATTCTTTACCAGGTCTCTTCTCAGACCGCCGTTTCCTCTACCTCCCGGTGCTGCTATGAGCACCTTTGCGAATCCAGCAGCTTTCGGATACGTTGCTGAATCCGGACAAAGAAAGGATGCCGCTGGGCGGATGAAACTTTGAAGACTTTGTTATAGATCGGCTTCATAATGAACTATGTGGTCGGCTTCAGCCAGCGCCTTACAAGCCCAGGAACAAGCACATCACGATGAGCCCAATCTCCGTAACCATAGGATAAGGCCGAACTAAAGTACAAAATGTATGGCCAGCCGACTACATGCAATGCAAAGCAACAGAATTTGCTTGGGCAAGGAAACA
Source organism: Microthyrium microscopicum (assembly GCA_010405405.1). Lineage (NCBI taxonomy): Eukaryota > Fungi > Ascomycota > Dothideomycetes > Microthyriales > Microthyriaceae > Microthyrium > Microthyrium microscopicum. The sequence continues at coordinate 2,148,287 of MU004232.1, read as the reverse complement.
GTCTGAGAGCTCCCATGCCTCAGAATGCCCTCTGACACATCGAGTGGGCATATGTTGGTTGGATGCGTGATGTACAGTACGGGACATGCCGTCGCGGTAAGAATGTCAAACTTGTCAAAAATGAGCGAACAATTAGTACATACGCTATTTTCAAGCTAGCTACAGCTCAATCCAAAGTACTGGATTTTGCGGGGATACAAATGACATATGATTCCACGAGAACCAAACTGTCGGAAAATGAACGCAGATGGTTACCATTATCCGCACGATCCCCACTGCATCTGTCAAGCTCCCAAAGACTAAATTCAAATGATTTCTTTCTAGAAAGCAAGGTAGAAACAATTCACCGTTCAAAATGTCAACATCAGTTTCCGACAAAGTAATTGCAATCACCGGCGCTGCCTCTGGCCTTGGTCTTGCTACCGCCCATCTCCTCGCCTCACGCGGCGCTCTCCTTTCCCTCGCCGACCTAAACCTCGAAGCCCTCGAAAAGGCAGCAGCCGAAGTCTCTGCCAAAAGTGGAAACAAGAATATCATCAGCACCGCTCTCGATGTCCGTAACGTGCAGCAAGTAGACGACTGGGTGGCCGCGACCGTCAAGAAATTCGGACGCCTCGACAGCGCAGTCAACCTGGCCGGTGTGGTCAGCCCAGGCATTGCCAGAGACGGAGTGAAAGATATAACAGACAAGGATTGGAACTTTGTCATCGACATCAACCTGAACGGCGTCTTCCATTGTATGCGCGCGCAGCTGAGAGTCCTGGCAGACGGAGGTAGTATTGTTAATGCATCGAGCGTTGCTGGCATTGTCGGCACGCCAAATCACGCAGCATACGCGGCTTCAAAGCATGCTGTTATTGGGCTGACGAAGTCGGCGGCTAAAGAAGTTGGTACAAGGGGCATTAGAGTGAACGCGATTTGTCCGTGAGTGTTGATGCCCTATGTCACTTGGTCATCTGGGCAGTTGATGCTAACGATTTCAGTGGCTTTATTAAGACACCGATGACTATGGCGTCTGTAGATGCCCATGGTAAAGTCGGCTTGAACGAGAATACCAGTGGAGGTCTGGTCGCACAACAAGCTATACAAAGAGGCGGAGAAGCACATGAAGTTGCTAGCTTAGTAGCATTTCTGGTCGGAGATGAGTCAAAATATATCACCGGCACTTCGCATACAATTGATGGAGGATTGACCTGTTATCTAGGTAGAAAGTAGTCAGATTCTAAGTCTATCTATGTTATACTACCACCCCTCGTTGTAGCTCATTCCCAAGAGTTCAATATATCATATGGCGTCAGATATCCAACAGGTAAATCTCGACCAGGCTTATTTCACTCATCGTTTGGAGTCTATTTACATCCTGACCTTCTGATATTCTAGCACCCTCTCGTAGCGATTCAAGCGGCGCGGTTGATCAAGCCTTGAATCCCGGATGCGTCTCGAGTGGTTTCCTGAACTTGTCCGTTATTGACGAGTACGAATGTCGGCATGCCGCTGATATTGTATGCTGCTGCGATCTCCGAGTGCTCATCAGTGTTGACCTCGGCGAAAGCAAGATTTCCCGCATTGGTGTTCGCATGAGCGAGCTTCTGGAATTCGGAGTTCATGACGTTACTAGGTGCACTCCATGCCGCCCCAAAGTTGATTATGACATTGGTGTTCTCCTGCAAGATATTGTTGAGGTCGCCAGTGCTGCTGATGCGTTTGATTGTCATATTGGTGGAGTATGTATGACTTGCGGTAGAAGAATGATGAGAAGATGTGCTGAGTGAATAAGGAGTGGTATTTAACAATGGAGTGATCTGAACAGTTGGGCAGATGCTCAGCGTTAAAATCAGCGAGTTGAGTATTTAGTTTCTTAAGAGTATGATGCTTCATGAAGACGTTCATTCAAAGACTTATATACGCAGCTCTGAGGCCTATTTCCCAAGTCAGGTCATCATAGCCATTGGGTGTCTTGGGCGGCGTGGTAGCTGATAGTTTCATCTGGCGCCAAATAGCTTCAGTTGCCAGACTCTCAACGACATCGAGAGGAAAATAGGAGATCTCGACACTCGCGGATTCTGCCGTGGCTTGCTCATAGTTCAGAGCCAGCGCCTATTGAGATCCTCTGCCTCTTGCCGCTTGGAAGCATCGAAATCTAGCAAGCAGCAGGATTCGATTTATTGAAGGCTGAGCATCTGAACGTGTCAGCGCTTACTTTGTCGCCGCTCTAAATTCAAGTAGAAATTCAGATACAGCTTGAAGACGAGAGAACACTCCAGCTCAAGGTGCCGCCGCATCAAGGCATGATCGATGAGATCACATAAGTAAAGCAGGACATACCATACAGATCTCTTGTACATCAATGTATGGAATGGTACTGAATCGGGCCGGAGAGGAGAGCTTCGGCATTACGGGCCGATCCGCACACATGCACGTGGACTCGTGGAGAGCTCACGTTTGGAAAGCGGAACCTTTTCGGTCCCTCTCAACTGCTTCAATGTTGATTGTTTGTTGATCTTGATCTCCATCTTCGGTCTGGGCTGTTTTTCTTGAAGTTGCCTGTTGTATAACGGGTGAATCTTGCCTCACGAAACAACCTCCTAGTCATCGTCAGCAATCCTCCCGCCTGCTTTCATCCCTCCTCCATGCTCACCAAAACCACAAGTCATCCATCTACATTTCGTCGCAATATCATTCCACCTCGCTATCGTCGCCCCAAAATTGCAATCATGCTCGGGATTTCCCTTATCGTCCTCATATGGCACGTCCAGACTCTGCTCGCGAGGCATATTCCAGCTTCCAATGCAGACACGTACCTGGACTCGACCCACCAAACGCCAATCCAAGCTCCAGATCTTCCCAAGAAGCAGGATACTCTACCCGAGCCAGGTTTCTTCACGCTCAGCGCTCCTGTCCAGCTCGAAGCTCACATCATGTCCAAATGTCCTGATGCTCGCGATTGCATCCTTGATCAAGTTGTGCCTGCCATGTCTCAGCTGGACCCCAAAATCGTCAATTTCACACTATCATACATCGGAAAAGTCTCTGAGGGTGACGATGGTGTAGAGTGTATGCATGGACCTAACGAGTGCCTGGGAAACATTCTACAACTTTGTGCTGCCAAGCTGTATCCTGACCCAAAGCAATATCTCGGATTCACCTACTGCACCATGAAACAATACGACCTCATTCCACAGAGAAGCTTGATCCAAGAGTGTGCTGCAGAGTACGGAATAGCATTCAGTCGCTTGAATGATTGCGCCAGTAAAGATGATGGCGGCTACGGCATGCGTCTTTTGCGTGACAGTGTTGAGCGAACGAGAAAGGCTGGTGTCACCAAGAGTTGCACTGTAAGAACATTTCCAACTATAATAGCTTGCGATGACTAAAAGAACACAGGTCCGAGTCAACGAGACAATCTGGTGCGTTCGAGACGGCGGAGAATGGAAAGAATGCGATGGCGGCGCAGACCCCAAGGCTTTGGTAGACCACATCCAAGACCTTTACAACACGAAAAATGGAGTCAAATAGGGGTTGACTTTCATAGAGCGAGCGCTCATGACTTATATATTCAGTAAGGTTCTCCCACAACACAAACATCTTTCAAGGGGCCACTCATGTCGTTGCTTCCCAAGATATGCTATGTGATTCTATCATGACATCCATCAAAATCGGCGTTGGCCCTCATTCGCCCTGTCAGCGATCATGGCGGTCTATGATAAGCTTTACTAACACTATTCAGCTATTGCCTTTGTACTCGGGGTGCAAATAACCTTCGACCTGAGCCACAAATTCTTCCCTTCGAATTCTCGTTATCAGCATTTCTACTCATGGATCAATACCCACCGGCGCATCAACGCGCTATTTCCGCTATCTGGTTCTGTGGCGTGCACAACACTGTTCAGCACGTTTGTACAATACAACCCGTCGCTACTAGTGGTGACACTCATGATCAATACGCCTTTACACTACTTGATGTTCCTGGTGTCGCCTGAAGCATTCGGTGCACTTGACCGCAAGCTTTTTGGGGAAGATGTTTCAGTGCAGAAAAATATGTATCTGCGGGAGCTGGAGAAAGAGACCAAGATGCTGAAGGAAAAAGTTGAGGTGTTGAAGGGGAAGGCCAAGATGTCGATGGAGGAGACCAGCATGATGGAGATGCAGATCAAGAAATGGGAGGAGGAGACCAAGATGCTACGCAATACAGCCCCACTATCAGAAGAATTGCTTCGGGACTTGATAGAAAGGGTTCGGAGGGTGCGCGAAAGGTTTGGAATTGCGATGGAAGGAGTCTAGGCCTCATCAAGGGGATCGATTTCCTAAAACCAAATCTTGATGAGTTCCTCGCTGACAGCACTTGGGGTAAGGACACCACTCTCTGTTATGATACCTGAGATCAGGTCGGGAGGCTGGATTATTGGTTAGCAAGCATGAACTGCGGTCATTCTGTAATGGGGATATGCTTACTGTAAAATCAACGGCATGAGGGCCATTTGATAGCTTCCTCTTTCCTCTCGATGATTTTGTGAGATCCACTGTCTTTGCCAATTCATCCACGACCTTCTCATTTTCAACCTTGAACTCGACGACTTGCTGCTCGATAGGCAGATCGTACTGTCCAAGGGGAAACAAGCGCACAAATTTGTGACTCTCAGCCACAACATAGAATGGTATGCTATGCGCCTTGGCCAACAATCCAATCTGATACGTGCCGAGTCTGCTAATAGCACCTCCGTTCTCAACAACTCCCTCTGCGCCAACAATAACCATGTCGACCTGCGACAGCGAATATGCCACCGCACCTTCGCCAATAGTAGCCACTGGCACGCCCTGTGCTCTTAACGCATCCACAGTGTCACTCCCTTCCGGCCGAGCACCCGGCGTCTCGGATTGGCCCAACACATACACCACACGGAAACGTACAGCGGACCGGCTCGCCGACTCCTTAAGCAGCGCACCTACAACCCGCGATCCACCTGCCGTCAACACCGTACATCCATCTCTCACAAAGTTCTTGCCAAAGCCAGCAATGATATTGCGACTGTCCTTTGCGCGCTGTACGAACAGGCGCGCGTTGTTGATCAGGTGGCGTCGCAGCATGTCAAAGTCCGTCGAGCTGCCAGCCTGCCGCGTCTGCAGACTGCTGATGAGGTAGCGCTGAAAGAGATCTGTACCGGCGGAGAGAGATATGGGGTTTGGCACGGATGCGGTTAGCGTTTCGACGAGGGATTTGAGATATTCGAGAGTTTCGGAGATGGTGCTGGTGGGGTGGGCGGCGAGAGCGCGGACGAGGGATTCGATGGCGGCGACGGGCATTGTTAGGTCGGCGTCGGAACTGAGGAGGGCGTGGTAGGTTGCGACTATATCGAAGTTGGGTGAGGCGGTGGGCAGTGGGCCCGATGATTGTACTGTCATGTTGTTGGTTGTTGTGTGGGATTGGAATGCTGGTAAGCGCAAAGAGGGTGAAGTGGTGAGAGTGTGTCAATTTAATATGCTTGATTCTGAGCGATCAGTAGTCTAGAATAACAAGCTGGAGTGGTGATATGGTGAAACGGACGGTTGTCTGTGTGTGTTGTGAAGTTGAAGGTTGAGGTCTTGGAGGTGGTGAGAGCTGAGCTGGAGCAGTTTTCAGTTGAGTCATCTACTCTAAGATTTCACCATACACTAATAAGCCCCAATTCGATTTTTGTTCCTCAGCTTCGAATTGTTCTTATATATTAGTTGAATAATGCTATCTTGAAATTCATCATAACTTTTTCTGCTGCTAGCCTGCTACAGTTATTTTGCCAACAACATGCTCAGCTTGCTAACTGTTATAACTTCAAATTCATTTGGACATTCGATCTGAACTACTATACTCTGATTTCATCACCTAGTACTCACCTTTTAGGACTTGAGGATAGGAGTTACCATTCGAAGAGACATCGGAAAGACTCATCAGGAACGAAACGTTGTTACTCTACGTATACTCTACTCTAGTACGTAGCAAAAATTGCACAAACCTACTAGTACAGATATTAAACAAGGAGCTACATTTATTTGCACATCTCCTGCTTATTAGGCCTGGTTCCAAAACAAAGTCAGTCCATATTACGCTCACAATCATCATAAACTACAGTAGTTGACAAAGTTAGATATACATCCATGCTGTTAGGGAAAACTCATTATCATCTTGACAGCTTGCCCTGACTAAAACGAGGGTCCTGCCGAGATTTTGAATAATGCTTAGCTCATTGTTGTATGGATCTGACCTGGTCACTGAAGCAGAGCTTTGGTGGCCAGGGCGGATGATATTTCGTGGTGATAGCTGTCATGATCCTTTGAGTTTGTGACTAGCTTTTCTGTACTGTGACTCCATTCGATCTCATTTTTAAAAAGAGAAATCTATCGAAGGCGAATTTAGACGAAGCTGCATCATGACTGGAACTGAGATACATCTTACATGTACGAGTGCGAATGCGAACACGAGCCTGGCGCATGAAGTGATCAGACCATTGGAACGTGATTGGAATAAGGAAAAAAGTAAGCTAAAGTAAGTATTTGACATGCTTTCTGCCCATCAGATTTTTCTATTCCAGTTCGCTGTAAAAGTAGAAAATTCGCTGCTATGCATTCATTGCAAGAACATTACACCGTAGCTTTGCGTCAAGGTAGTATGTACTCGCTGTCGTTATCATTTGAGAGATAGATTCCAGTCTAACGTGCCAATCCAGGATCAACTGCTTGTGTCGAAGGACTCCTTCCCGCTTGAATCATCGCCTGCGGCCATATTATCGCCCACTGCCATTCTTGAGGCAGTAACGTCGATAACCCGCTTACCTCGCGCTCCGCCAGTCCCTGAAATACCCAGTGATCGTCCACCACTGCTGTCATTGCACAATAATTGGCCAGTATCGCAATCGCTCGCGGCCGTTGTTCCTCCACGAATTTGAGAAATGAGGGTGATGCGAGAAGGTCGAGATAAAGCAGTCGCCGAAAGGTGAGGTGGTAGTCATCGCGGCTTTGTATCCCAGCATACACGCCAGACATGTATTTGACCACTAATTCATAAGCGTCTTTTACTTCCGGGTCAAAGTCTGGCTCAGGATGGGCCTCCCAGTCCAAAAGCCGCAAGAATTGATCTGGAATTCCGACCTTATCGAGATCGTATTTGTTCCAATTCATCAATTCTTGGTCTTGTCGAAGCACCATATCTTTCAGAACAATTGGCATTATAGGCTTGATTGTATATGCCATCTGACATATACCTCTCATCATATGGAGCCATCGCATTGGCGGACTATATCCTTCCTCTGCCCGTGTTTCTTCTCGACAAAGTGCCAATGCCTGGATTGAAAGAACTGTCGTAGTAAGCCAAAGCGCGTTGGCATTTTCCTGGTTGATGTTGGACAGAGCTTCTCGTTGTTGTTTAGCTGCAATATTAAAATAAATCCGATGGGCACTCGCTGGTGCCACTGGGAGTCTGGGAACTGGTATCGGTTTCGGTTCAGGTTCCCTCGCGATGATGCTGGATATTGGTGGTGGTGAATTCGGTGGTACCCGGGAAGAATAATCCATGTGAAGAGCGGAGAGAGAGAACAAAGAGTTGAGCAAGAATGGGTACTCCAAGGCCATACCCATTATATGGCTGTTTTTCGTTGCCGTACTTGGTTCATCCTTGGCTGATGGAAAGCCTTCTATGACAACAGAAGTGAACCAGAAGAAGAGACGAAGTTCCAAATTTCGTCGAGTTTCAGCATCCAGAAGGATTTCTTCGTCAATGTCGTCAACGTTGATTTTGGGGTGCATATTCAATCCAGCGAAAGCACTTGGGGCTGGATTAGGCGCCCTTGATCGTCGTCTTGGAGGTGACCGGCTTCCTGGAGAGTCTTTGCTTGGGTATTCGCAACTTACTCCGTGACGTTTGCAATTGGTACATGTAGGATGTATCTCGTCACATTTTACTCTCCGCTTTTTGCACATTCGACATCCATTCCGGGATTTGGTATGATGCAGACGAGGCGCCATGTTGGTGTGGAAGCTGCGGGCTGCCAACGATCCTCGGATGCCAGCGGAGTATAACTTGGTAAGTTGGAAGTCAGGACAAAACCGGTGAATACAAGGTCAATCAGTCCATAAATGTTGAAAGTGGACCAGACTAATGGCAGCTGAAGTTGGCCAACAGAAGTCTCAGATGCAATATAGAAGCTATATCACGTGGGAATGACTCTGATCAATTGATACTTCTAACTGGCTCAATTGTTCATGATGAGGTTTGATACGATAGAGTGTAAGTAATTTGCAAAGGAAGATGTGGCTTAGATAATCTAACAAAGATGTCTAGTAGCCAAGACCAAAAGATGATGGAGTCGGAAAGAAATCCCGTCGCGTTTGAGTTGATACAGAACAAGATGTTGGTAGTGTGGTGGCTTGGATCCGTGCTTTCAAAAGAGGCGCCGGCCCTCGATCCTGACAGGTCAGAGTAGATGATATCTGGGGTAACTTGTTACAAGCACTACTCTATTGTTCAAGTAACAGGTAATTTCGAGAGTAATTCAGGTAGGGGCGGTAGGGCACCTGGCAGATGAAGCATATATCGCAATAACCCTGAGATAATGCCCCACATTGAATTGATGAATGAATGGAGAATATTCCTGGCAAGCAAATCGGCGGCCAAGAAATAGAAACGCATACAGGATACTCTATTGCGGAATCGTCGTGTAATCGCACCAATGCGTAGGCTTCATATTCGCGCGTATCTTCGCAATAATTCCGAATTCGAGCGATCTGTCGCTGCTACTAAACATGATCAATTGGACTGTTGTACGGCTCTACTAGTACGTAAGGTAGTCAACTGGTACACTCGAAAATCCGGCCCAATACGGAGCTCAAATTAGCGATGGATATAAATTTGGAGTTTGAGTTATGTAGTATTGCATTCCGGTTTTGGGAAACGACTTTTGGGGGCAGGAGTTTAGTGCTGCCGATAACGTAAAACTGGTTGTAATCAAAACTTTGTTAAGAGACACTGTGCAGGTTTATATTCCAGATGTGGCTATCAATTCAAAAGTATCTCTGTACTAGTAGGAGAAGAGAATGTATTCAGGTGCTTCTGGTTTCCTATTCTCCACTGAATTGGCAACATGGAATTACGTGGAATTGTCGAAATGAATGTTGGTTTGAAAAACTGCGTGAGAGTGGATGTTCTCTGGCAGGCACAATTTGAGATGTTTAGGTAGCATCTCGACTTGAGGAGAAAATCCAACTCTTCCCACAGTATGCTAAGATACTGATCCAAAATATCTCATATGTCACGGATATCTTATACAGGCAAATCGTATCCAGAAAAACCGAACGACTTACAACCTAAGGTATGAACGGTGTAAATTAGATCTTACCATGCAGTGACCAGAATACTCTTAGACCCCATATGATACAAATCTGCCATTCGTGACTCTGCCAGTCTGAACTTGAAAACTACTACTTTCGAGAGTCAGTAATGGAATGCACCATGGGACCATTATCGATTGAAGTTACGGACTCTTGTCGTATATGATTATCGTTTCCATGCTCACTTGTCTTTTGACATCAGCAGCTCCATTCAGACTGCAGAGTACGAATCTGTTGATGTAGAGTATATCCCGATTACCATCTTAAGCTTCCATTACCCCCCAATCTTTTTCTTTACAGTTTCCGCTTCTCATGTAAATACCTCCAGTACTTGAAAAAATGAAGAAGTACATCAGTGTATGACATAAACCAGATTCCAAGTTTGCTGAAATCGCGCACCGCCCAAGAAGCTTGATTCTCGTATGGTTCACTCTTATCATCAGCTAACTTTCTCCTCTCCTCTCAACCCCGGCCATTTCGCCTTTCTGTGAACCATTAAAGGGCTCAAAAATAGACTACCTGTAGTAACCTTAGAAGCGGAGGGCAAAAAGCTTTTGAGGTTCCGTAATCAGACATCAAAAAAGAAACATTGCGCCGACGCCTGCAGGATTTGAACCTGCGCTCCCGAAGGAAATAGATGAATAATAAGTTCTAGTCTATCGCTATAACCACTCAGCCAAAGCGCCTTAAGTTTCGGTCACAATTCAGCCGACCGAATATATATAATACAGACTTTGTGACCGTTTTCTATTGTCTTTCTCGCCATTTTGGGATCATACCCTACAGCAATCGTACGTTCAGAAATTTGCTACGCCTCAAACATTGATGGGAATGAAGAGCGAAAGCAGACTGTTCTGAAAGCACCCTACCAGAAGCTAGAGTAAATAGAACCAGCGCAATCAAAGGCTATCACAATTGAACATTTCATGATTCAAAACTGGTCGACTCTGGATTTCAAATTTGTCTCGAAGTTTATAGTTATAATCTCTGCTCAATCTCCTCATCAAGTTATGGGATTTTTCGCCGTGTCTGATAGCCAGAGAGAAGACATTGATTCCAACCATGTTTTCTTTTTTCAAGTTGTATTGTTCGAAAGGTGGAGGCCGGAGGTTTTGACAGGTTGCTCAGGAGTCAGCTACAAGCCTCCATCTGGATTCCTGGAAAAAAAATTGGTCGCGTGAGCCTGCACTCTCTTCAATTGTTTCCTCTCCAAGTCCTCCCAACCTAACTCATCATGTCCGACTCGACAACAGGCTCGAGGCCAACTTCGAGCGTCTGGGACAAGACCTTCCTAATCGCAATCTTTGGTCTATTCTCAACCGGCATGCTTCTCACCATCGGTCATTTTTCTGCTGTTCAAGAGAAGCCCGACACGCCAGCCAACGACCTTGACTTAGGAAATCCTTTGGACGACGATGAATAAGATTTCTTGTACCAATAACCAACAGTCTGATTGCAACCGTTTGGCAAAAAAGGTCAACACCGACAATGGAAGCTCCGTCAAAAGCTCTACCTGTAAGCTTTGCGTACCTGTCACGGTGCTGTGTACCGCCAGGCACAAGCTGACTTTGGAGCTCCAACACTCCCAAAGCTTGATGCCGTCTAGCCCGCATTAAACCCCACGACTTGCAACCAAATCCTCCCACTCCCGTCCATCTCCACCCTAAATACCAGACTCTTCCCGCCGTCTCCCAATATTCTCCCTTCGCCATGAACGTTGATCCCATCACCAACGCCGCCCTCCCCGCCGACGCAATCCAACGCGTCCTCTACCTCGCACCAGCTGTCCACATCTACCGCATCCCTCCCCCCTCCGCCCCGCGCTACCTGACCGCCGCAAACTGGACCACCAATCCAGCAGACCACATATTCACCGCCCGTCTGCGGCTGGTCGAGACGGCGATACCAAAGGGCGATGGCGAAAGCGTGAGCGCTACGATACTGCTGGAAGATGCGTCCTCGGGCGAGCTCTTTGCTGCTGCGCCGTACAACCATGCTAGTGTGGTGGAACAAGCTACTGATAGTAGCCGTTTCTTTGCCATTCGCGTGGTAGGCGAGGGCGGGATGAAGGCAACGCTTGGACTTGGGTATGAGCAGCGACCGGATGCGTTTGACTTTAGCATAGCGCTACAGGATGTGCGGAGAGTCTTGGGCTTTGAAGCTCCTGGAGGCAAGACTGCCAGCGTCAAGGCGGCTGAGGCAAAGAAGGCTGAGACGGAGGCCAAGCGCGATCTCAGTCTGAAGGATGGCGAGATGATCACTATCAAGATTGGCGGTAAAGGCAGAAAGAGCGCTGCTGGTGCTGAGGATAGTCTGAGTGCTGGAGGGAATCCGTTTGCTATTGCGCCTCCGCCAGGAGGACCTTCAGGCCACAAAAGAGGAGCAAGTGGCTCTGTGCCGGTGTTAGCACCTCCGCCGGAAACGAAGGCTTCCGGACAGATGACGGCGGAAGAATTGGGTTTTGATGATGGAGAATTCGGGGAGTTTCAATGAGGAAAAGCATACGAGACTGTGCTGAATAATACAATGACTGCATTGCATTACGGTGTATAGAGCCTGGATACTCATGTATCTATGACGCTGAAAATCAAACAATCAGTGTGATGACAGAGAGCTTTCTCATCTCTTTTTCACATCCCTCATCCATCAATTCCTCGTTAGTCGTTTCGTCTTTAGCGGTGCTATTGCTCTACAAGCGCAACACGCTACTGGTACTGTTGATACCATCAAACAAGCAGATATTGTCAACCGGCACATACTGCTTGGTTACCACTTTGATAACCTCCTGGGCAATGAGGCCACCTCCCAGGGACGATATGTTGTGTAGTTCGCCTCCACCGGCTCTGGCACTACAATGTATTAGTTGATATTCAATCGAGGCAATCTCAACTTACAGCTCGGCGCATAGCTTTCCAACCCGAGTCTTGGCCTTTTCCACGTCTTCACTGCTTTTCTTACCAGCCTGGCTGAGAAGATCGCCAATGATAGAGTTGGCATATTTCGTCATAATTGTGGCATCTTCTTTGATTGCTTCAATGCCAGGTGCGATTTGCTTCTCGTCATACAGCTTGTCATATGCTAAGAATGCCACATATAGCAGGAAGTGAGAGGTTTCGTCTGTTAACAACATGGCTGCGGAAGACGCTTTGTCTGACCAGTCCAGTGTGGTACTGGCAGCTGAAATGTGTAACGGGCTTCCTCTGATAAGTTTGATGTGCGCTGCGTTCTTGCAGAATGCCTCAACCTCACTACTCTCGATCTGCTTGGTGCGGCCAAGCTTGATCTCTAGCGATTGCACTTCTTTAAAGACTTCGGCAATATCCTGTCGAGCTTTTGATTTGTAGACATTCTGCAATTCGATGTAGTCCGAGGATCGGGCTTTCATGTCAGGTACAGCACCGGGTAGAGGAAGCACTCCATTTTTCGTGTAGAATGTTGAGATTGCATGTGCGATGACCCAAAAGTTGGCGGACTGAGCGCTGAGATTTGCACACTCCTCCGCTTGAAATACCCCCTTCACTGAGGAGTTTGGGGTTGGTTCGTTCAGATTCTTGAGCACCGCCGCTACAGCTTGCTCATAATTCTCTTCGCCTCCTTCTGGATTGTTACGCCGCATTGCGCTGTTCACCAACTTCTTGAACTCATTCTTCTCTTGATAGTTTGCAGGAGATTTACCATCATGACTCTTCTGCCAATCGCCCAGGTAGTGTAGTAGTAGCAGAAGGTATGGCACGTGTCCGTGGTCGTGATGATCCATCGCATCTAAGCCCTTCGTTTTGTTTTGCGCATATTCGATCAAGTAAGGCCAGGGTTTAAGGAGTCGTAGATCGGTTGTTGTAACAGGGTCAGGATGAGTATCGACGATTGGGAAAGCATGTGGAAGCTGTATTGAGAAATGTACGTAAAATCCAACTGAATGCATGTAGAATAGAGGCACGCCAGACGAATCGCAATGTTCTGATAGCTGGGAGAGGAGTTTGGACTCGAGAGGCGACGCGACGAGGATGATGGAGAATGGTTGAAGCGCATCAGGTTTGCTTAGGAATTTGCTGGCAGTCTACCTGGTTAGCAAACATCACTGAGTTGGGTACTCAATCAGTACCTGGGAGTTGAAATCAACCTGAACATCAGGATTAAGCTCTTGCAAAGACTTGCAAGTTTCTTGGGCGCGAGACTTTCCCAGACTTTGCTCGTCTAAGAAGAAATTGACACCCAGATCTTTCTCTTCCACAACAGCTGAATCAAGTATAGTGAAATGTCCCATACCTGGCAGAACCAGATTTTTGAGCGCTTCGACACCAATAACTCCAGGGCCAGAGTTTATGAGCAGTAGATGTGCATCTTCCAGAGCCGCTTGGCCGCTTGCTGCCCAGAGACGGAGCTGTCGGTCGTACTTCTTCTCTTTGGCAGTGGGTCCTTGAAGGACGGGAGGCGTGGTAGTCATGGCTAGGGAAGTATTCAAATAGCGGTGGCTTGGACAACTACAAAGGAAAGAAATGCAAAACGCGCGACCAGAATTGGGGTATATGGAGATAGCAGAATTGAGAATAGTTGTAGAAGTATGAAGCTACAGACCTGCTTTAGACTTTGGAGAGCAAGAGGCAAGCTGTTTGGCAGCAGCGATCCCCGCAGCTGCCTAGGTAAGGGACCCACTTCAGCCTTGCCAAGCTCATTTTCAGCCTTGTTAGCTGGTTACATCTCTTCAAGCGAAATCAATGGTCGAGGAGAATATTATAATTAGATCTGGCTATTTAGCCGTAGACTGTTTCGCTTCTTTAATCCATACATGCAAACGTCAGCATAATGTGTACCCACACCTCAAAGTGTGTCAATTTGACCCAACAGCCACTGTACTTGCTTGTATGCAATATATGGTGCGTATTCTGGACCCATATGACCGGTTTTGAAGCTTTCTGTCCATAGAAGACCTCTTTCTTGATGCTGAACTCCACCTGACGATCCATCGGGGAGCAGAACTGGTGTTGCAGGTTTGCTCTGGAATCCAAGATCTCCATTCCATGTCATGTTTTGAATAGCCAGCAATGTTCCGTTCGTAATGATGATCATATCGTAGTCTCCGTTACCGACAATAACGCGGTTAGTAGCCTCTAGAACTTGGGGAAGCACTTTCTGAATCGAATCAGCGGAAAGATCTCCTTCTCCTTCTGGGCCTCGGCCATATCCGCCAACAAAGACATTGTTGTTAGAACACTCTGTCCATGTTGTAGTTGACGGAGCATGGAAAGCGGCCTTGACATCTGCCCGATTGAAGTATGGGTTGTCACCTAGCTGATCGACTGGTGTTGGACATGTTTGATTAACATCATAGACATTGAAGCATTCGTTGATGTTGCTGATTTCGTTATAAGCTGTATTGAACAGTCCGCAACCACTTTTTGAAGCTGCAATTGCTGGTTGCTTCTTTGGTGGTGGGAATTGCAGGTAGGTATCGATATATGTGTCATAGCCGCAACTCTTGTGGGATTTCTCCAACGAAGACATTTGCGATGCTGAGAACGGAAAGAACTGCTGATTTGCCTTGATGAAAGGAACTACTACAGTGTCTTCTTGAACTGTATCATACTGTCCTATACAAGGATCATACATCATTGAGCCTATATTACAAGAATTAGCTCAGTGGTCGCATAAAACATTCTCGTCTTGACCATACCTCCAAGATCAAAGTAATTCTTGTCCTTTTGATTGAGGACTGCTGCGGAGACATATGGCACATATCTTCCAGCATAACTTTCACCAGTAACATAAATCTTGTAGTTTTCGATTCCAAAAGTGGTTTCAAAATTCTTGAGAAATCCTACGAAATCAGAAGAAACTTGCTCTTCAGTAGTAGCAGTAGGTGTTCCTATAGATGTCAGTGTAAGGTCAAGCAAAAGAAAGAGCATATTTACCTTTGTTGAAACCAACACCTATTGGGTGCTCAACCCAGAGCATGTTGGTCAGATTTGTCCATGCATAAGGGTTCTCAAATGGAGCGTCGTATCCTGGTGGCCAGACGAATCTTCCATTTTCTTGAAAGAATCCCTCAAGTGATGAACATCCCGGCCCTCCATTCAGCCAAATCGTTAATGTCTTGTCGTTGGGATTCACGACATTTGGCTGGAACACGAAGAAAACCTCCTTGGAAGTGTCACCAGATTTAACTGGTATGAGACCAGAATACATTTCGCCAATATCAAATGAAAAGTCCGGCATAGATTTTACTTGAAAAGCTGATCGTTGTTAGTCTCAATGGGTTAATCAATGTGTCTCAACATACCAGAAGTTGCATTGCTAAGGTATTTGAATTGTGTCGACTGTTGCTTAGCTTGTGGCTCCCTTTCTAGCAATTGTTTCACTTTTGATGGTCCACCTTTTGGTCTCCGGTTGATATCGCCAAAACGGCCAAAAGGGGAAGCAAGCACTCCATTGCTGACCAGAAGGGAGAGCAGCACGCTGTACAGTGTGTTTTGAAGCAGCATCTTTGATGTTTGTAAATCCAACTTCTGACCAGCTCTTTTGTTCAATCAAGCCGGAGAAGCTTGTATTTAAACTTGACAATCATAATTCGATGAGGAGCCTATTCGACCGGAGACCTGGAATGCTACCACACCTAGGATACACAATGGAGCTTCCCAAATCTCTGAATGACCAGATAAGACACGCCAAATGCCTACATTCAGCCACGCGTTATTTCGAAATAGGCGGGTGATTGTCCAATGGAGTCCCGTGCATGATGACTGTCTTTTTAGTTTCAAGACAAGTTCCCAGATGCTAGGCATAATGTTGCGCGATTCTCTACTCATGTCTATTGATATAAGGTTATGAACCTGCCCAATCGAGGTAGATCCCAACAGGGGTAATTGCAAGATGACATTCGCGGATTCGCCAGGCGGGAGATCTGCCTTAACGCCCCTGATGACGAGCCGCCAAATTGACCAACCAGAAATAGTGGGAAGGTGTACTACTTGGAGTGCTCGATTCAGGGAGTGTAGCATCCAAGTCCAAATCAGGTGGGAGGTTTGGTCGAGGGATCAACACATCTCGAGTCGAGGAATGGAACCAGACCGCATGGTTGGTTCGGGAGAAACCAACTAAACAAGATTAGACCCACTTGAACAGCTCGCTGGCTGCGAATCAGAACGTTTTGCAAAATGTTCCTTTTCTTAGTCTTCTTTTTAGAAAAAATTAAAGTTCGCCACGATTGAACCGCCTGTCAAGCCTGTGTCATTATGAAGGTTGCAGTGCAATTACTTCTTTCCTTGACCTGATTTCAACATTTTGTTTTCAAGCAGCTAACAAGACGCCTGTCATTAAATTATTTGGAGCTATGTTACTATCCTATGTATCGAATTGCTCCTGAAAGAACCACATCGCGATCATTCAACGCCGTAATTTTGAAGGACCGCATGACCGTTGGCAAGCACGTAGTGGTGTTGGTCCTGCAGCATTCACAACTGGCCGAGCACCCTCCACTTTGCTCCCTTTGACCAAAATCGGGATGACTTGACCGGTCGCCATCGGGAAGTTAGGATTGGGATGACCAGCGATACGCAGAATAGCATGAATTGTCCCCGCATGCGCAGTGACTGACACATATGTCTCCGAACTTTGCCAAACAGAGTTCAAAAAGTCTGTCACTCGAACTGTGAAAGCTTGTTCTGACTCTGACATGCCTGGCTTATACATCGCATCCTGTTCTGGCATATCAGCTGGATATGAGTGAAGGGGAAACAGAGGTTGTAATTCGCTTTTCGCTCTTCTCCAGTTACAACTGCAACCGTCCATGATTTCACGAATTCGCTGGTAATCGAGTTAGTTATGGCGCACCAAGGTTATATGATTGTCAAGAACACTCACTTCATCCACAATTATCTTTTTGCTCCCTAGTGCTGGCAAACCGGCAAATGTGATGTTGGACGTTTGCAAACATCTTGCAAGTGAACTGGAATAGAACTTTTCTGGGGCCGGGATTTTGTCCATATCCGTTGCTGTAGTCCAGAAGTCGCGAGCGCGTTCTGCTTGCTGAACGCCAGTCAGGGTCAGAGATGCATCTGCCCAAGTGATATTGCCGCTGCCTTCTTGTGTCTGCCAGTAGCACTGTTCATGGTTAATATGTATGGGTGTGGACTCCATATGTAATCCTTACTCTAAAACATTCCTGGTCAAACAACTTTGGCGCGATATTATGATAGCCTTCGCCATGACGACCCAGATATAAGACTTTGTATTGTTCGGATGAACCACTAATCTGGTTGAGGTGCTGGACGTAGTAGGCAAATCGATCCCACTCCGCAGTCGAGGATGTCGGGTCGTGTATCTGATCAGTTTCGTAGGATCGTTTTAGCAAGCCTAGATAGTCATCGGCCTGCACAAGTTAGTTTGGATAATTGCCTAACTCGTCGCGCTTCAGGGACGTACAAAATCTGGCGGATTGGCATTGACTGAAGGATATTCCTGGACAAATAGTCCCAGCTTGTCAGTGCTAAACTTCCAATAGGCCGCCGACACCAGGTTCAGCTGTAAGAACAGCGAGACAAGCGCAAACCTCATTGTGCTGAATTTGAGTCGACGTCGCGCAAAGTTGTGAGAAGAAACGATTGCTTCACCAGTACGGTAGACGATGTAGTCTATACTTTAATGGTCTCGCTTTCTATCAATGCTTACGACATGAATAAATTGCTGCCCATGGCACTAAAGACATTTGACAATAGCCAATGACAGACATTGTGAAAATTAAATCAGTGCTCAGACTCTGGAAGGTTTGCTGTAGGGCGTTAGTTTCTTAAAGAACTAGATTATCTTCAGGGGTTTGTTGTATAGATTGAGTGTTAATCCTAGTCTTAAATCCTCACTAGCAACATAGATATATATTCAAGTTTTAAAACTCCTGAATTAGCCGAAACCGTTCGATCTTGTAGGCGTAATTGTCTTTTTTTAGCGACTTGGAGTTACAGAGTGAGTTCGTACTTAGTGCAGACCACTTCTCTATAGAACTACCAACCTGTGAGATCTGTACTTTGGTTTCTCCTCAGGTTTCCCTATTTTCGTCTCACGTCGCGTGGTGTCTGATTAACACGAAACAACAACTTGCGCACAATTTCAATCAACCATAAGGAGCAGCGAGCATAAAGCTATCAACAAAATGGCACGATGTAAGGAACGTTTGAGTAAGTGTAAGCTATAAGTCAACATTACTACTCTGCTGCTAGATATCTTCACCCATCTGGTAGATGTGTAGAGTCTGAAGGTTTCTGCCCATCTTTTCAGTATCTTTCCCCTTGAACCTCGCCGCCCTGATCATATAGTTCCTCGGATGTCATGAAGTAATTCTTCTAAACCCAGTGATCCGAAATGTGAACCACGAGATCGTTGTGATCAGTTTGGAAGACACCATTTGAACCGCCTTTGTTTCCACACTTGTCAATGATATGAGTCATTGCGTTTGCGACATCATTACATAGAGCCACTGTTGTTCCAGGTCCGCCGTTGTCAGACCATCCACGCCCAGAGACGTAAGCACCCTCGATTTGACAGAAAGTACCGGCGCCTAAAATATGTAAGCAAAGATCCATTGTCTAGTCAGTGCCATTCTTACCAGGTTTTCCGCTTCCAGTGGCAAAGCACTGTTGTCCCCTCATTCTCGTGTTAACGTCGCTGAGCAATCTCAAGCAGCCGACAATGCCATCGTTGTTCAGATTGTTCTCGTTGCAGCGAACCACGTATCTATCAGCGGTGCTAGTAGTATTCCGACGAATGATGGAGCTTTCGGCAATGTCTGCAATCGAGACCGACTTGGGCTGAGTTGGCAAGACGATACCGACTGAGACTCCGACAAGTCCGAAAGCAATTGACAAGATGTTGCCGAGATGCATTTTGGTGAGTTTGGAAGAAGAGTAGACAGGTATTGTATCTTGTTGAAGAACTCTGGTGATGGAGTTGTCAAAGACTTTGTAAATTGTGTTTGTTGGATCTGGACGTCCGGAAGATCAATAGCAGAGGATTAATTGAACCTTTATACTACTCTACAGCAATTTCACTGCTGTTCACGAAAATCACATTGCCCCGTGGCATCATTGATACAGTGAAAGCATAGGGAGAAACGGTTTATTGGTTTCACTATCATCGCAGTCAAGAACACTAGAAACTTGTAGTCGCTCCCCCGTGGCCGTCGCCGCGTCTTGCTCCGTTCGTTAAGCACAGTCATCGAGGGAAAGTGAACAGTTCAAATTGGATGAGATTGTAGATACTTGTATTCTAGCAAATGATTATAGTCACTCTGGCCAGATTTTTTTGCGAGCTCTGTCATATGTCCTTTCTCCCTAATTTTGAGTCAAAAATCTAAGGGGTTGTAGTGTAATTGGTAACACGCCCAGGACATTGGCTGACGCTGAATCCTTTTCCCTGCTGCTCCCAGGCCAGTGGTACTGCGGGTTCGAATTTCGCCAGCTCCATCATCTTTTTTTGCTTTTACTTGTCCTATAATCAAATGTGTCATCCCTCGCATTGTAAATTTAATGCTCACAATTTTTTAATCCAGTTGGCAGTGTGAAATAGTACCATAAGCAGCTGGTTATCACGCCTTTTAAGAACTATCATGTAGAACACTTGAGTAGAAGCTCCTACTCTTACATTCCATTACCATATTCACAGATAGACTTGATTTTTCAGGGCTTTCGCCTGTACAACACGGTATTTTGCTACTCAGTGCTAGGAAGCTATTGTTCATATTGACAAGAATGAGTGAGTTAAAAACATACGAGCATGTGAGCGAGACAAATGGCATTTAACTGATAGACAAAATATTTGGCATGCCCCCACCGACTTCGATAAATCCCACACGCTCTGGTATCGGGTGTTTTATATACCATATAGGGCGTTTGGACTCGGGAGTTCTGTTAAATTCAAAGGAAAATATAACACCTCTCAATTAGAAGCGTTCATGGGAGCCAGCGAAGTTGATGGGAGAACGCCAGTTAATTTGTCATGCGGTTGGGCCTTGTCGAGTTGACCACAATTACGGAATATTACCATGAATAGAAGAATGGTGCTGTGACTTCGTTTTGAACCTAGGAAGTCATAAAAACTCCAACACCTTTGATGGCAAAAGGAGCATAGGTTTGATGGGAGTGCGCCACCAATTTTGTGGTCCATTATGACTGTAGTTGGAACTATCCATTCAGCCAATTAAAAATTGGTACCTTGTTCATTTTAGGGACAATAGGAACCCAAAGAACTAGATCGCCGCTAAATCAGTAAATGCCCGGAGTTTTAAGACTGGTTGATTAATCGAATTCCACTCAAAGTTAGCCTAATATCTACTTGTAAAATTCTTCTCCATTTGAATGATTGTTCGCCGCGCTTAGATGTTGTTTATGACACTTTTCGGTGTCTCGAGGATCCGAGCAAAGGAATATCCACAAGTGGTTTGATTCGCTCGGCTGTCGATCGCACGCCAGCCTCTGCACGCGACTGTCGCAGCATTTGCCTGTCACGCTTGGCCAGATTTGGTGGTTCATGACTCTTATCTGATACTCTCTTTCATCCTACCGTAAAAAGCTAACAAGATGTCAACAAGCTCTGGGGCGCTAGAGAGGCGTTTTTAGGCTGGTTTCTATAGAAATGCCTCCTATAGTAATTTTGTAGTAATCCGTTTTTAGAACGCTAAAAACTATAATAGCGTTCCTATCCTTAAACCTATTAAATACTTAAAATTAAAGCTATATAACTATATCTTATTAGCATAAAATAGCAAAATTAGAAAGTTATAGTATTATATATAAGTAATAGTTTTAAAGCGTATTTTTAATACTAATATAGAGTAGATGTTACTTACGATTTTTATCGTTTATCTATATTTGCTATAGGCTAAGAATACTACTTAATTTAATGTCTAATTACTAATTTAAGTAGTCCTATTAATAATAGAATATTACTATTAAATGCTAAAGATAGACATTTTAGCTAGGTTCTTTAATAAGATAGGGCTTAAATTAAGGAAGCTCTAGATACTAGAATACTAATATTAATATTAGTAACTTAGAGGTAGTCTAATACTAAAATTTGCTAGGATTTAACTCTTTGTATTTATTAAGTAATCTATTTTAGAGGAGGCTATTAGTAGGCTTAATTACTTATTAATTTTAATAAAGATAGTAGTAATATTATTTAAAATCCTTTAGTAAGAGGATCTAGTAATTAGGCTAAGAGTTAGGCTGAGGGTTAGGCTAAGAGTTAGGGTATAGTAGGATAATTAGCAACGATGTAGGTATTAGGTCGTTTATATATAAATTTTGCTATATATCTTCTATTAATTTAATAAAGGATAAATTAATTATAGCTTTATCTTCGTTAATAGGTAGAAGAATATAATTATTAGCTTTTTCTTTATTATAGTATTCTATATTATTTTTATTACTAATATCTTTAGCTTCTATATTAGGATTATTAATCTTCTCTTATTGTTTATTAACCCTAGCCCTAAGAATATTAATAGATTCTTACTTTACTGCGCGCTAGTTTAAGAGGTCTAATAGTATTATTAAATCTTTAATGCTAATATTGTTTTTCTCGTTTCAAATAATAACGTTTTTAGGTATAGTATTTAAACTAGTAATAGTAAAAGATTATCTAATTATTAAAGAATTCTTAAAGTAAAGTAGTTACTAGGCCTTTACTATAATATGCGTTATAAATACTTAATATTAAGATATATTCTAGTTAAGGAAGTCTAAATCTTTAATATTTATATCTTTAAAGCGCTCTTATTAAAAGAATATAGGGGCCTATAGGTCCTAAAAGTCCTTAACGAGTTATTTAAATAGCTTGTTTACGCTAACATTAAGTAGTTAGATTTTGAATATATAATTAGGAAGAATAATAGTAATAATAATATTATAGTCTTTATACTATTACTTAATAGTAGTTATTTTATAAGTAGAGAAGGCGTCTATAATAAAAATAGAAAGATTAGAAGTAGATGTTATAGATATTAAAGAGGTAGAAGATATTAAAGATATTATAGTAAGGCTAGATTTTAGTAGAGATATTGTTAAATTAAGCTCTAGATCTTATAGTTAGTACTAAAATATTTCTATTTTAAGAAGGTATAAGAGAAGAATTACTTAAGATAGAAGGAGATGGAATATCTTTAGACTATTTAGACCTCTCTATAGGCCCTTTAGGCCCCTCTATTGCTATATCTAATTCTTTAAGATAATAGTATTCTAACTACTACTTTATAATATCCTTATTATTCTACGCTGTCTTATTATATTTAATAAATATCTCTTAGTTATAGAATGCGCCCTTAGTCTTTAAGATATAACCTTTATCTTTATTAGTAGTACTATAAAAGATAATTAGTAGTAGGATTTAAAGCATGCTATTAGTAGTAATAGATAATATAATTATTATTTAATATTTATTATCTTTATCTTTATAAGTATAAATCGTAATTATTTAGGATCCTATATTTACTAAAGTATACTTATTAAAGTTATAAAAAGGTATTAGCGTTTTATTTATATTAGTAATTTAACTAGAAAGTACTACTACTATTAATTCTTTATCTAATAATATATTAATATTTAATTAAATACTACTAGCTAGCGCTATAGCCTTATAGGTAGTAAGCTTTATAAATTTAATAAGATTAGCGTATATAGGAACCTAACTATTAGGTAGTTTCTAAGCTATATAGGTTGCCTTTCTTTACGCAATTTTAAAGCGCTTTATATAATTATGAAGCTAGCTCTTTAAGAATTAATAAGTCGCTAGTATCTCTTAAGCCTTAATTTTAGTAGTATAAATATAAGAATATAACGCTATAGCCTTCTAAAGTAGTTAATAAGTATCTATAGACTTCTTCTTATCTTACTCTTAATAATACTATATATAAATAGTATCTTTAAGTCTAGAGAAGTGCTTCCTTTATATATCTAGACGCTTAACTTAATAGCTTATATATAGAATTAATTATAATAATAAGCGCTAATACTATTATTAAGTTACTATTTAATTATTTATTATTGTAAGGATTCCTTACTAAAGTATAATAGCTTTAGTATTAAGCTAGATCTTAAATAAAGATCTAGTAGCGCTAGTCCTAATTAAGACTAGCGTCTCTAAGGATCTTCTAAGTATTACCCTCTTCTTTCCTTAGCGTAGATTCTACTCTACTTCTCTTTTTTCCTTTATATGCTAGATTGTTAAATATTATCTATTCTTTACTTAATTATATACCTATTAGATCTTTATATAATCTAGCGTACCTATTAAACTTAAAAATTAACTTTAAAATTATTTATATATTTATCTTTAGGGATTAGCGCTCTTAGATTTTAAGACCTATACTTAAGAGATAGCTTACGCGTATTCTTACTTATAGACTCCTTAATATAGTTAAGTAGCATATCTTTACTACCTTCTAAAATATTAATTAATTATCTTTAATAAGGTGTTTGACGTAAATACCTAGATCTTATAGTAGTCTAAGCTCTTAGAACCTCTCTACTTAGCTACGTGTACTATAGAACCTTTGCCCTTTTACTTCTCTTTATACTACTAACCTATATTCTAATTACCCTTAATCTATTAACTTATTTATCCTTAGTGATTAAGAAATTATCTAATCGTTATTACTTATTATTACCCTTACGTAACTATCTATTAATAAAACTATGGACCCTTTTAAAGAGTTTCCTCCCTTAGCGTCTTTAAGCCTTAATATAACTACTTGCTCTTAATCGTAGTCTATATCTCCTTAACGCTAAGACGAAATAGTTCTAGGCCTTTCTTAGAGCTATTATATGTTAGTCGTTAGTTACTATTAGGATTAAGATCTTAAAGGCTTATTTATAAAGAAAGTAGTAGTAAATACGTAAGACTTTATATAAGTTACTATTTAGACCTCTTAATAAGAAAAGAGTAAGTACTAGCTATTATGCGCTAATTCTAATGAAGATAATAACTTCTTACTCTTTAATCTATCTACTTATAGCTAAGTAAACTAGAAGTTAATCTTATTACCTATTTAGTGCGCGCCTAGTAGTAAACTTTTATAACTAATTAAAATTATAGTATTTACTATATTCTTAATAGAACTAATTACTCTAGTAATATCTTTAGCTTTCTATAAGAACGTATAAGAGGTAAAAGAAGGAAAGATATTTAAAGGAATTTATTCTACTATATTAGTCTAGTTATAGGAAATATAGCTCTAAAATAATAGTTATAAGAAGGTCCCTTTAGCTTTTTAAAATAACTACCTAGTAGTTAATAATATAGTACGTATCGTATCTTTTTAAGTTTTCTAAGGCCCTTTCTAAATATAAGCTTATAAAGATCTAAAAGTAGCTATACTAGAAGGTTCCTTAAACTTATTACTACTATTCTATTATTAAGAACTTAATCCTACTACTAGAGTATTTAAAGATTACTATCTAATTTATAATGCTTAAGAGCTAAAGTAGGAAGTTATATAGAAAGATCCTTAACTTCTATTTAATTAGATTTATGCTACCTTAGCTATAAACTAAGCTATAGTAGTACGCTACTAATTTTATTATAATAAATTATAAAAGAGTAATATTTAAAATGCTAAGTCCTTAGAGAAAATCTAAGATCTTATAAATAAGGTAGATAATCTAAAAGGCTCTATAGTTAACTATAAGGTAGAAGTAGATAAGCTTTTCTTAGAAGTTAAAGGACTTTAGATTAGTATAATTAATTACTATAAACTTACTTTTAATTATTATTAACTATAGTATAATATTTAGGTAGTAAAAAACTATACTACTTCTATAGAAGTAGAGTTAGTATATTATATAAAATAACTCTAAGAATATTATAAGTAGATATAACTTTAGAATACTACTATTATAAACCTTAATACTAAAAATAAATCTTTTACTTAACATCTTTATGCTATAAAGTAGTAGATATAAGATCTTTTAACCTTTATAAAACCTTATAATATACTAGCTTTTATACGCTTAGAAGATAAAGAAGACGCTAAATTACTTAGTAATATACTATATTAACTTATAGTTACTTAACCTAACCTAGTATAGATACATTTTATATTATCTTTCTTAAGAGTAGGGTCTAACTTTTTAAATAATGCTACTCTATATATTAATTAACCTTATTATATAGTTAAATAATATAATAGTAAGGATAAGAGTAAATACTATTAATAGAAGGATTAGGTATTAAATATTCTAAAAGAAGATACTTAGTTTTACTTAATTAATAAGGAAAAGATTTAGTTTATCTATAATAATCTAAATAATCTAGTATAGTCTTTAATATTATATTACTTAGGCTATAATTTTATAAGCTTCTACCTTACTATTAATAATATATAAAAGGACTTAGATGCTTATAATAAAATAATAAATAAATATAATATTATAAAGTAGTAGCTCTACTTAGCAGATACTAAAATAAAGACTATAGAGGACTTAATAGAATTCTTAGGCTACTTTTTAGAGAAAACTAAGGACGTAGACCTAGAGAATTATAATAAAGTTATAGAACTACGCTTACTTCTTCTAGGATAGTTTATTTGCTTCTTAATAAGACGTAATATTAAAACCTACCTAGAACTCTATACGTATTTATATAATATAGAATAAGACCTAAACTTCTTAAAGTAGAATAATAATAATAATTCTAATACTAATAATTCTAATAGTAGTAGTACTAATAATAATAACTTAACTAATAATTTAGAGAACTAGAATAGAGGTACCTATAATAATAATAGCTAGAATAGTAGTAAATATCTATGCTACCTAAATAATGTTTTTCTAGCCTTATAAGTATAAAATAGGTATCCTAAATATAGTAAGAAAGGTTATACCTTAGGATAAAAGGATACTCTCTATAGATAGAAGACTTACTTAATAAATAATAAAATTTAACTAAAGGTTTTAGTAATGCTTACTACTATAGTAAACGCTTCTTAAGTAGAGATACTTAGCACGTATTTATATAAGTATTTAAACTAAACGCTCTACCTTACTAACGCAAAGAGGAGCTAAACTTATAAGAAGTATATAATTAGTAAAAGAAGTAAGAATTAGGCTAGATTTAAGATAAGATTTAGGAGCTAGAAACCTAGTAAGTAAATTTAAACCTATTACTAGTAGTATACTATATTATTTAATTATCCTTAGTAGTAATTAATCTAGGATAGCTACTATTAAATAATATTAACTATATACTTTTCGTAAGGCTATAATAAATAATAGTTAGGAGTATATTAATTCTAGAAGCTAACGCCTTTAAGAAGTATAACATATTAATTAATACTAGTAGTAGTATACTTAGAATTATCTATATTTACTTTATTAAATAGTATAATATACTAAAAATATAACTTAAATAACTATGCTTAGTAGAGCTTATAAATAAGAAAACTATTATTAAAATTAATAAAGCTATACTAGTTACTATGCGTATTAGAAGTTATATTAAATAGATATACTATTTTGTAATAAAAGTAGCTACTTATAATCTTATTCTTAGTAACCCTTAGATCTAGCTTTATAAGGTATATCTAAGAGGAGGTAAAAAGACTATTATGTTTAACTCTTATCGTTACCTTTATAATTATATTCTAATATATTATTTTATTAAAGTTAATACTTAGAGATAATATAACTTCGTTATAAAACTTCTAGAAAATAAAGAAGTAGTAGTAGTATCTATATACGTTATAATAATGCTTATAAAGCACGAAGGTTAAATAGTAGAAGTTCTTTATTCTAAGGACTTTACTAAGCTTAAAGATAAGAAACTACTAAATAGCCCTCTACTAAAGAATCCTTTAATAGAGGAGGAGAAGCTATTTAACTTCTTAAGAATATTAGACTTAATCTTCTTTATAGATAACGTAGTAATTAATCTATTTACTATCTTAGAATATAATTTTAAGAAGTAGTAGAAAAAGTATAAGTATCTTTATCTTACTTATAAAGAACTTTATAAGATAATTCTAAAGGAATTCTACTACTATCTTAAAGTCTTTAACTTATAGAAAGTAGATAAATTACTACTTTATTACTTAGGTTTTAATTATTCTATTAATCTTATACTAGATACTACTATGCTAAAATAATATAGTACTAATATAAACCTAAAATAGAATATTATTATTAAATAGTATCTAGAAGGTCTATTAAGAAAAGGCTTTATATGCCTTTCTAAATTATACTTTATAGTACTAATATTATATATATATAAACTAGGTAGAAGCATTTAAGTTTATATTAATTATTAAGGTCTTAATAAGATCTCTTATAAGAATAAGAATATACTACTACTACTCTCTAATACTTTAGCAAAGCTATATTAAGTATAGTATTATAGCAAATTTAACGTTATTATAGCCTACAAGTAGATATAGATTAAACCTAGGAATGAATATAAAATAGCCTTCTTTATATAATATAGTCTCTATAAGTTTATTATTATATCTTTTAGATTAACTAGCACTCTTAGTACCTTTTAAGTATATATTAACTATATTTTTATAAAGTATCTTAACGACTTTACTATAGTCTATATAGATAATATCCTTATTTTTAGTAAGATATATAAGGAATATATAACTTATATATACTTAGTACTTAATAAGCTAGAGAAAGCTAGCTTATATCTTAATATTTATAAATTAGAATTTGCTACTATAGAAGTAAAATATTTAGGGTTAATTATTACTATAAAAGGTATTAAAATAGACCCTACAAAGGTAGAATTAGTATTAGAATAGGAACAACTATTATATATTAAAGATGTTTAAGCTTTCCTTAGTTTTGCTAACTTCTATTACTATTTTATATAAGAATACTTAGAGATCGCTATACTCTTTATAGCTCTAATAAAGAAAAACGTAGTTACTATATTCTTATAGGATATTAGAGGACTAGAAGATTAGGCATTTAATAAACTAAAGAAGGCGTTTACTATAGTATCTATCTTAAAGCATTTTAATTATACTAAGAAGACCTAGCTTAAGACTAATACGTTTAATTAGATATACGCTAGAGTATTATCTTAAAAAGATAATAATAAAGATCTATATCCTATAGCGTTTCTTTTAAAAAAGATATTACTAGCGGAATATAATTATAACATCTATAATAAAGAACTTTTTATAATTATATACGCTTTTAAAGAATAGGAACTAAAGCTATTCTCTATTAATAATCTTATTAAAGTATTCTTAGATTATTAAAATCTATAGACATTTATAATTACTAAGAAGCTTTTACGCTATTAAGTATACTAAGTAAAGTTTTTATTATAGTTCTACTTTAAGATTATATATTGTCCTAGACTAGTTAATAGGAAAGTAAACGCGCTAACTTAGCGCTCTTAAAACTTACCTTAGAGTAATAATAATCTATATATTTAGTACTAAGTACGCTCTTTACTTTTCTCTTATTAGTTTAATATAGTATATATAATTAAAATAGCACGCTTACTAGTTAAACCTATTATATTATCTCTTATATAGATTACTACTATTATTATAAATAAGTTAGATTTCTCTACTAAAGTAGGAGAGTCGTTAGAAGACTTTATAACGATAGACCTTAGTAATAAGGACTAGCTTAAGAACGCGCCTAAAAATAACTTTTTAGAGTTTAATAAATCCTTAGACTTTAACGTTAATTAGTTTCTAATAGAAATAATAAAAGTAGGCAAAGATAATACGTTACTAAATACTATTCATTATACTAAGCAAGAAGGATTATTATACCTTCTTTTTAGTATCCTAAAATAATAAGATATTAAGCTTAGTAACTATATAATCTTAGCAAAAGGCTTAGTCCTTTATTACTAACGTATTCTAATATCTAAAGGTAAGCTTTATTATTATACTATAATATATACTTATTATTATAAAGTTATAAGTTATAGAAGCTTAGTAACTACTTATTACTAGCTCTAGTAAGATTACTAGTAGCTATATATATTATAAGATATAAAAAAGTATATCTTAGGATATAAATATATCTTTACTAAACCTATCTACTAGAAGAAGTAAAAACTTTTTTAATTATTCTCCTTACTAGAGTAAGCGTAGTTAGATATCTTAATTAACTTTATAGTCTCTTTACCTTAGTATACCTATTTAGGTATTACTTTTTATTATATTATAGTTATTATAGATTAATATACTTACTAATAGCGCTTTATTCTTTTACTTAATCTCTTTATAGAAACAATAGTTCTTACGTTTATTAATTAAGTCTAGAAGCTAACTAGATAGCTAAATATAATCTTATTAGATAGAGGGTTATAGTTTACTTTAGCGTTCTAAAAATAATTATATAATTAAGTAGGTATAGTGCTATAGCTAAGTACTATATAGTATTTATAGACTAACGAAATTATAGAAATCTTAATATTAGTACTTAAGTAATATCTTTACGCTTTTATTAACTAGGATTAGGATAATTAGGTCTAGCTACTACTATTTATAGAATTTGCTATTAACTTTGCTATTAGTATAATAATAGGCTTTACTCTATTTAAGATCTAATATAGTTTTCTCCCTAAATCTAAACTTAAGTTATCTTACTAAGTACTAGCACTATACTAATACTCTTTCTCTTTAGCTTAATAAGAATAAAAAGATGCTAATAAGATATAGGAAAGCTATAAAGATATATATAATTATCTTATAGAATAGCTAATATAGGTATAAGTATAATAAGCTAAATAAGCTAATAAGTATTAATATATAGTACTAAATCTCTAGCCTAGAAACTAGGTATGTCTAGATATTTAAAACTACTATATAATACGTACGTCTAAGACCTTTAATAGTAAAAGCGTAGAGCCTTTTTATATTCTAAAGAAACTTAACACTATTATATTTAAACTTAACTTATTAAAGTATATAAAGATATACTCTATATTTTACGTTTAGCTACTATATATCGTTATAGATAATATAGAGCTTCTATATTAATATAACCTTCTACTAGTAGTAGTAAATAAAGTACTAAAAGAAGAAGAGTAATAAGTTAATAAAATTCTTAATAGCTACTACAAAAAAGGTATTTATAAGAAGTTAGAATACTTTATAAAATAGATAGGTTACAATATACTTTTATAGTAACTATAGGAAGACCTTAAGAATATAGCAAACTTAATTTATAACTTCTATAAACGTAATCTTACGAAGCCTAGCCCTAACCCTAAGTAGTTACTACTTATTATTAGACCTAATATATCTAACTTTACTAACTATAATAGTAATAAATTACTAGATAACTAGTTAGAGTAATAGAAAAGTGTTTGTTTATTTATTTATATTAC
Source organism: Microthyrium microscopicum (assembly GCA_010405405.1). Lineage (NCBI taxonomy): Eukaryota > Fungi > Ascomycota > Dothideomycetes > Microthyriales > Microthyriaceae > Microthyrium > Microthyrium microscopicum. The sequence continues at coordinate 2,117,594 of MU004232.1, read as the reverse complement.
GCTACTATTAGCGCCTTATTAGTACTATAAACTAGAGTATTCTAAAGATATCTAGGTTTATTAATACTTAGATAGTTACTTTAGTAGGCTAGAGGATAGTAGAATAGTAAAAGGGCGCAAATAGCATTTTGTTAAATATAGAGTAGATTAGATTAAACTAGACTAGACTAGACTAGACTAGCCTAGCCTAGCTTAGAATAAAATAGTATAGATTAAAACGTAGCTTAGAGTACTAGTTTTAGAGGAGGGAGTAATATAAAGATTCCTTACTAAAGTATAATAGCTTTAGTATTAAGCTAGATCTTAAATAAAGATTTAGTAGCACTAGTCTTGATTAGGACTAGCGTCCCTAAGGATCTTCTAAGTATTACCCTCTTCTTTCCTTAGCGTAGATTCTACTCTACCTCTCTCTCTCCCTTTGTATACTAAATCGTTAAATATTATCTACTCTTTGCTTAATTACGTGCCTATTGGATCCTTATAATTATAAAGTATTATGTAGCTTTAATAGCTATTCTAGAATAATACTAATAATAAGTATTAAGATATTTACTCTACTTTATACTAAGAAGTAGTAGATATTATTATTTACCCTATAGAAGAATATATTTCTATTGTAATATCTAAGATATTACTTTCATTTAAAGTTAAACTAAAGTAGTATTAAAAGATTACAATTTTAGCTTAATAGTTAGGATCTTTTATAGGTTAAAACCCTTACTCTTTTTTATATATAGTTTTGTCCTTAAAAGTTAAAGATAATTTATCCTTATAATATTTAGATCTAGTTCTATAAATAGTACTTATTGTAATTAGCGTACTTCTTTTAGTGCCTTTAGCATAGTTATAGAGGTTAAATTTAGTACTTTTTAATTAGATACAAGTTAAGATAATAGATATTTAAAGATTTAGATTAGATATAAGAAGAAGTTAGAATTTAGCTATAAAAACTATGTATAATATTCTATCTAAGGCTTTAGCCTAATTATAACAAATATAAAAATAATAATATTCTACTTAAAGTAGTCTAGTTTATCTTTAAATAGGTTAAAAATAGTCATAATAGCTTGCTTAGTGCTAATATTGGGGCATTAAAAATGGATACTACCTAAATTACTAGCGCTATATTTTTAACGCCCCCTGGCACGCCCTTCTACTCAACCTGCTATTTTGGCTGAAACGATTGGCTACCTTGTTGACATCTTGTCAGCTTTTTACGGTAATTATTCCCGATGATTCGCTCTTCCGTTAACAAGTCTTTTCTTTCGATACAAACGCTACAATCGTGTCTACTTGTTCGATTGTGCTCGTTGCCCGCCACCCCTGCACGTCTTCTGCTTCGCTTTCTCTTTACGAAATACGAGCGAGGAAGCCGCGCCTCTTACATTGGCATCGTAGGCATCACTTTTGCCTCCAGTGGCCTCAGTCTTTGATCTGGTTACAATGGCTTCTTGTCGTGCCTTTTGATTCCCATTACTCTAGTCTCTGTGATGCAGTGCTGGGTGAACGCACCTTAGCAACCTCCAGCTCACTACCATTGTCACAGCCATGGAACTTCAATTGCGACAGCTCGGCGCTCTTATCGAGAAGGACCTTCGGTTGCTTTTCACTAAGAAATCCAGTTTCTTCACGGTCAGTTCTTCCAACCTTAGTTTGTGCGTGCGCGATTCTACCTGCACAATATTACCCAACGACCGCGAAGTTTCCCAGAGAATATGATGTCTCCCAGCGACTGCGATGTTTCCAAGCGAGCGCATTAAGAACATCACTAATTAGTTATAGATCGTCAGAGCATTCTGGATTCCCATTATTATCGCCCTCTATCTGACGGTAATATTCAAAATCTACTGGTAAACATAATCAGCCGTTCGAATGTACAAAGCTGTTAAGACTAACCTTGTATCAGGCCAGGCGCAGTTTACGGTATTGGTTCCCCAGTACCTATTCGCAGCCTTTTGGATGGCATGAACGCCGCGCATCCAGGCCTATTGATTTTGGTGAACAATGCGTCGTCTTCAGGTGGTGATATTGATCAAGTCATAAAGACTGTGGCCGAGCCAATTCAAGCTGCGGGAAAACAACTGATAATCACAAACAACGCGGAAGATTTACATTCACTATGTCGTCCATCTCTGAGCGGAGCAACAAACTGCTTTGGCGCCGCAGTATTTCAATCAAGCCCATCGGAAGGCACTGGAGGTATCTGGAATTACACACTTCGAGGAGATGCATCACTTGGTCTGAACAACCTGGACGTCACCAAGAATACGAATGATGCTCAGCTTTACACAATGCCGCTACAACATGCAATCGACTCTGCGATATCTTACCTTGACTCTGGAAATGGGACTTCTGCGCTGCCATCGCGTATTGACGATTTTCTGTTCACATCTAAGACCGAAGATCAGTGGAAGGATAGCATGCGAATCACCCTTTTACAGGCTAACATAAACTTTGCTTCTGTTGTGTGGGTCGTGGCTATGATAGGAGTTACTTTTCAGCTTGTTACTCTCATGGCTAAAGAACGCGAAACCGAGATGTCTGATCTCATCGAATCCATGATGCCAAACACTCGAAGATGGGAGCCTCAAGCAATCCGGCTACTCGCTCATCACCTTGCCTTTGACATTGTGTACCTGCCATCATGGATCTTTGTCGGCATTTTTCTCAAGGCAGGCTATTATAAAGCCAGTTCTGGAGCGATACCAGTCATTGGTATTATTCTGGCTGGACTGGCCTTTGTTTCCTTCAGCCTTTTAGGAGCCGCGTTCTTCAAAAGGGCTCAGTTGTCTAGTGTTTCTATTGTGGGGATTTTTGTCGTGTTGGCTGTTGTGGCTCAAGTCACATCCAAAAACATGTCCACCGTGGGTGTAGCCATCACTGGACTACTTTTTGCGCCCATGGCTTTCGTCAATATGCTCATCATACAAGCACGCTACGAGCACGAACAACAATCAATAAGCATGATCAAAGCCGCCCCTACAAGCCCGTGGAGTGTCCCAGTGCTTGCTTTCTGGATTTTCTTCGTTATCCAAATCTTCGTATATCCTCTACTAGCAGCGCTAGTAGAAAGATGGCTATATGGGACTGCAGCATCGAGAACGGATCGAAGTACTTCCACACAAGACGATGACATCCCAGTGCGCGTGGAGAATGTCTCGAAGACCTATCAACACTCCTGGCTGTGGAACAAAATTCTAGGATTGTTTGGAAAAAGTACGAAATCTGTTCATGCAGTCAAGAACATTTCTCTGTCTGCATTGAAAGGACAGGTGATGGTGCTTGTGGGAGCAAACGGGTGTGGCAAATCCACAATACTGAATGCAATTGTTGGATTAGGCAGCACAACGAGCGGCACTATTCACGTCAACGGCTCTGGAGGCATTGGAATATGTCCCCAGAAGAACGTTCTTTTCTCCGCCTTGTCAGTTCAAGCACATGCGAAGATCTTTAACAGATTGAAGGCGGCCCATAAGACCCAGGTTGGGGCAGATCTGGATCAGTTGTATCAATCTTGTGGACTGGTTGAGAAGAAGAAGATGCCTTCAAAGAGTTTGTCCGGTGGTCAGAAAAGAAAGCTTCAGCTGCTCATGATGCTGACAGGCGGCAGTAATGTATGCTGTGTAAGATATTGCCCATTTTCCGTTCTACTCGATAGACAAACTAATATGTTCAGGTCGACGAAGCTTCAGGCGGCCTGGACCCTTTGAGTCGTCGAAAGATCTGGGATGTTCTGCTGGCTGAGAGAGGATCTCGTACAGTTCTGCTGGTAAGATTTCCCCGAGCTATATCACGCTTTCTGACGACGACCAATGAATTCGGAAAACATAATATCTCCCATCGCACTCGATGGCCACCAACGAATGCGTTGCTGATCGAGTGCTATGGAGCCTACCGACTGCGATTGGTGTTTTTCGCTTTCTCACACTCACCACGAAAAGACCAATTGTCATTTCAGGCGTGTTAAATCCGATCGTAATGTGATACTAACAGATTTCAGACCACCCATTTCCTGGATGAGGCCGAGTTCCTTGCTGATCAAATGGTAAGATACCCCTATCTGAAAGCAGACCCGTACCAAACGTTATGGATCATATTTGCTAAGGAATCCAGGTCATCATGCACAAAGGCGAAATCAAATCCCAAGGCTCGGTTTCTGAACTCAAGAGTAAGCTCAATAACGGGTACAGGGTGCAAGTCATAAGATCTGAGAAGACTGGTCATGGCCAGCCTGAGCAGTTTGAGCATTCCGAAAATTTCTCTACGGCTGGCTTAGCTCTTGCTCGAGTGAGGGAACTTGAAGCCGAAGGGACAACAAATTACCAAATTTCCGGACCGACAATCGAGGATGTGTTTATGGACTTGGCTGCGGACGAAGATGCCGCATATGAAGAGGATGGGGCACATGTACTGCGTCCCGCTGCTTCCCCTCGACCGACTTCTGACCTCTCTGACAATAAAGAAGGCTACACAGCTTCAGCCAAGGATGTCACTGGAGAGACTAAGTCCCGCAAGGCAGTTGGAGTTTTCAAACAGGCTCAAATCCTCTTCGTAAAGAGATGGACAGTGTTTCAAAGGAATCCAGCCCCACTACTCCAGGCTCTACTGATTCCTATTGTAGCAGCTGGCTTATTGTCTATTCTAATAAAAGGGATCAGAAATCCTGGTTGCGACCTTGGCTCTCAATTTAGTACTCAAGATACGACAACTTTGAGCTCTAAAAACACGCCACAGCTTCTTATAGGACCGTCAAACGCGCTGAACGCAAAGAACATTGGACTCATCACTCGTATCCTTCCATCTGGAACTTTTGGACAAGGTGGCGGAACAACTACTAGTGTCATAAACTTTGTTCATTCTGTCAACTCGTTCAGCGAGTTCAACGACTGGACCAAGTCCAATTACACCTCCATCAATCCTGGTGGAGTCTATCTCGGGGATTCTTCCACTCCACCGACATTCAACATCAGATCGAACATTGGTTCCTTGGCGATATTCAGTGGAGTGTTGCTGCAAAGTATATTGAACTCCGTTCTTGTTGGAACAAGCATTGCAGCTCAGTACACGACTTTCGATATTGCATTTCCAGACGGAACCACCGATACCCTTCAGTTCACTTTCTATTTTGGTCTTATAATGGGCTCTGTTCCAGCTTTCTTCACCCTATATGTCTGCCAGGAGAGACTTCGAGGAGTCAAAGCAATGGAATTTTCCAACGGAGTTCGCCCACTCCCTCTATGGGCGGCTTACACTTTATTTGATTGGATTGTTACCATAATATCCGCAGTCTTTGTGACTGTTATCTATGCTGCAGCGACCGGTTCAACATGGTATGATCGCAACAAGTAACCGAAAGCAATTACTAACACATCACTAGGTACGGAATTGGATACTTCTTCCTCGTACTGGTCTTATATGGACTTGCAGCCGTGCTACTCTCCTATATCATCGCTCGATATTCTAAGTCTTCCTTCGCTGCTTTCGCCTTCTCTGCGGGTGGACAATGGTAATCCGAAACATTCTCCCCTGACCAACAAAACGCTAACATTCGTCAGTGTCATGCTTCTGATATACTTAACATCATATTTGACACTCGAAGCTCGTGCTAGTCCTGTAACGGTCGCGAGATCGCAGAACATTGCTTACTATGTGATTGGATCAATATCACCGATCACTCAGCTCATCAAAGCCATGCTTGTCGCCCTCAATCTCTTTTCGATCCTTTGCAAAGGACAACCACCCGCAAAAGCCACAAATCCTGGGAGCTGGGAACTCTATGGAGCTCCCATTTTCTTTCTGATAATACAGTCCCTGATTATGTTTGCTTTCATAATATGGTCTGATCATGGCTATTCTCTTCGTGGTCTCGGGAAATCACGCTCCCTCCCTAGTCGAGACCCTGAACATATTCGGACCGTCGAGCCTGAAGTTCTTGCCGAAGAAAAGCGAGTAGAGACGTCGACTGATGGCCTCAAAGTTCAACATATCGACAAAATATACAAGAGCATTGGCACTCCAGCTGTGCATGCGGTCGATGATCTCAGTTTTGGTGTTCAGCGCGGTGAGGTTTTCGCTCTCGTTGGACCCAATGGGGCTGGAAAGTCATCAACCATATCCATGCTTCGTGGCGAAACCAAGCCAACTGGCTCAAAGGGCGATTTGTTCGTCCAGGACGTGTCAGTTCTCAAGGACAAATATTTGGCTCGATTTCATCTTGGCGTGTGTCCACAGTTTGATGCTATGGGTTCGTAGACTTCCTTCTAATTTTGTGCTGGTAATGTTATCGAAATATCATATTTTGTATTTTGAAGCTTTACCAGCGAAGCTTTGCTCTCTGTTCGTGGGCTGAAACTAACTTGTACCCAGACAAACTCACTGTGCGAGAGCACCTTGCATTTTATGCCAAGATACGTGGCTGTCATGGTGTAGATGCCATCGTGGAACAAATGATTAGATCCGTTGGACTTCAACCCTTTGCTGATCGAATGGCTGAAAAGCTAAGCGGCGGTAATAAGCGAAAGTTGAGTCTAGCCATGGCACTAATCGGTAATCCTGAGGTTGTATTATTAGATGAGCCATCTTCTGGAATGGACCCGCTGGCAAAACGTAAGTTCTCTTGTTGACGCTGCCTGTCACCATGTCTGTGACGATATCTCTAACTGTCCCTAGGAAACATGTGGAAGACCCTTTCGGCTTTCAAGTCCGGCAGATCCATTCTTTTGACGACTCATAGCATGGAAGAGGCAGATGCTCTTGCAACTCGGGTCGCTATTATCGCTGGAAGGCTTTTAGATATTGGCACTACAGATCATTTGCGAAAGAAGCACGGCTCTGGCTTTCACTTGCATCTGGTGCAAAAGACAGCGCCAAACACCAGTGTTGAAGAAATGGAGAAGCTCCAGCACTGGATCGAAGAGAAAATCCCGGGATCGAAACTAGAAGGCTTTCCTTACCATGGACAAATGAGATTCCTGGTCCCATTAAAGTCGAACACATCTTCTGAGGATATATCACCAGAAGAGCAGCGATCAGTGGCCTCGCTGTTTTCGATCTTGGAAGAAAGCAAGGATATGCTCGGTGTAGAGTTCTATTCAGTCTCTCCATCAGCGTTTGACGAGATCTTCTTGACAATCGTCAAAAATCACAACATCGGGGAGGAGGATAATACCCGTGCAAGCAACAGTGCTGGAATTCGCAAGCTGTTCTCTTGTCTACCAGTTGCTCGTTTGTTTCGGCGTAGGTAGCATATATACCCTGTTCTAAATAGCATGTACATACATAATTGCAGTATTTGATCAAGAGATTCAAGACCATGCGTCAGATACGACATTATTGGATCCGACGAATATAAAGCTCGAAGTATCTTTCCTGTCAACCGAATAAACAGGCTAATCGCGTAATCCCACGAAGTACGATCTTTGTTATCTACATTTCATGGCCAAGTTGTTTTACCTCCATTCTCCTTGTAGACATCGTGAATGTAGAGGCTATTTACCGTGGTGGAGCTTCCAGCCGTTACTAGATACAAAGCGCGATGGTGACCATCGTACTTGATGAGATATCGACGTTCATTTCGTCCACCTGCTGACATGGCTTGGATTATGCTGAACTACGATGTGTACATGGTGACACGACAGCCTTATTGGCATTCTCCATACCTTCTTTAGGCCGTACCACCACTTTCAATTTTCCTTATCTTCAAATTCCGTTATTTTTATGTTGACAAGGGTGTCGCCCAAGAAGAACCAGTGCTTCCACATGTGGAGTACCAAGATCTGGGGCGACTCCATGTGTCGATCCAAAAGGAACATCATTTATATTAAAATTTCAGCCCAATCGGGAAGCTATGTAGCATGTTCAATCCCATCGCTTCGCTCGAGAAGGCCTTGTGTTAAATAAAATACCTGTTGGAGGAAAGGACATTCAGTGAACGTGATTCAAAGAAGTTGAACGTGAATACATTCGACTTTCAAAAGCAGCAACGTTTTCAAGTTCTTCGCCTTGTCAAACGCGATACAACTATCGGCAGACTCGAAGTCCATTTAGTGGTTGAAATAAGATGAGTGCTAGCCAAGCAACCACTTTGGCGGCCAACCGCGGGATATCGCCGCAGCTTCACATCCCACACGGCATGTTGTTCGAACTTGGCAAGAGAAACTATCCCAAAGGATCGAGTCAGGGTGTTCAACTCAGGAACACGTCCAATGGAACCCTGGTGAACACCCCTGAAGATCAACATACACCTTGGCTTCCGTCCTGGTGATAGCCGCTGCGTATGGCACGGGAGTTATGATGAACTTTTTGGGAAAGAGGTTTGCATACTTTTAGCATGTAGTATTCATCACTCAATAGTGGCAATGCTTTCTCTTGCTTAACTAGGACATTTGAGATACCGCAGCGTCCCTTGCAGTCGCTTGGCCCTTGGAAGCGGTCAAAGATGCAGGACATTCGGGCGGCGAGGCTCGCGAGCGTTGAGCTGCATATAAGATCTCGGCGAAGGTCGCCTTGAACAAGATGTACGACTTCATATGAGTTCTAGTTATCCACCTGGATCAAGAAGCAATCGACATTATGTGTCTTTCTAGGAAACCCAGTATATCCTCGCTCTTTAACCTTCTCATCTGTTTACCCTTCTCTTTCGCTTCACCTCTTCCGCAGCCTGATGGCAATGGCCAATCACCATGTGCCCAGATACCAGCGGCATTGACGCCGAATCCAAGTCTTCCTACCTCCAAAGGATTAGTACCCGCTCAACTTGCTTGGGATTGTCTACATTCGATTCCAATAAACTCGACTGGTGCATTAGATTTGGTCGAGAGTATCAAGCCTTACATGAGCTTCCAGACCACTGTAGCCTTCCTTAAGGACCCACCGGCCGAATATGCTCAAAAGTTGTTTGGATCCGTCGATTTGGTGGGTGGACTGGACAATATCGCCAGTAAGGTCAGGTCTGGTGAATACAAGGGAGAATATGAGGTCTGTACAAACAGTTCGTTTCGAAGACTGCAGCTAATATCTTCAAGTTTGCCTTAGAACTGTATACTTTGCTACAGTCAGCTCACGAGGGTCATTTGTACTTCGCTCCAGAGATTGTGAGAGAATTCTTCTCATGGACTAGAGGCGTTGCTTTAGTTTCAGTCTCTGAAGATGGTACGGAAGTTCCGGATATTTTCGTGTATTCCGATGTATTGGCTGCTGCCAAAGACAGCTCTTTTGAGCCTTCTGCTGTAGACGAGATTGACAACTACGCTGTTGAGGAGTATCTTCTCAAGCTTAGCACGATCGGAAGTCTTCAGGACCGAGATGCTCTATTCAAGTCAGTATTTGTTGCTATTCGGCAGAACCATACTGACAACTTCAGCACACTCTTCTACTCTTTGCCACAAATAGCTCTTGGCCCTAATGGACTTGGAGCTGGAGTTTTCTCTGGCGCAGGAAGAGGTTCTGTTGTGTATCCTGAACCATCAACAACAATCAAGTTTGAAAATGGCACCGTCCTTACTTTCAGCAATCAGGCCAATGTTAAGAAGGATTTTGCCGGACTAACATCCGGACAAGCAGTCTACGACAAGTTCATCAGACAAAACGTAGATATGAAGGTCGACCTCGAGGCAATTCCAGCAGAATTCAATGTCGAGACCGATCCACGTTTTCCACAGACACCAGCGGTCGCAAAAGATGACACAGCCATTCCAGCACCGGGCTATCCAACTCCAGTCGCGCGCATGAAGTCTAACGAGCTCGGTGGCTTCTTCCTTGACGGTCCAGGTTACGAGGATATCGCGGTGCTTTCTATTCCCAGCTTCATTGGCGACTCTGGCCAACAGGAATTCCAAGATGTTGCTCGCACTTTCCTATCCAAAGCCAAAGCAGCCGGCAAGAAAAAGCTAGTCATCGACGTAAGTGCCAATGGCGGCGGAACAATCTGGCTTGGTTATGAGATCTTTGCGCAATTGTTCCCCTCCATCGAACCATTTGGCGGCCAACGTTTCCGCGCCCATCAAACATGGGACGAGATGGGCAAGCTCGTTAGCAAACTAGTCTCCAACACCACGCGCACCGGTAATTATAGCGCCAACGTCGATGACTGGATCTCGAGCCCCATGAACTACCGCTCCGACTTCAATATCGACAACAAGCCATTCAACAGCTGGGAGGAAAAATACGGACCACATGCTGTCCACGGAGACTCCTTTACGACCACGCAACGATGGAATCTCAACGACCCCCTCGGCAACGAGTACAGCGGTCTAGCTTCAATGACCAAATACGGACCCAACCCACTCCCGTCTCTCGACCTTCCATTTACTGCTGAGGATATGGTCCTAGTATACGACGGCTACTGCGCCTCGACGTGCACGATCTTCAGCGAGCTCATGCGGCAGCAAGGAAAAGTCGAAACCATTGCCATGGGCGGCCGTCTCAACAAAGACATCATACAAGCCGTCGGCGGAACCAAGGGCACAAACGACTGGTCCTGGCTCGGCATCATGGAGTACGTGATGAACTTCTACCAAGCAGCCGATGCCTCGCTCAAGACTTCATGGCGCGGCACAGAGATGAGCACGTTCAACAGTTTCTTGCCATATCATCGAATGAATGGCGGACCAGTGCTGAACATGCGTGACGGTCTAAGGCAAGGAGACGATTCTGGCACACCGTTGCAGTTCATCGTTGAGCCAGCCGACTGCCGATTGTACTATACGGCGGAGATGACGATGGATATTACAGCGATGTGGAAGGCTGCAGCGGATGCCAAGTTCTTTGGCAAGAGAGACTGTGTTGCTGGTGGCTTCAAGAATGGAAACGGCCAGGCGAAGAAGAAGCTTGGAAAGGCTCCATCTGAGAGCGCGACCGATAAGAAGGCACCGACTGTGAGCGTTCCACAGCTTGCAGCGTCGCACATTGCTGGTCTTGAGAAGAGTCTCAACGTTGCTCATGATTCGGTCTTGGATAGGCGCGCAGCTGGTCTAGCTATTCCTTAGGCCGGCATTACAGAACATACAAGCATTGCAAGGCGTTTGGGGACATATCAGCATAAGGTGCATCTTCCTTTCCAGAGTTATTAGCATCATGAGCAGCTTGAATAGTTTCTAGTTTCCTACCATTTATTTTGAGTGTGTAAAATCTTCACTTCCATATTACTTGAACGTTAGAACAGCGAATCAAAAACTGCTATGGACCTTTGATAGAGAAACTTGATTAGGCGCTCACCCATCGTGAGGAGTGTTCCATTCCATCTTGTCATTTTGTTGATAATGCAACAATGCGTCCAATCTCAAAAAGGATATCCACTATGCTAACGGGTCAATCTGTGCTTGCCTCATGTCCTAAGTTTATATATAAGTATATACAAGTATGAATGCGTCACGCCGGCTTCCTAAAATTCTCCTCCATGTGGGATTACCAAAGAGTCATTAATGTATGGTGTCGTAGCATTATCGCGCGCTGCAAATGCGACTTGAAGCTACATGATATGTCAGTAGAAATCTTGTTGAGACGGAGGAGCCGACAAACCTTGAAGACAAAATTAAGCACTAGAGCCACCGCTAATCCACCACATACAACAATCGGACCAAGTCGGTTGTCAAAATCTGTTGCACTTCTCTTGCGGATCAGACCAGCCCGCCACATATAGACGCCATATCCCCAAGCACCTGCAAAGATAGCAAAACCGGTATAAACCACTGCCAGCGCGCGGGCAATATAGTTATCTTTTCCTGCAGCATTGTACAACCCGAGAGACAAGGAGGCAAGCAACACAGTAACATGTTGCCACTTAATGAATGTACGTTGGTTTGCGAGCCACACCTTTGCCTCCACTCGAAGCGGACCCTGATCCTTGAGCCAGTAGGTTGGTTTTGTAACACCTGGTGGTAATGGACGATGGCGTTGGGCGAACTTTGAGGTTGAGAAGGATGGGAAAAGGTTGCGAAGACCTCCGGATGCTTCAGGGTTTGTGGTAGGGACATCATCCTCATCATCGGAGTCGTCAACAATGGCAGGGCCTTTGCCTTTGGATTGTGCGTCGGTTCGGGTCATATCCACCGTGGCTCTACGGAACTCTGATGGCTGAGAGTTGGCAGGGGAGCCAACAGGAGACATTGTCAAACCGCCAGTTCTTAGGGAACCTCGGTGAATTGGGCTTGCTTTCGAACCAAATAGACTTCCTATGACTTGTTCTTCAGCAACTAGTTGCGCCTTGCGTTCCTTCTCCTCTTGGAAGGCCTTTACTGGATCGGTCCGGATATCAGTATCAATGATGCTTAGCCAGAACGGAAATGCGTTGACGTAATCCTCAAAGAGAATTGAAGTGCCGTGAACAAACTTGGAGAATCGAGTAACTTCTTTCACGAGATGAGAATTCATCAAATCCTCTACCCATTCGTAATTCTTATTTCCGCGTATCTTGATCTCCAAAAGTGCAAAAGGAAATCGATTGACTTCGCCTCTGCCAATGGTGTTAAATGGGTACTCCATATGCGTACTATCAATATCGGAGCGATGCCAGTCACCAGCCTCTCTGCAAGGGCGATCTGGATCTAAAGCATCTTCTCGTATGAAGGCAAGGTTGGTATCAAGAGAAATCCGCACACGATCATCGCCAGGGATCTCGAAAGCAGTGCGGGTATAATTGGCGCGAATCATTGGCTCGACTTTGGTATCGGTGATGAACTTTTTGATGCCGCTCACAGCATCGCGGAGCTGTATTGCCTGGTTGGAATCTTTGCCAGCTCTATCTTCAAGTTTGGTGATAGCCTTTTCCATTTTGTAATCTCCTGTTATGAAGGGTGTGACATATTTGGGCTTGATTGGAAATCTTTGTTCTTCACTTTCGCCTCCGTCTTTTATAACTTTCTTTTCAATAAGGATCTCGGTTTGATCATCGAGTTCCCCGTACCATCGAAGTCGGAGTGAAGAGGCTTCTCCTTGATGGTCCACCTTTTCGGAGTATAGAGAGAATTTCTTGTCATCAAAATAGAGGGATGTGACCGTTGGGTCTTGCTGTGTACCGTCGGCGATCTTTGAGGTTTGAGGATTGTATACGAGAACGGGTAGTCTTCGAAGAATAATAGTCTTGACTTCTAGCATATTCTCGGGATGGACCCAGACTAACGGAGTTAGCATTGCCCCTGGAGCATGGATTGGTTCTTACATTTGTAGGCTGTGTAGGAATCAGCAGATGTGGTTTCCTCAAATGTCAAACCAGAACCATCCTTTCCGTCTAGACTCTGGCGAACAAAAGAGTACATGGCAGACAGACGATAGAGTAGAGGCGAGTAATCTTCGGTGTTGAATGGCAAAGCGGAAAGGCGTACTCTGAGGAGAGGTCCAACGCGGTATGCCTGCCCTCGCTTGCGATCATGTTTCTTGGCCGCTTTAAGGAAGCCGGTATAGTTGATGCGACTGTACTTGGCGAGCTCATTGGTCTCTTTGGTAATCGTATCCAACTTGCCCAAGGCATCATTCAATGTCGATTTCCGATCCTCATCTGAAATCTTCTTGCTACTAGAACCTCCGTCTTCTGCAGCCTTGACACCAAGTGGTGCTAGACGCTTTTCGATGTCGGCAGTCTCGTCGCGTAGGCGTTGAAAGGTGGAGCCTTGAAAGGTGGCAACCTTTTCCAATTGAACATTGATGAGCTCTTCAACAAATGCACTCTCATCTTCCTCGGTCCATTGGTCTTCCTCGTCATGATGGGTGGGTGAATCTGGAGTGGAGCTGGACTCTCGAAGTAGCTTCTTTAGTTTGGCATAATCGATGTACTGATCCTTCCAGGGAGAATAGATGGTGACATTGAGCTGTTTACCGAACCTCATGACTGCAGCAAAGCCCAATTGACCTCACAGTAAGTAAAGATCAAGCCAATGTCTCAAGGAGCACAGGATGGTATGTATACAGTATTGGTAGTGTGACCGGGAGCAAGCAAACTCTGGGCGGAGGAGAAGAGTGGAGGCGGGGAGAGCAAGCTCAAATTCATTGAAAGCTTTGGAAGCAGTGATCCAATGAGATGTCGCACTTCGCGCACACCTCGTGCAAGAACAGGGAATACGATAAGATGCGGAGATAACCCTTGCTCAAGATAAGATGCGGCTCCTGCCTTGCGCCCATCGGACCGACGACTCTAAATATATCGCCGAGGCTTGTATGTTCATTGAAGTTTTGATTCAACTGACTCAAGCTTCACAATTACCTACCATTTGGAACACAAATCGAAAATTCGAAGCATGGAGAACTGAAGCGCTACGAACATATCTTGGATACTCGCCCTTCCACCTGTATCATAGCTCATCATGCCTCGAAGAACGATTCCCCAACAGATGTTCGCCTCTAAACTCATACCTTACATTCACCAGCTTCTACTAGACCTTCATACACATCCCTATCCTGTAAATCCGAGCCCCTCAGACGTTCCAAGACGAGCTTCAGTCGCTTTGATCATACGCATACAACCTCATTACTCACATTATCCTACATATTCCGAACTCCCAGAAGAATCTCAATTTCTATCTACCGAAGACCGGCTTAATGCCTTCTTTTCACAAGATTGGGTTGAGCATGGTGATCCGGAGATCCTATTCATAAAGCGCGCGGCAAACAAGAATGATAAATGGACCGGCCATATTGCCTTTCCGGGTGGAAGACGAGATCCTGAGGACGCAGACGATTTCGCAGCGGCCGTGAGAGAAGCTTGGGAAGAAGTCGGTATTGACCTACGCGAGGAGAGCGGATACGCTATACCAGCCGGAAACTTGACTCAGAGCGTTATAACATCTAGTTGGGGAGAGGTTCCGTATGATCCCACCCCAGACGCCGCCGTGACATGATCTTGACCTGACAATCTGAACAGTCTTTTGACTTTCTGTCCATACATATTTGTACTCACGAAACCAATACCGTCGTTACGCTTACAGCCCACTGAAGTCGCGTCTGCCCACTGGGTTCCGATGCGATCTCTATTGAACCCCAAGTTTCGCTCATATTGGCTACAAGATGCCTCATCAAGGACGTCTAAGCAAGATTTCGGCATGAAGAAACTTTTCCATCGATTCATCACCGGTGATATGATGTTTGCCGCTATACGGCTATACCCGTCCGAATCCAAATTTGCGACAGAAACCGAGGAATACTCAGAGAGACTCCAACCTCTCGAAGCATTGGGTTCAAATCTCACTATACCACTTACATCGGCTCGAAGAAGCCTTCAGAGCGTTGACGACACTGGCGCAACGCTCCTTCTTTGGGGACTCACTCTTGGCGTTGTTGGTGATTTCATCGACATGATACCGCCCTTTGACATAATGCAAACATGGATATATCCATCTTGGACTGCATTAGACATGCGATTTTGCCTTTGGATACTGTCATACAACTATCGAAAGACCAAAGATATCGAGTTGCAGCAAAGCATGCTTGCGAAAAAGGTGCCTACGCCCGACGCAGATCAGATGATGGTCCAGTTAGATGGTGAAGAACGGTACTTTGGCAGAATCAGATCTGAAGTGAGAGGACGCCGTGGCCATCTTCAGATAGCGTGGTTACCGGCCTACTTCAAAATTATCCAAAGAGCTGCGCTGGTGGTCGCTGCTACACGATTTCTATCGGCCGGAGTTGTGGCAGGCTCAATGGCTTATTACTTACAGAAACGTAGGTGATGAAAAACCCATCTAACCCCTTTGTATCGTCAAAATAAGTGTCTTGCACTTGCCGACTACAAGACATACTCGCCTCGACAACTCAAGTCTAACCATTTGTTACTGGAACCATACCACAGCATCCAGGCACAACATATACTCGACGGCTCAGAGCTAAACTGCCTAAGACTTCTAGTACACATCTGATATAGATCCTTTTTCAGTGTATCACATAAAGATTCCCAATTGTCGCATCGTTGGCTGTAGTAATACATTGATTTAGAATGGAGCACTAAATAGCCTCACAGTATTATTGCTAAGTGAGTTTAGGGGTAGTCCAGTCAATCCATTGACTCTTCTCAAAAGGCTGGGCAGTATATGCCTTGAACACCTTAGTAGCCACCGAGCTCTGGCCGAGCAAGAACTTGTTCACGAAAGCCTCCACCTCTGGCTTCTGCACAGCCGGGAACGAGCAATGAGGATGCGACGAAGCCAACGTCTCGCCAAAGTTATCCTGCGCTCCCAAAGCATCGTAGATTGTGCGAGCGGCATTCGAGCAACCCCACGAAGCCATAGGTCCTAGCCACTTTGGTTCCGCATTATCAATGGTAATCATACCACGAGGAGCAACGAGTCCGAGCAAGAAATGATGGTCGTATGGCAATGTGTTAACTGCCTTGGAGTACTGGTCAAACTTCTTGCTGAACCACACATTCTCGGTCACGATCTGGCTTGCTGTCTGCACCTTCGCGCTCTTGCCTTCCGCATCACATAGACGCCAGCAAGCAGTACCTCCGGAGCCGGATTCTTCTGGGATGACGAGCGCAATTCGGTCATCCAACGCACCAATGGTCAGGGCGCCCTTGCCGTTACGTGAGCAGCCAGTGATGGCGACGCGCTTGGGGTCGATCTTGGCGGCAGGTGTCTCCTCGAGAACGTCAATGATGCGACTGACTGCCCAGGCCCAGGCGGTGAGCGCACCGGCATCAGAACCTGGGTAGAGGCTGTAGAATTTGCCCTTGCCGCGGTCGGAGCCGGCCATATTGGCGGCGATGTCGTTATTATTGAACATCATGGTGGCTACACCAGGGAAAGAGGGTAGCGAAGAGCCTCCATTGCCAATGATGACGGGATATGGGCCAGCGCCACCGCTGGGGAGCTTGATGGAGACGGAGAAGGTCATTGTTTTGCCGCCGACGGAAGATGTAATGCTCAGGCTGTTACCGCTGAATGTTCCAGTGACTTTCTCGGGCTTTGGGGGCTTTGTGCCGAGCTCGAATTGTTGGAGCATGGTGCGCATTTCTTCGCGACGGCATGCCCAGTCCTCCTTGGTCGCTACTGCTTTGCCATTGTTGAATTTGAATGGGTTGGGAAGCTTTGCGTTGTTGCCAGCCTTTGCAGGAGTTGTATCACAGGCGGCGAGCCTTGTTGCGTTCATCATTTCTGGGATTCTGATACTTGGATCGTTGAACTGAGTAAACCATTCTTCCATTGGGCTGGCCATGGTGGCCGTGGCCTCCGCCAGAATTGCAGCAGCAAACAGAAGCTTCATATTGATATAATTCAACCTCACGCTTTCAAAGGAGTGACAAAAAGGAGGGACTAATCCGTGAGAGATTCTCCAGCCAGCGACATGAAGTTGTCTGTCCCTAAATCATTATATACAACGCGGAAAAAAGTTACCTATAATTGTGCTTGGAGAAATTTACGAAGTACCCCTGTTATAATCAAATCAAAACCTGGATTTCCCACCGCTGAAATGCCATAAACCCTGGTTTCGCTGGAGAAGCTGTAAGCTTTGTTCACCTTACGGCGGCAGTACAAGTATAATCAATTGTCTTATACAGCTATAGCTTTGCACCAACGGCTGTAAGCTATTTACTACTTAGTTACCTGGGATTTTCTGGTTTCTGGGATGGGCAAGATTTGGCATGGTCAAGCTGTGAAGTCTTGCCTCGTTAATTCTGATATGGCGGAGCATTATTATGCTACGGTAAGGCGCTGGCGGAAATGAGCAAGGTTTACAGACGGTTCGCATCTTTAATTTTTAGTGAATGTACAGTCTCTACAACAATATATATTAGCACTATGGTATTGGCATCAAGCACACATCATGAAGCTTGTCAACTTCGAATCCATCAGGAAAGGGGTTTCAGTTCACACACCAGTATCTTTTACATAGTAGTTACCGAAGAGGCGACGCGCCTCAACATGCCATCACCTAGATAATGAGAAGGAGTCCACAAAATTTCTAATCCTTGAGCACATGAAGAGGAATTACTTCAACAGCTCGGATTTAGGATCTAGGCAACCTCATCTGGACAATCGCAGTGTGACACTGGTTTGGTGGTTTGAGTACAACAGTGTATCTTCTAGAGTCGCACGCCGTCCTCAGAAATAGACACTTTCCCCAATCGTGTAAAGGCATATTATAGCCTCCTTGAAATTAATGTTCCATGACAGTGTAAGCGTAGAAGATGTACTGGAGTTAGGGTGGAGAAGAACTCCCACACTCCTGCTGGACTTCGTGGAAAATTGGCATTAACCTAAAGTAGCTTAGCGCCCATGCTGAGCTCATCTTCATCAATAACCGCGACGAAATGTTGCTGCCTCAAGCCTTCAATCTGATTTAGGTGTGAAAAGGCCCCTGGGCATATATGCATTTTGTGGAATCAAGATGACCATATCAGACATGACAACAATCTCAGCAGAAGAACGCGAGCCCGCGGCCCAATCACGGGTGCTCAAAGCCTCTGATAAACGTAGAGCACAAAATAGAGCAGCACAAAAAACATATCGAGAAAAGAGAAAGAGACGCTTGCAGGAATTAGAACAACTAGCTGCAGCCGCAGGCCTGAATACCGCCAAATCAGCTAGTCCAGAAAGCCCCCCCGATGTTACTGATGGCAGCAAGGCCGGAAGTGCTGAGCCATCTATACCGCAACTTGATAACATACCTATTCGAGGGAGCCCTGGATTTACCAATTCAATAGCAGATCCCACAAGGTTGAACTCATCGCTGGAACCTCGTGTCTTTGAACTGGACAATCTGGAAAGTTTGGACAACTTGGACAGCCTGGATAACTACCTAGACGATGCTTGGGTGGCCGATCTTCAAAACGACATCACGAGCACAGAATTGACATGGCCATCTCTCTCACCTACCATTCAAACCTCATTTATCGATTCTCAATCGGCCTCACAGGACAAAAAAGCACCGAACTCCCAAATAACGTTCATTGGATCACGGTCGAATTCAACGACCTCCAACTCGCCTGCATCATCCGATGACTTTTTCGTCTTCAGCAAGACGTATAGGGATGTTGCAGATCCATATATGAACCACCTTGCACTTCAATCTCAAACAACTTTTCTCGCTGCGCAGGCAAACCTCCTCGCACTTGGCATGTACGAAGAAGACCCTTGTGCCGAGGACACTCTATCGATCTTCTATCGGCCTAATTTAGTCAAGGCTCAAGACTCAGAAGCGGTTGTCAAAGCCGTTCAAAAGACTTTCCTCTCCATCAAGCCAGATCTTAGGCCAACACGCAAGCAAATCATGGTGAAACATCCATGCTACATCGACATCATGCCATTCAAGGATTTGCGGGACCGCTTGATCGACTTGGTGACAGCGGACCCCCCAATGGTGGACGAAGACGAGTTCTGGCAAGATATGGACGGCGGTGGTCTAATGTGCTGGGGATCTGTGTCACCCGGCTCTGGAGTCGCAGCCGGTGGTGGTGGTGCTCCATGGGACGGAAGGAGTTGGGAGGCCAAAACATGGTTCCTGGCGAAGTGGAGTTGGGTCATCGGTGGTGAAGATAGCGAATTAGCCAGGAGTTCCCAGTGGTGGAGAAGTATGAGGGGCGTCAATCAAGGCTATAGCTTTTGAAAAGCTCAACGACTGTATGGATCTAATGGCTTGATAATATTTGGATGACTTTAGCGGGTTTTGAAGGCCGGGTATAGGCTATGGCGAATAATACCAGACTCTCACCTTTCCTCAATATTTTGAATTGTATGGACATATCAAAAACAGTTGAGCTTCATGAGATTGTGCAGAGTAAACAGATACCATTAATGCAACGATGCTATTAAGTTATAACCAAGATGCGTGGCAAATATATCTCCTATTCCAATCAAATCAGGCAGCCCCTCAGTTGTTGACAACTTCAACTGGAGCGATCCTCACCTCGTTACAGAACATATTCCTGTCAATATGAGGCAATCAGTTGAAGCAGAACACTACTTCCAAACCGAGTAAGTCTTCGAATTGGACGTCTCTGATGCGCAGATCTGACCCACAAATACAGTGCTGCGATATCAGAATCAAGCCGCAAAGCTCAAAAATCCAAGAACCAAGCCGGAAGTCCAATAAAGCTCCCATCCAAACTCCTAGGCGTGATATCAGATCCCTTCAACGAAAATGCCATCTATGTTGCCGAAGCGGCCGGTACTATCAAGCGTATCGGCCTCGAAACTGGCACGACATCCCACACTCTTCGTCCATCAACTCCACCGAACCCATTCACTTGTCTTGCTATTCACGTCACTTCACCAACCACCGGAACTCTTTTCGCTGGTTCATGGGATAAAAATGTCTACGTATGGCCCATAAAGGCCTCAGTGCCGGCATCGGCAACGTCGACTACCACCTTGCAAGGGCACTCGGATTTTTTGAAAGCTCTCGTCGTTATTCCATTCCGAGAAACGCCACTTCTAGTCTCAGCATCAGCAGATAAATCGCTGATTGTTTGGGATGCTATATCTTTGACAAAATTACATGTCCTGACAGGCCATCAACGCGGTGTTCAAGCACTCGCTATCGACCCTTTGAGTCTCCCAGATGTGCTCGGCGGACCTAGTGATGATGAATCAGCTATCATCGCCAGCGGAGACTCAAATCGAGAGATCCGCTTCTGGCACGTTTCTGCAAAAGCTGCATTCGAGATTTCCACCGGAGATGCAGCGAGCGAGACACCAGTCTCCAAATCAGCATCTGATGCAGATATAGATCCGCTAGTGATACATGAGACATCACTATATAGTCTGACTTATTCTACCAGTGGTGACCTATGGACTGCTAGTGCAGACAAAACATCTAAACGGCTTTCTCGGGCGCACAACTACACTGCGGACACGACTTTGGCACATGACGACTATGTCAAATGTGTAGCTCTGGCACAGGATCGCGATCTGGTAGTGACGGGAAGTAGAGATGAGGATGTACGGGTTTGGGAAGGCGGCAGGGGCAAATGTCTCGCGAGACTAAGAGGACATTGGGATGAAGTTACTGGACTAGCTATAGTTGCTGGCGGAAAGGCAGTCGTAAGTGTCGGTATCGATGGAACAGTAAGAAGGTGGGGTCTCGGTACCGATGAGATGAAGAAGGAAATCGAAGTGTTTGAGCAGGGTAAAGAGGAAGAGAAGAAGGAGAACTTGATGACTGAAGAAGAAGAGCGAGAATTAGCAGATTTGATGGGTGATTCCGACTGAGCGCTGATTAGTGGACAAAAAATGAATAGGTTGAACATAAAGATATGCATTTTCAAAAGTCGTAGGCCGAAACCAAAATACATATATGAAAACAGAGTTTAGCCATTCACAAACTCATTCAATGCTGCTCCAAACATGGGTTTCAAAAGCTGGATTTCCAGCACCGCTCCGCCATCAAAGCAAAAGAACCGGTGGTTGAATCAGGAACGTGCAACGAAATCTACCATTGAGGTTGGGGAGGACCCGATTGATATCCGCCCTGTTGACCATAGCCTCCTGGCTGTTGGTTATACCCTTGTTGCTGGTGATGACTACCTGGGCCATGGCCTTGACCTGGAAAACCACCTCCACTACCCGGGCCATGACCTTGTCCAGGAAATCCACCTCCACTCTGTTGTTGACCGCCATACTGGCCTTGATCATGAGAAGGAGTACCATATTGGTTGTGCGGCGGTTGATTGGAATATTGTCCAGGTGGCGGCTGACTTGGGTATTGTCCTGGTGGTGGTTGACTTGGGTATTGTCCCTGAGGTCCACCGTATGAGCTCCCTTGATTACTGTATGATGGACGAGGTGGCTCCTGGCTTGGATAAGGGCTGTGACTTTGGCTATGGCTACCATACTCTTGCTGTCCATATCCACCTTGATGATGTTGCGCAGGGGTAGGCGCGTTGTACGAGCCTGACTGGTTGCCATATGATTGAGGTGCTTGAGATGGCTGTGTATTATGGTGCTGTCCTACAGGCTGAGGTTTTCCATATGCTCCATGTGCTGCTGGAGAAGGATAAGTAGCCGGAGGTTCTTGTCCAGAATATGTGCCGCTTTGGCCCGTATGAGAGTATCCAAAGTTCTGATTCTGGGAGTGGCTTCCATGACCTAGAACTCCACCAAGGATGCTTCCAAGCATACCACCGCCGGAACCACCTCCACTTGAAGAATTCCCACTCTGTTGTGTTGGCTTATTGTGGCTCCCACCACCGAGGAAATCAGAGGCTAGGTTGCCTACAAAACTACCACCTGGTGAGCTACCACCATGACCACTTGATGGTTTGGAATTGCCGCCTAGCAGTCCCGAAGCGAGTTGGCCCACGAGACTTCCCGACTGCTTGCCGCCACCTCCTGAGAGCATGTTCATAGCCATTCCCTATATCATGTCAGACTTCATTGGTTGATGACTAGTATATCCCTTGAAAGAATGCCACTCACTCCCAATCCGCCAGCTCTATCTGTACTCTCGCCATGCTCCATACCTCTCGTTCCCTCTTGATTATACTCTCCGGACATTGTGGAATGCGAATTTGGGGGCGAATAAGGTGTCCCTTGTGCGGGTGTGGTGCTGGTGCTGCCTGTGACAACGCCGGGTGCGATAGTTGTAGGGGTTTCCCAGGTCGATTTACCGGTCGATATTTGAACGTAATAGTATTTTCGCGAGCTATGGTTGATAGAGAAGTCAGCAACGTCCGTTGAAATAGACGGTCGTCGTTGTGTTTGATAGGGTGTTTGCTTTGAAGTGACGATCGGGTGGCTGGTCACGGAAAGTGACGACTTGCGGTCATGCCGACGCAGGCAGTCGCGATGAGCTTGCCGTTTAGGAATGTCACGTACTTGGAATCCCACTGCGCAATCCAGCCTGTAAGCAATTAGCATATTGTTGACTTTCTAGAGCTCGGAGCAATGCGCACCAGCAGGCAACTTTGGGACGTGCGGATTGTCAGGCCCGGAATCAGGCTCGACCATTGCCGTACGTGGGGATTTACCAGATATGAGAAATGGATGAGCAAACAGCAATCGAAGCCAGTACTCTATTCTCAAATGGATGGTGTTGTGATATGGATGCCAGAGAAACGAGGGATGGCGAGCGCGCACGGCTGGTGCAAGTGGGATGACAGTGGCTTAGCCATCTTGAAAGGTGGCTGATGAATGACGCGGCAATAAGACGATTTGTGTGATTTTCATCGGACTAGATATTCACATATTTTATTTCTGATTGATCAAGTGAGGCGGTGGACAAGTCGAAGCATATGTCAGAGCAAAAGCGTCTTCCCTTATGGAGTGCGATGCCAGATATCATACTAAATGGGAGTTTGTTACTAGTCAAGCCAGTGGAGTCGAGGACCTCAACTTCAGGATTCAGGAAAAAGAGAGTAAGTGATATGCTCCCATCTGAGCGAGATATGCCTTAGCCATTAGCGAGCGCTTTACTTGCCATAGGGCGTCGTCCGGGAGTCTAGAAATCATGGGAGACCTAACGCTCCTTTATGAAACAGTGACAGCAGCGTTTTGCGCTTGTGCTCTGGGCGACGATTTTCGAGCTTGCTTTTTGCCTATTTGTAAAAAACCAAATTTGAAAATTGAGCATATAACAAAGCAGAAAAGGCAGTAAATTTGTCTAACTGTCTATGAGGTAAGCTTTCTCTATGTCAGTGTAAGAGCATTTTACACCATTTGTGGCGTTTGCGGTAACGTGAAGCACGCAGAGTTATGTATCTAATGGACCGAAATCCTGGATATTCTTCTTCGGAAAATTGGTTGGATGGTGTAGTGTATGTTTTCCTCAAGAGTAGTCAGCATTTTGGAAGATGCTAACTCGTCCCAGGGTAGCACATGAGATTCTGAAATCACTTTCGTCTTCTCACGACCCGGGTTCGATCCCCGGTTCGACCTGTCTCAGGCCAAGCCGTAACTTTCTAAGTTAAAAGAACCTTCTTTTTTTGCTCTGCGGGGCGTTTTTATACGCACTTAAGTAATGCACAACCAGTTCAGGTGTCGCTTCCATTAACTACGACTTTTGTTACAGTACTTCTCAATTAAACACTGCTATGCTTCCTATCGAGTGCATTATATGTCTACTACATTATTGAACCCGTTAGACAGAACTTATCCTTTGAATGAAGTAATACAATAGGTGTAGCACCCAAGGAGCTTACTTTACTTTGAAGTGTGAGGTGAACTAAGGTACTTTTTGCTTTGAAGGGATCTCTGTCTGATAGAGTCGCAATTCACCGAACTGAGATCAAAATATAGATAGAAAATACCAGTCAATGCAACAAGGTTATTCAAGCCCGCAGCATTCATTGCCCCAGGGAGCTGGTGTCAATATCTGCTGAATTGATAGGTAACGAAACTCGCTTCTAGAAGCGAATCCTCCCTCCATCCTCCTTTTCTCAAAGTCTACAATCCAAAGTACCCTAACTTAATGACTTATAAGATTAGCAAACAATAGAGGTAGCTGGTACATTACCGATCTATTACGTTAGTACCCGCCAGTGCCACTGCACAACAGCATACTATATAAAAGCATCAAGATCTCCCCAAGTGCCTCTCATACTAGCTACGAACCAAATCGTCCGTCTCCCCATGCAAGCCAAGCTATCTAGTGAAGCAGAAAACCCTTACGTCTCCCCGCATGAACTGTCGACCTCGTGCAGCTGGAGTGCAGATGGTACTGGTCCGAGAAAACCCGACTCGTCCATGGACAGTCCAGACGGGCCCGTTAGCATGGATTTGCGAGGGAATTCTCCGTGTTTGGCATGGTGGGATGATGGAGGTTAGGAACCGCAGGTCAAGTATCTCAAGTGCGCTAGGAAATGTCAGAGTGTGTTGAGTGGGCTTAGAGAACGAGTCGTGGACAGGTTTGTGGACGGGTAAAATGGCAGCATGTGAGGTTTTTGAGAGTTTGGATTTGAAGTTAGAACTTCGGAGGTGAGGATGTTTATATGTTTCGGTAAAAGTTCGTCGGAAGGGGAATGTTATTTGGCCTGCTTGTAAAAATTTGTGCGATGTGTAGGAGTGTGGAATATACGTTGTGAAATAGAGTTGAAAGAGATATCATGTCTTTCTATGGAGTAAGTTCCATTATCGTGTCAGATGACAAGTACAAAAATCCAATTGATCGAGTACCGGTAGATCTAAGAATATCAAGCTAACCGTACAGTTTACTTTTGGATAGAAATTGCTATTGACCGTCGCTATTGAATTCCAGAGTGAATTTGCACAAAGTTATTCGCGAATCTCCATCAGCGCTGATGGGAGTCAACTACTACGCTGTCTCCCATCGAGTGCGCTGATAATTGTATAGCAGATGTGTAATAATTGTCTAACATGCTTCTAGGGTTGGTTCTTTGTATTTGAAAGGTATGGGGGAATTGAATGATTATTGGATGAGCCTTCCGATAGAACTTCTAGAAGCTTTGAGCGCCGTAGCTAGACAAGGCTATCAAGGTGAAAAGTGGTCGAACTAATTTAAATAGAATAGCTCAGCTGGCCAGGGAGCTTGTACCTCAATTGCACGTGGAAAGACTGGGAAAAGAATATATATATTGTTATCCTTGTCTCGCGTGGGACAAGAAACAAAAGAAAATCAATGCTAGTCGATAACGGTGTCTCTTCACCGTTACAATTGCTAATACGGATATGTTTCTGATGCATGTTGTAGAAAATCAGCACCGTTGCTCGATTGCTGGCTCATGGAATTATTGGAGCGATATCAAGATGTGATTGGGAGTAGCGAGGCGGCAAAGAGCACATGCTTAGGCCAATCGTACCTTCCTGATTGGAACGGTCGATCTTGGTCAGCCTCATGGATTATATTGGATTGGAGGCCGAATCTTCTCGGCGCAAAAGAGTATAGATCTGTCCAAATTCTCAACGACGGATGTAGAAAGGTTACGGACTTTAAACATACGGTGGAGTTGGTAATAAGAGCACGGTATCCAGTGCAACCCCACAATGCGGTTTAATCGGCCCCGTATCACGACTCGGCATCGAGGTTGTTGCGTAGAGTTGGTTTAAAGCCCATGCTCATTGCAGCGGATGAAGCTCAAAGAGGTTTAGCTCGAGAGCTGCTTGGAGCAGAAGCAGTAGCAGCTGGGGATAAATCGGTGCGGTGATTGGCTGGCCCCTTGTTAAAATCAAGAGCGCAGAACTAAAACTGAGTGGTTCTTTTCTGAGTTGGTGCGCTTGGTGTGCTTGAGCGAGCCTTGAGTCTTGGTCGTTCTGGACTTGCTTGCTGTTGGTGTCTTGTTGTGTGGTCGTTTCCTAATTGAGCTGGTTCGCGGTGGTGGTGAGTGTAAGACTGGGCAAGCACGAAGGGAGAGTGTGGTGTGGGAGGTACCTTCCTCCGCATTGAATCTTTGGCTTGTGCCTTGAATCCTCCTGTACTCCTCTCTTCTCTCGCCCTGTGAAATAATCCATCTCTCGTCTAAATAATAATTTTTCCAATCTTGCAACCAAAACCTCCGTTGTGACACTCACTACTACCGCTGTCCTCTATCCGTTTGATCAACCTAGCCAATCTAGGCCACTAGAGACCCTTTCTGTCGTGGTATCCAATTCTCCTCCAGCATTCCAATCCAGTTGACTTGGGTCTTCCGACTCAACCGCCAAAAAAGCACGGCCCCCCTCCTCCCACTACTTGCCCGCCTCCTGTTTGCCGCGCTCTGCAAACTTTACCTCCCTTGCGCAAAGAATACCCCTTCAATTCATCACCTTACAACTGTCTAAACTGCTTCCGCCCTCTCCTAGTCAACTGTACAAGCTGCCGCCCCATTACCTTCGTATCAACTTCGTTATTCAGTACCACTTTTAATATCCCGATCCGTTCGCAATGGCGACAAAGGTACATAACGCCCTGGCCTCCGCTCTTGAACCCCTAAGCGAACATACGGCCTCTCAGACCCGTCATTGCCTTCCGCTGCTCACCTGCTCCTGTCTGACCTTAAGCTATGCTAACTCATACACGTCATAGTTTCTCAGAGAATATAAGCTCGTAGTTGTAGGCGGAGGTGGTGTCGGAAAGTCATGCTTGACTATTCAGCTCATCCAGAGCCATTTCGTCGATGAATACGATCCCACAATCGAAGGTTAGTCGACCCTCCAAGTTCTTGCTGAGTTTGATACTGGGGAAAATATGTGGTGCTCATCTGGCATCGGCATTTGATCGGCTGTCGGACATTTCACTCATAGCATTTGGAATAGATTCATACCGCAAGCAGTGCGTTGTCGACGAAGAAGTTGCGCTGCTCGATGTTCTCGATACAGCCGGTCAAGAAGAATATAGTGCCATGAGAGAACAATACATGCGTACAGGCGAAGGTTTCCTCCTTATCTACAGCATAACCAGTCGGCAAAGTTTCGAAGAAATCCTCACATTCCAACAACAAATCCTGCGCGTCAAGGACAAGGACTACTTTCCCATTATTGTGGTTGGAAACAAGTGCGATCTAGAAAACGAGCGGGAAGTGAGCTTTGAAGGTAAGTTCTCTGTCCATCCAGCATTGCGACTGCAGGCCCTTGCCTCAATTCTTGTTGAAGAGTGGAAACGATATTGACTGCATTCATAGAGGGTCAAGCACTTGCACGACAGTTCGGCTGCAAATTCATCGAGACATCAGCCAAGTCACGCAAGAATGTCGAGCAAGCATTCTACGACATCGTTCGCGAAATACGCCGTTATAACAAGGAGATGAGCTATCCAGCGGGCGGACCCGGCGCACAAGGCATGTCAGAGAAGGCTGACAACCACGAGTCAAAAGGACGAGGCTGTGGTGGTTGCTGTACTGTCATGTAAATGATATCGAGCAGGAGGCGCAACTTTGGGAGATCAAGAGCACAGGTGGTGTGGGGATGTCTTGATACGACGAATCAGCGTGGATTGGACGAGTAGGAAGCTTTTAGACGGAGCATTCGCGATCACTGGGCAAACGGCGCACAAGAAATGGAAGCCTTTTTTTTTCTGTACAAGCTGGCGTTCTCGTCGGTCAGCGAAATGAGAGCGGTCGTGGGACATGAATGGAGATCGCTCAATTAGCAAAGATCTATCTTGCAACGGCATCGGATAGATTGTCACACGAGGCCAAAGATGTAATCTCATGGTCTCTATATTTTTATGAACCGTGTGTTTAATCTTAGTCTTTATCATTTTCCATGTTTATGGGTTTTTCTTCATTCAAACCGAGCAGGATTCAGCTTTCTTGATGACCATGGCGTCTGCTTTGCCTTCTGGTATCCCAATGGCTCATATACACAATCAGGCTGGGGTCGTTCCAGCAACCTACTAGAAATATTATGTGTCGAATTTTCATCTCCTTTGTTCTCTGTGCCCTACAAACATCTGGTAAGAAACAAGACGTGCAGTTTGCTCTGGCGGCGAAGTCGTCAATCCATCAGTCGATAGCGTATCGTAAACGATAGGCCTCCCATTTATTGACTGCTAGTAGTCAATTACCCAAATCAGAGTCGACATCTTGCCAATCCTCCACTCAGACACTACCCCGTACCAGATTCATTCGATTATCGAGCACTCCGTATGGAGAGACCTACCTCTTCTTCGAAAACGTCAACTATCCAGCATGTACATCAAACGTGTCCGTCATGTTGAGACGCCTTTTCGCTGGCTTGGATCGAAACATCATGCCTGGCGCTGTATGGCGGCCTTTCTGGAAATACTCTGGTGGAAACATTGCTTTGTGGTAAGTATGGCAAGCGGAGTATGTTTACTTTGTGGGTTATATATGGCATGGATTGGTTTTACTGTTCTACCGTAGGACTGTTTCCCAAGATCGATGGGAAGAATTGAGATTTTGTATTGCAGCTTTATATCGGTATCTATGCATACTATCAGTCTAGTTGACGTTAGGTGCAATAGAACAACGTATAGGAGTACTTTAGGAAAGATCCTGATGGAGCTGGGATATTGAAGTCTTCGAAAGTTCAACATGAAGTTGACTAAATGTGATGTTGCGTTTTGATATAGATGACATTGATCGGGTCGAATCACAACATTTCAATTAACGAAGACAGCCAAAATCAGCATGAAGATACAGCAGATATGAGAATCATATCGCAATCGCTGTTCTGGGACAAAAACAGGCACAAATTAGGCAGTCACGAAATGTTGCCTAGAGCCGCCTATTGTACTTTCCGTAGCAAGACATGAAGTAGCACTACCCCCGCCTCGTAACACCAGACTATTACGACTATGTTGTACTTAACCCTCTCTCGCCTCACTGGACTCTGAAAACTCTCCTTAACGATATACAGTACTCATCGTTGTCACCAATAGCAAGACTCAACACCGTCTAGCACCGTCGAACATCTTGCCGCCACTACTCCCTCCAGTCTTCAGCACTCGACTCACACGGAAGAACATCATGGCAGACTGCGAAGATGGCTCTTGCGCCCTACCTGGACCCATGACCCGGGCTGAAAAACGAGCAGAGTACAAATACGACCCATCCAATGCTCTCGAGACCTGGAAAGACCTCCAAAACAGCCTTCTAAGCTTGGGTACACAATCTCTCGAACAAGACGCTGAACTGGCGGATATTGAACAGGGACTACACGATGTATGGGACGAACTCATTCACATCGCTATGGCGACCCCGTCTACCAGCGCAGAACACGATCGTCTGGTGACACTTATTCTGACGATGCGTGAGCTAGGCACCTTTGTGCGCAAAAATAAGGGCGTATTGGAAAGTGATGGTGAAGAGCTTGTCACCATGTCCAATGGACAGCGGCTGTGGGTGGATTTGCCGTTTCTTGCAGCAGATTTGCAGGCTTTTTGGTCGTATGAGGCAATGAGTCGAACTGCTGCAGATAGGTTGTGTCTCGCGGTGTTGACTGCGAAGCTGTGTGCGGCTGGAGTATGTTCAACTGAGTTGGCACACTGTGCGTTATGGCTGTTCAAAGAGACTCTGGAGACTGAGAGACCAATCATGGTGTCGTCTACGGAGGATCATGACAGCCCCATCACCGTCAGCGATCTTCTTCCTGCATGCCTCGAATGGCTGGACCACGCCAATTTCAAGTTGGCGAGACTGTGTGCTGATGGCTACACCTACGGCTCAGGTAAACATGCGAACTCAATGACACCAGGTGCTCTTGCAGCCACAGCTGGTGTCAATCAGGAAGGTTTCAGCATGGCGAGATGGCTGTTCTGGAGACGACGGCTTGGAGAGCTGTATCTCTCTGACGAGCAGAAGGTTTCGAAACGAGCGAGGAAGGCATTCGACATGATGGCTGAGACTGGAAGAACAATGGGCATCGACATACCAGGCGAGAAGAAGTATCTGGACAAGGTCTTTGAGGCTCTTGATAAGGAGGTTATTGCTCGAGGTGGTAAGGGCTGTGTCGGCATTGAAGAGATAGAGATAGATCCAACTTGGGCAACCGATGACTAGCAGGTGAGCATGTTCAAGCGGATATCTACTCAGAACATGTAGTTACTCGTCGAAAGTATATGGGTAGATAGTCGACCTATCCAATGTATGACACAACAGTCCCGTGCTCTACTTTACATATCTAGACATATGTGGCTGAGGTGTTGCGACTGAAGAACATCGATGAGCAGTACCTACTTTATCCTATCTTCTAGCGAAATGCTGTACTGTGGTACGTACTTCAATAGTATAAGGTAAGGTTATTGACCACCCTATTGGACTGATGCTTTGAAGAGAGTCTAGATCGATCCAAAAGTGTGGCTTATACCCGAGATACCTTACCCTTGGAATTGACAAATGAACCGAGACAATGGTTCCTAAAAGAAGCTTAATTCGTGCCGCCTGCAGGTTGTCAGTGATCACGACAGGGTGGAGTAATATTGGAGGTTGACTTTGGATGTAACTTGGGGCTGATGGCAGGTCAACCGTTGGAGGTTGAAGCTGCACACGGTGCATTCCGGGAAGTGAGTAACCCGGCACACTTCAGTTTTGCATAAGTGTTAGTAAATGCAAAAGTGATTGGCTTACCTGTCCATTGACATCTTTGATAATTCAAATCAATTCTAAGCAGCCACACGAGATCTGAAGTCTTCCAAGGTTCCACGCGTAGTGACGACGCCACTCCGCCACAAGCTTATGTTTTGACAGGTGGTGACGATGGATTAACCCAATTGCGAATAATCGATATGATATCGAACTCCAGGTCCTATGCAAGCTGAATGTACGTACTTTCAGCTTTATGATAGTAGCATTGGACTCAATCAGGATGGCTGAACAGACCTATAGAGTAGTAGCGGTTCAAGGGATGCATGGAAAGCGAAAGCGATGGTTGAAGGGATTGAATTATTTGCTTTCCACGAGCCGTCAAACACCTATGTAAGTCACGCCAAGAATTCTAGAATTGAAATATTGGACCACAACATAGACGAGGTATTGGACAGCGGTCTTGTCCGTTGTCTTGCTTTGGAATGGTTTAATACCATGAGAGAACTTCTCAAAGAAGCGGCTCATAACGTACGAAGCTGGAGCAATGTCGCCGAAAATAAGCGGTTTGATTCCGATTTTGTTTCCGTTCGCACGATGGCATGCGCTCTTCGTGATCTTGATGATGGCAAGAGCCTGTAAGAACTTAGAATGAGTAGATGTCGGACGATGTGAGGGAGACATCCGACAGGTTGGGTCCTAAAGCGGTTAGCGCTCCATACCCGCATCCGATGGTCTAGACTTGTATAGACCATTCAACCGTACAAAACTCAAACCATGCAACTTCAAATTCTCCACGGGCACAGTGGCTCAGCCTACATGATTCTGAGACTCTCCATCAAAAGTCATATTTCTACATTGTTCAGTCAAGTCTGAGCTGTGGCTGGCACCGTAAACTCAACGTGATTGGACTTCGGCACACTGGCTAAGACTGCCGCTTTCATTCCCTCCCTTGGCAATATCTACTCTGAACCTTTCAATTTTCATGGAGTCGCCGAAGCACGATTCATGTCTGGATCTCAGTACAGGCTTCTTGCTGCGCCTTCTTCCCGTCCGTTGTGCATCATCATTCAATGTACCAGGTCTGTGAGTTTGGAATGTACGAAAAGTATGCGTGGCCGCTACTGGGATATACCGTGGCTTACTCCTGGCTGGTTTACTCTACTAACTAGGAGCCATTAAGGTGTGGTAGCACTTTGATATAAGTTTATTATATGGATCGGCTGCTTGTCCTTCCTTAATGGGTCAATGATAAACATTGAAAGTCTTGTTATGGTTCATCACTATTTTTTCAATTGAGCTATATCATACCACTTGTCGACGATATAATCTTTGTGCAATTGCGGTTCAACTATCTGTAACAGTTTGACTGATATCACAGAACATGCCAAACTCTCCAGATGATGATTCTGTAAGTACTGAAAGCAGCCAATTGGCCAAGATTGCTATATGTTTTGATAGTGTTCTTCCTACTGTTCATACGACTTTGTATTTAAGCAACTCTGATATCAATTCGAACTAACATTCATAGGGTCATCAAAAAGCGTCAAATCTGGCACGAATTCGAGATAACCAGCGACGTTCTCGACAACGACGGAAAGACTACATCCAAGAGCTAGAAGCAAAAGCACGTGAATTTGATATGCAAGGTGTCAAGGCGTCGTCAGAAATGCAAACAGCGGCGCGAAAGGTTCTAGATGAGAACAAACGACTACAAGATGAGGTTTCAAGATTGCGAAATCTGCTACTGAGCATTGGTGTGAATGAGACAGAGATTGACCATGCGGCTGCTGGTACAAGTGGTGCTTCTTCAGTACATGAACCGGCTCTGGCAAGTCCGACTTTTCAGCAAAACCTCTCGGCGACAAGAGAGTCTCTTGAGGCACTACTAGTAACAAGGACTGATGCATCTTCGTCGCGAAGACAGCGAGAAAGGGATCCTGGAACGCTCTTCAGAAACCAAGCGTCGGAGAGCAGGTTAGACCCTAGAACTGCTTTGCTGTCTCCTACAGCACGGCAAATACCAAGTCTTCTGAGAACACCAAGCAATCAAAGCGAACAATCAGGCCGACGAAATCGCGGCGTGCGCTTAGCCAGAAGCTCCCGTTCAACTTCTTTTTCGGATGAAGCTGAGGAGTTGTCAAGCGTCACATCTGCCGAGTCTGCGCCATCAGCTTCATTGGCAACCGCAGCACAGGAGTTTTATGGAATGAATCCTGTGTCCTATTCAATGAGCATGGGAGCAAGTGGTTGGCATCAACCCACCGCATATCCAATGGGCTACTCACAAACAGGAGCAATGACTATGCCAATTTCTGCTTACGACCAACCTTTTCCCACTGGGTCGCATCCAGGCTCCAACTCAGCCTTCCAGTCTGTACTATCAACACTTGCGAAACCAGATGAGTACCATGGCGACTTACAATACTACCCAAGCGTAACATATCCTTCATCTTCAGGTGACATGAGTCCATGGGGATAACATGACGGGATTATTTACATCTAACGACTTTACGACCAATGGCGGCATTCTGTATTTTAATGAATCTCAACGACGATGCGACCGATCCCAGATACTAGTTCATAGTTTCATCAAATGCTGCTAGTCAGCAATCCACTCCTTTGACCAACCCACTTCTCCGATCTTACACAAACATATCTTTACATGTGACCAACCTCATATCAACCTAAACTTCCTACTACCGCCCAAACAGACCGCCAAATAAGCCCCCACCTGCACCTCCTTTACCACCTCTCCTCGCCTCCTCCTCAATCCATTTGATCAAAAAGTCTCGATCCTCCAACATCTTTGGATCTGTGACTCGCGTATCCCATTGCGGCTCTCCGCGACTAAACGCCAGTAGCGTCGGCATGCTTTTTATCGAATACGTTGTTCCTACATCGCCAATCGTCGGACTATCTAGCTCTATCGGGACATAGCCTACGCCGCCCTGCTCGAGACCGTAGTGCTCGAGCTCGATCAGCGAGCGGATGAGTGGCTCGATCTCGGCGCATGTGCGACACCAGGAGGCGGTCCAGAGCGTGAGGAGGGGTGCACTGCGGGTCGTGTGTAGTAGTAGGAGGGTCTGAAATTCAGCAGGGCTACGAACTCTGCGGATTGGTTAGTACTTTGTTGTGCTTGTATGGGGAAGGAGGAGCGAACGGGTCAAAGACGCGGTTTTTGGCGGGTCGAGGTTTGGTTGTTGCGAAGGCTCGAAGGTGGATGCTTGGGGTGGTGGGAAGAGGTTTTAGGAGGGAGTGGAGGAGTGGAGACTGTATTATTCTGGACCGCATTTTGGATGTGAAGATGGCGTTGGTTTTAAGTGTCTTTCTCATCTTTGCGGCAATGAATTTGATGTTCAAGTCGATGTTTCCCTGGGCCAATCAGCGAACGAGTGACGTCGAGGTTGATCTTCAGCCTTGCGGTCAGCCTCGTGCATTGTTGAGCTTGCTGCTTCGTGGGCATCCAAGACACTTCGATGTAGTTTCAACATCGAGCTTTGGTATCATGTGAAAAACCAGAAACGAGTATTCAGAGCTATTTGATGTCAGTCCATATCGAGCTGTATGGCGCTATGTCTGGCGAAAGAATCAATATTGAGATAAGTCAACACTGGGGCAAATGAATACAATTCAATGGAAGATAAACATAGTTTCTTTCTTTCTTTAATCTATACCAAAGCGTCATAGAAAGACATTTCTCTAACAAAATAACCACACCTCGAATGAAGGCAGCTTGAGTAGGATAGCTGGATTCTGAGGTTGCCCTCGGGCCGATAGACCCCTGTAAATGCAGCATCGGGCCGAAAGCTTTGAATCGCGTTGGCTTCTGCATCTCCAAAAGTTCGTGGTAGTCAACACCAGCATGCAACACGCAACAATCAACACTTGAACATCTCCTTGACTTCTTTTTCGCGCGCTCTCGCGATGTCTGCATTCTTGTAAGTCCCGCGACATGTCGTTTAATTTCTCATGTTCTGTCAAGAAGATCAAGACTAACTCCGTGTCTAGCAATAATACCAATACCTCGAAGCCGCTCTTCTCTACCCCAACCACAACATCAGGCGGAGCTGGGCTATTCGGAGGCGCCGCGACTAATACATCAGCTCCGGCTGCAGGGGGATTGTTCGGAAATGTTACATCTACGCCAGCAGCATCTGCTCCGGGTCAAAGTCTCTTTGGAAATGCTGCTGCTGCTACCTCTGGCCCAGCAGCAAATGTAGCTTCACCCGCACCTGGAGGACTATTTGGCGGCGCTGCTACCTCAGCGGCTCCAAATGCCTTTGGAGGAGGGCTTTTCAGCTCGTCCGCAAATGCAACAACCACTGCCGCCGGATCGAGTCTATTTTCTGCAGCTGGCGCAAACACAACACAGGCGCCCAAGCTAGGTCTTTTTGGTGCTACTAGCAACAATGCGCAAACAGCAGCTCCAGGTACTTCTGCTCCAAGCCTCTTACAAGTACCTGCCATACAGGTCCAAGCACCAAGTATATCTCCTGGGGTTCCTGGTTCTGTCAACACTGTTGTGAGCGCACCTGCAGCGGGCGCATCGATATTCGGAGCAGCAAAACCTGCAGCAAGTTTGTTCAATGCCCCGGCTTCACAACCACAAGCGGCGGGTAGTAGTTTATTTGGTAACGCTGGCGCACAACAGCAACAACAACCACAGCAACAACAAGCTAATGGTCCGGCACCTCTTTTTTCTAGCCTTGGAACCGGTGGAACTGGGGGACTACTTGGACAACAGCAACAACAAAACCAGCAGCAGCAAACCGTCGTCCCAGGCGTAAGAATAGACGTTCAAAACGTCAAACCAACCACACGCTTCTTCGAACTCCATGACGGCCTCCAGCGAGATATTGTCCACGTAGATGATTTTATCCAGGAACAAATAAGATTCATGGGGCAAATCACAGCATTCATGCCAGGCCATAAACTAAGTCTCAAGCCGATACCAGACGATGTGGATTATGTGGAAAAGAAACTCGAAACTGTCGCACTCACCCTCGATCGCGATGCAGCAGAAGTCGGCACAGTGAAAGATCTTGTCGCCAAAGATGTAGAAGACGCCCGTCGGGTATTCGGCGCTATCGAACACCTGAAACTGCCTGCTCAATATCAATACGGCACGTCCTGGGGTGGCGCTGGTTCGAACGATCACGATGGTGATGTCTTTGCATCGACAAACATGGTACCTTACTTCGACAAACAGGCAGACGAGCTAGATAAGCGTCTTCAACGATACATGCAGCAAATCAACGAGATCACGCAACATCTAGGTGCCGTAGAGGAGGGAGCCAATGAACAATTACATCGTGTACTTCGACGGACGGCTGGTGAAGATGCAGGCAAGGAACGCGTTCAAGAATTGGCTTCGGCTATGCACACCTTTGAGGACGCAGTGCTGCGGGTGGCTTCTAATGTTGGTGAAGCGAGAGAGGGCGTCATTGCGTGCTCACTGGGTAGTCAACAGAATGGGCACGCAAATGGGCACTCTAATGGTAGCGTTTGGCGGTAGCGGTAATGTGTTACTGTAGAAAAACAAGGGGTCTGGGTAGACTCACTTTGGATTCTCTTGAAAGAGATATTACCGTTAGTTTAGCATTGGAATGATACGGTGCTTGAATGGCCAGATCGGCTATTGTCTGTTGCAGCTTCTCTCCATTTCCTTGATTCTCTACGTCTAGTCAGTGATGTTATGTTCTTGTATATCATTTTTCCGTTACTACAGGGGAAGATCAAGGTTGTTGAAGGGCAGGGTACATGTGATTCAGTAATTATAGAGCAAACAATATAGAGGGATAAAGACACGTTGATGTCGCGGCAAGTAAGTTTAGTGTAGCGGAACACAGAAGTCGATTGTCGTGTGTGCTGGCGTCGAAAATTTAGTACTAAATGAAGGCATTGCCCATCAAATACGACGACTTTGGTGATCCTGCTTTTTCTATGATATCTACGGGATGTCTTTCTGGTATTTGTGTTTCTTGTAGCATCAGCCTATTAACAGTGAATCTGTAGGTTTTGTCAAGCCTCAGTGAGTGCAATCATTTTACTTCTCAACATAAGTACCTTTCACCAAAGCTATCACTTTCAACTTAACAGACCAGGATACGCCTTTTTCAAGACTTTGACCATTACCAAAGCTCCTAAACCTACCCTGCCAACATAGGGCATATCCACAGCGATCTTATCCATCCCAGCCCCATAAATCAACAACCTCTCACGAGCCTCACTCACTTACCCGATCAAGTAATTGCGACGACTCTACTCTCCCATCTTTGCCAGCCCCGCGGTAGTAGCAATGCATCCCTCCAATCTCTTCGTGCCTATTGCCATAATACTTCTCCCACTGGTGCATGCACAATACAATCATGGCAATGGTCCTTTCCTGGGGCTGGCACGCCGAAGCAGCCTGCCACTATATTGAAGGGGAGATAAAAAATGCCACACAGTGATCCGCAACGAAAGCAAACTCTGTCCTGGCACCGCACCAGATGTAGAGGTTCCGCGCATCTTGGTAAGCCTGTGACTGAGCATGGAGGAAAGACGTCGACTGTCGGGAGGATTGAGGTTTCTGACACTTACTACACGATGAACACGTCGTTGCACTCCATGGTACCGTTCGATCAGTGTTGAGGAAGGTATCGCCTGACTCGTTTAAATGAGAACTCGACTCAAGCTTTCTTCTTACTATAGTCGAGGTGGATAGATAATCGGATGGTGGGTTCTTGAAGCAGCACGGCAGATCTGGTATCACTTTGTCACCCGCATTTCGTCAGACCTCGGGTATCAACATGATATCTCGTGTCCCATAACAGTGCAATTGAACCAAGCTCCTGTATCTTTTGGAGTACAATGACGTGTGTATTGGAGTACACGATGCAAGGCGAGGCGGTTGTGCGAAGGGGCAAAGCAAGATCAATCGCGTGGTTGGAAGACTGAAGTAGAGATGCTGGTGCCCGATTGGCGGTTATGGGGAAGATTGAGCGGTAAAAGTAGCCGCCAAGATCTCTCAACCCCTGATCGCTGCAATCCGACAGCCATTCTTCTGGGCTTCGCTGCAGACTGTGCAGCGACACGGCACACCTGCTCTTGCTGTCAATGCCCGGTTTTGAATCGTAATGTTTCATGACATCACCAAGAAACGAGCCATCCTAGACGTGCATCAGTCGTTGTAATATCAGAGGCATGTATCGAGGCTTGGTGTAAGTAATTCAAATACTGCATATGGTAGCTGTGACATATCAATGGTAGCAAGCGGTTGGAAGGCTCGGTTCCGTGCGTACTAGAAGCGTATCCTGGTGAAGCTAACCCGTTAACATTTCGATGTGAGAGCCACAACTCCATGATTATCAGATCCCAAATGAGCCAATGGCTGAGAATTCGGTGATTGCAACCCCAAATGGCCGTTGAATTGAATCCTGGTTTCTTCTTGGCCTGGAAGCTATCCTGACTTGTGATTCATTAGGCAATTCATAAGCAGGTCTGGATTAAGATACTCAAAATCGTAATACGAGAATTGGACAGATGCTGTACGCAGTACGAATTGAACCGATTCCTTTTCGACGCGGGTAAGCCTGCGCCGACCGTGCTATGCGCCAACTCAGTCGCTAGATGCTTAGCGGATAGCTTGATCTTTGTGCTTCTTCCCGCTCACCAGTAATTTTGTCAAGGACTGAATTGCCAAGGAGAATATGGTCATGGATCGCGCCTTGCTCGCTGCTCATCTGTCTTGGACCTTGGTAGAATTCCTCCTGCCAACGTGCCAGCAAACGCTGCTCATGCCAAGTCAATCAAGCTCTGTTTGAGTCTTGACCTTGACTTGACCATTGCCTTCGCTCTTTCTCTCTCAACCTCCTTTCAACTTGCCTTCTCTCTTAATCAACTTCTTTCCTACCTCAATCTATCACTTTAACTTCGGCCCTCCTTGCGCGCATTGGATTGCGGAATCTCGCGCTCACCTCCTTACTCAATTGACGCGAACGTCATCTACACTTCCCCTGTCGCGCCAACCACTTTTGCAGTAGAGGCCCTGCGAGGACACCTCAGTGCACAGCCCCAAAATTTCACCTTTTGAGCTTCTTGATAGGTAAAATATCCTTCCTCCAGCCCGCCTCTAAGCTGCATATGCAACTGGATACTCCGTATCACTGCCAAATCCACCTCGAACCCGCCTCGCCCCACAATCATCATCCATTTTGTTTCCTAAGCTTCTGTGGCTCAGTGAAACTAGAGCCTGAACAGAAATTGAGAGCGGCGTAATTGAGGCGGTGACATAGGCTACCTACAGCCTACAGCGTCGAGATCACCTACTAACATTGAAGTGAATAGAGAGCCAAATCGAAGCCCTCTAGTACAAAATACTTCGCTACACGGTACTTTGTTCGCCATTCTACCAAAAGCCTTTTCAACATCAAACTTGACGTTCAATCAAGCTTGCACCAAGTGGATAATCGTCGTTTGACCAAAGCAAGCTGCCCTAGTTGTTTGTACCCTTCGCAGGATCACAAAAGCGCGCCAAAGCTTCTTTGTAATAAATTTAGCCCGGCACCCATCCTCGTAGCGCTAT
Source organism: Microthyrium microscopicum (assembly GCA_010405405.1). Lineage (NCBI taxonomy): Eukaryota > Fungi > Ascomycota > Dothideomycetes > Microthyriales > Microthyriaceae > Microthyrium > Microthyrium microscopicum. Next base: position 2,078,187 of record MU004232.1, on the reverse strand, counting down.
GTCACACTGTCAGTCCCTCCTGCATCCATCTTACTCTCCACTCGTGCGCATCTAGTTGCGCTCAACTATGGGGAGTTTTATCAACTCTACTAACCATGCCATCTGCTCCAGTTAATATAGGAGCAACGAGACGCCAAGCTAGACGCGAAGCCAGCAAAGGAAACTACAACTTTTGGGGTGGTTCTGACCGACCGCGCCGAGCCCAGACCGACGTCGAACGGGATGTCAATGACGGCGGCACTGAAGAAGCAATCCATCATGCTCAAACTGCACCGGACAGTCGTACAAACACCCATGACTTGAGTTTCTCGCCCACTGACCTCAATAAAACAACAAAAGCAGAGGACTTTGCGCCAGTAAGCAATGGAGAAGGTAGCGGTGCGATCCGTCGGAATAATGGTGAAAATCGGAGCACCACGGATTTGGAAAAGAATGATCTCACTGCAGAGTCGCCTACCTCTCGCGAAGAAGAATATCATGACGGGAAAAAAGACGGCCGATGGAAACGTTTATATAGAAAAATGTTTTTGGACGACCCTATACCCGTTGGACAACAGCTACGACATGTCCTATTCCCACGTTGGTACACAATCAACTGGCTCTTGATTGCAGCTCCGGTCGGCATCGGTCTAAACTTCACCAACGTCGATCCTTTGGCTGTCTTCTTGATTAATTTCATTGCCATTGTTCCTCTTGCTGCGATGCTGAGTATGGCCACTGAGGAAGTGGCACTACGTGTCGGCGAAGTGTTGGGTGGATTGCTCAATGCCAGTTTCGGGTATGTTTACGTTGCTTGCCTATTTTCTATTACTAACATCATTCAGTAATGCTGTCGAACTTATTGTCGGTGTCATTGCCTTGACCAAAGGTGAAATCATTATCGTCCAAACCTCGCTCATTGGCAGTATGCTTTCCAACTTGCTTCTTGTTTTGGGCATGTGTTTCTTCTTTGGCGGATTGAACCGAGTGGAGCAGTTCTTTAACGAGACTGTTGCTCAGACTGCTGCCAGTCTTCTGGCCTTGGCTGTTGGATCTCTGATCATTCCTACCGCCTATACCTGGGGCAACGGTTTTGATCCATCCAAGTCGAACGCAGATGAAGAGCTATCTCACGGCACATCAATCATTCTTTTGATAGTGTACTGTGCCTTCCTGTTCTTCCAGCTTAAGACACATCGCGCACAGTTCAACGAGCCCAGTCAGAAGGTTGAGAAGCGTCGCCCCCCGAAGGATTTCCGAAAGAGCATCGCTCAAATGGGAGGCTTTGCAGGAGCTCACTCTGGTGGTGGAGTTCAAAATGAAAACCGCTCAGTCCAAAAGCCTGAACACGACGACGAGGAAGAGCCAAATCTTACCTTCATGGGTGCATTGCTTACACTCTGCCTGGCCACTGCTCTCATTGGTGTCTGCTCCGAGTTCCTAGTCTCCAGTATCAACGGTGTCACCTGCAAGTATCCTATCTCGCAGTACTTCGTTGGTCTGATTCTTCTTCCAATTGTCGGTAACGCTGCTGAGCACGCAACTGCTGTCACTGTCGCTATGCGCGACAAGATGGATCTTGCCATCGGTGTTGCTGTTGGATCAAGCATGCAGATTGCTCTGTTTGTGTTGCCTCTCATGGTTGTCATTGGCTGGGGTATGGGTCAGGATATGACCTTGGTGTTTGATGACTTCCAGATTGCTGTTCTGTTTGTTGCTGTCATCTTGGTCAACTACCTGATCGGAGATGGCAAAAGTCGTAAGTACCAGCATTTCCGCCTGACCTGGTGTATAACTAATTTGATCTCTAGACTGGCTCGAGGGTGTACTGCTTATGGCTCTGTACATCATCATAGCTGTTGCTGCTTGGTTCTATCCAGTAGCAGCCGCTACTGATTGTGGGTCGAGTTAACACGACGTGGACTACCTGTCTTTTGTTTCATTGCATGTTGTCCTTTATAATTTGCCTCATCAGTCTTTTTTTACATTATTACCCCATTCGTTCTTGTTCATCAATAGGGCAGAGGCGTTGGCGGAGCGATGCTACTTTCTTTACTTTGTCACTCTTCAAAAGGCACACCTCTGGCGTCTTATCATGAGAGCTCTAGCGGCAGATGTCACTTGTCAGTTTGCAACAGGAAAGGAACAATGTTTGGTTAGAGCGTTTGGAACATGTATATAGTAGTTTTGGGATGTTGCAGGCTACCAAGTGTGGCAGAGAGCGAAGGAAAACACCAACTCTCAGATCTGTTAGCGTATAGTGATAATACAAAACTCATTGTAATTATCTAATATTCCTAGTGTGCGGCAAGCTCAATAGATCAGGGAACATGGTGGTTGTATTTCTGGATAAAACACCAATTGAGAGCCGCTCCAAGCGACAAGCCAGGAACAAATCGGAAGATAATGGGGTCAACGTTCCAGCCCTAAACCTAATGGACGACTTGACCTCGATTAGGCAGTCACAGCCAGCAGTGGTTCCCCGGCTGGCCATTGCATCAGGCATTTGCTCCTGCCAAATCGATTTGATGGGTGCTTGGCTGCTGGCTTGCACTAACTAGACTCATTCCAAAACGCTACTGCTATCACCACTCCTACCAACTACCACCTCTCTCTTTCTCTCTCCACTCCACTCTTCCTGCTGTCCTCTGCTGCTCTCCAACTGCGCACACAACCATACGCGGTTGGACTCTTCTTCTCTCTACCTCTTCTTTCCTTCTACCTACCAGGCGCCAGGTCGCGTCCTTGACCGTCACTCTCGAGCCCCAGCCGCCAACTGCTCAGGCATTGCCCCAATCTCGACCATTCCCGCACGCACTCCACGCTCTCCACCACCTTACTTCATGATTGCCAAGAAGGCTTGTTGATCATGGAGTTTACGTCTCTATTTCCCGCTACTTCACACCCAGACTCCGTCCCCGAAGACACCTTCATGGCCGATCGAACCCTACAGCCATCGCACACTGACGATCATCTGCTGAGCCCGATCGGCACCACCACCATGTCCGCCCACCACGACGATGCTCACCCCGTCCTAACCCCTCCTACAAGCGAAGATATGGAAAAGAAAGACGGCGTCAACAATCATGATCTCGAGGAGGAAGATGACGACGATTGGGATATTGAGCCTGATCATTACTATGACGGCGGTAAAATCCCCATCTTCAAGCCGGTAAGGATAATTGACAGTCTTCATTGCGATGAATGGTTTCCAATGATCAGCGTCGCATTGTGTGTATTGTTGGCTAATATCCAGCGTGTAGACCATGCGCCAGTTTCGCGACTTTGAGAAGTTTATTGATAAAGTCAACAAATATGGCATGAAATCCGGCATTGTCAAGGTCATTCCTCCTAAAGAATGGTATTTATTTCCCAAGGACTTTGTTTGACAAATACTGATATTGTATAAGGCGAGAAATGCAACCTAATCTGTCCGAAAAAGTCAAAGAGATCCGTGTCAAGAATCCTATAACTCAAGAGTTTGCTGGTACTCACGGAACATATACGCAAGCCAATATCGAGAAACAGCGTTCCTATAACCTTCCACAATGGAAGTCATTGACTGAAGAATCTAATCACCAACCTCCAGCTCGTCGTGGCGAACGTCGTCGACAACCCGAGGCTGCCCCCAAAGCTGCTTCGAAGCCAAAGGTTGCTAGAAATGCTTCAATTTCTAGCGCTTCCACTGCAAACGCCGCGGCTGGTGTCAAACGACCACGAGGTCGGCCACGCAAGAATCCACTTCCTGCTGAACCTACACCGGCACCGTCCGAGACAACTCATTCTGAGCAGGAAAATGTTCCACCTACCCCAACTTCGCCAATAACCAAGGAAGAGGAGCCTGAAGATACCATTGAGGTTAAGGATGAGCCAATTGAATCGACAGAGGTCACGCCGGTTAAACGTGGCCGTGGACGACCACCCAAGTCTCAGACACAGGTTAAATCAACACCTACGCCACGATCCCGTCGAACCAAGGGAGAACCTAAAGTCAAAGGTGAAACTAAGACCACTGTTGCATCGCGACGTATGAACAATAAACAAGACGTTGTAGCTATTGATGAAACCGCCTTCAAGGGTTTTGACTACCACATGGACAATCTTGAACAATTCACACCAGAACGATGTAAAGAGCTCGAGGAAGTCTATTGGAAAACGATCAATTACGGGACTCCCATGTATGGCGCTGATATGCCTGGTTCCCTGTTTGATGATCAGACTCCTTGCTGGAACGTAGCAAAACTCCCAAATGTACTGGATTGCCTCGGAACCCAAGTTCCTGGTGTCAACACAGCTTATCTCTATCTTGGGATGTGGAAAGCAACTTTTGCCTGGCATTTGGAAGATGTTGATCTTTACAGCATCAACTACATTCACTTTGGTGCACCCAAGTACTGGTACAGCATTTCCCAGGAAGATGCTCGCCGGTTCGAAGCTGCAATGAAGACCATTTGGCCCAATGATGCCAAGCATTGCGATCAATTTCTCCGTCACAAGACCTATCTCATTTCACCGGAAAAGCTCAAGTCTCAGTTTAATATCACTGTTAATCGGCTTGTCCATTATGAAGGAGAGTTCGTCATTACCTATCCGTATGGTTACCATTCTGGTTTTAACATTGGATACAACTGTGCCGAATCGGTCAACTTTGCCAATGAGTCGTGGCTGGACTTCGGCCGTATTGCAAAGAAATGCGAGTGTGAATCCGACAGCGTCTGGGTTGATGTTTATGAGATTGAACGCAAGCTGCGCGGAGAACCCACCCCAGAATATTACGAAGTCACGGATGATGAAGACGATGATGGTATGGACCATCTTCCAAGTCCTGCACCATCTGAAAAGAATAAAAGAGGTAGAAAACGCAAACGCGATGACAAGGGCAAAGAGCCTGTCCGAAAAACGAAAAAGATCAAAATCCGCGTCAAGGCGCCCTCAGCAGAACCATGCGTGCTGTGTCCAAACGACGTGCCCTACGACATGTTACTCCCAACTGACAATGGCAAGAAGGCGCATCGCATGTGTGCGCTATACACTCCGGAAACCTTTTTGGTTACCCACAATGGCGTTGAGAAGGTCTGCAATGTCGCTGGGATTAATAAAGCTCGGCTCGAATTGCGCTGCATGTACTGCCGATCGAAGAAAGGCACATGTTTCCAATGTTCTTCTAAGAAATGCCATCGGGCATACCATGCGACTTGCGCTGCTGCTGCAGGCGTTCAGATCGATGCCGGAGTTGTTCCAACTTGGGATGAAGATGGTGTGGAATACTATTGCGAAGGATATGACTTTCGTTGCAAATATCATCGGCCAAAACGACCAAAACACACCGATTCTGAATCACTGGAGAAGAATCAGTTCATCTTGGGATATGGGGCTTCTCTGGTTGCCGGTAACGTTATTCAAGCTCAGACTATCGATGGAGATCTGTTTGCTGGTCAAGTATTGATGAATTTGCTGGGCGAGCGATCGTGCGTGGTCGAGGTGCTTCCTGATGGGTAAGTAAGCCTTTAAAGTACTCAACGCTGATGCTAACTATACCAGTGAACATATTGAAGTCGAATGGAAGTACTTGCTAGTGTTGGATCCAGCAGACTCACTACGTCCAAAGCCGTCTCCCGATGCCAAACCTCTTCCTGCTCATCTACTTCAGAAACCAGCAGAATTCAGTTCTAGCAACCGGAAGGATGGAGTACCATCTGAGGGTGATCCATTTACCGATCCCTTCAGCAAAGAGAGATGGCAAGAATTTCATGCTGCAACATGGCACGAAATTCGTAACTCTGTTCAAGAAAAGGTCAACCTTGACAAGCCCGAACAGCTCTGGTTTTACATTGGGAAGCCTTCAACCGAGGCCAAACCTCACTATACTCATGACGTTCGCGTTGTGAAGAACAACCCACGAAGCAATTTCATGGAGTCGGTTAGACCCGCGCCAGTGCCTTTCATTGCTCGACAAGTCCAAGCTCCCAGCCCTGGATTCGGTTACCCGCAACACAGTCACACTATTCCAAGTCCTTATCAAGCCCCTCGTTCAGACAAACCATATGTCTACAAGCCTAAGAATCCTGCTGCGCCGCAATATGGTCAACGTCTACCGTGGCAGCCTATTCAGCCCGCTGTTACGCGAACTATTGCGCCACAACAAATGCATTATGGTTATCCATCAACATCTCAGTCTGGATCCGGTTATGCCTCATCTTCTCAGCAGCAACCCATGTATGGTCCTAGCACCTGGGGTCAACCCAAGCCGCCTCAGTCAATGTCCACATACGCCGGTCCTCCATTGACATCACCATATCATAACTCTAGCAATTCACATGACCACTCTAAAAAGCCGGTGGTCACTCCGATCGATACAGCCGCTGCTGCTACAACGAAGCCGAGTCGGCTAGACAACTCTCCACCACATGCAAACTTCTATGCTCAGGCCGAAGAGCGCTATTCTTCTCAGCGAGCCCAGGAGTATTCCAAGCGATACCAGGAGCTGACCAACACAGCGCATTCCTCGGGTACTACAGCCATCGCTGGAGCACCAATAGCATCACTATTGAACACGAGCGCTTCTCCGGTTGCGCCCATTATCAAAATGGAGCAGAGTCCAGTTGAGTCGTTAGCGCTAGCAAGTCTGCGTAGCATGCCCTCAGGCAGCCTACCTCATTCTCCGAGTCTGACCCATATGCCTTTTACTCCACCATCCAAACGACCAGACATTAGCAGTCTCATTAACAATGAGCCCAGCGTCAAGCCGGAAATTTCTGCTCGCCCCAAAACCTCTCACGGACTAAGCAAACTCCTACACGGCGGCTCTCATAAAGTGTCTAAGAGCCTCGATATCAGCCGCCCCAAGGACTTTTCTACTACACCTCTGGATAGCCCTCATATGTCCGCTCTTCTCAACCATGCGCCCCTCACTCATCCCTCGAGTGCTGCCCATAGCCACCATCTAGCCTACGATGCCATCGATCCAGCCTTGAGCCGCCGTTATAGCCCACAGCCTATGTACCAGACTGCAGACCAGTTCAGTCAACATCTGCACTCTGCGCCCCTCGGTCCAAAACTCAATCGCTTCGATGAGTACATCCGCCAGCTCAATCCAAGCCATGGCGTTAACAACGTTCAGACTGGCGTGGGTGGCAATGTATTCGCTGGCCCACCGACTAGCAATGGCCTGCCCCCGCTGCCAGCCATGAGTGCAGAAGCCATGGACATCTTCCGCGATTCGGTCGTCTTTACTCCGCCACCAGAGGCCCAGCGCGCTCATCAGATGCGCTTGGCGAGCCAGCTGCCGGCGGGACCAGGGGCCGGGTTCGATCAAAGCCCCGAGCGGCCGACGTATAGTCCACTTAGCCAGAACGGGGATTTGTAGGAAGAAGATGTGTGAAGAAAGAACGTGTTTTGATTCTTGTGTTTGTTGTTGGCAGTACACATTGTTTGCATGATTTGCCGATTCGCGCCTTTGGCGAGCAAATTGCATTCCCATGTGCAGTTCAAGAGCGTGTGCGAATCGTTGTATAAGATACACATGACGACTGGAGAGAGGGCCACCAACATTACAGTGCGGACAACGAATTATCATGATTTCAGGATATAGACAAAAAGAGACTACGGAAACTGGATACAACCCACAAAAGCCCCCTGCTTTTTGCTACGGAAAAAAGCTCGATTCTTGTACAACTAGTATCCCATATAGATAGCCTTGCTTTTTATCTATTGTTGCTTAGAAAGAGGAAGGGAAAGAAAGAGGTGGGAGTATCAACAACAAAACGGTGGATTGGATTACTTCTGGCAGCATGGTGTTGTTGTTTGCTTGCTGGAGACATTCTGCTCGTTATTATTTGATAGAGTATTGTTATGATTGTGGTGCGTTGGGAAAAGGTGCTCCAGTCAACCTGAGCGCCAATTTTAGCAAATGAAATCAGTTAAATCATTATTTACTTCTCCTGTTTCAATGTAGTGGCAAGTCTAGCAATCCCGAAGTCACCGAAATAGAGAGAGATGATAGTACATATTGCTTTATTCGTGTCTATCATACATATAGTCCCGTCATCCATCATCATCAACAAGTGGTTTGCGCCTGTCGACAAAAACGCTTGTCATGAGACAAAGGACCCCTCGTGTCTAACGCCATGCTATGCAGTAAAACTCTATGGTACCAGTCCATAAACGGGTCGTGTATTTGTGCCCATGCAGCCATCGCTATGCAATATTTGACAAGAAAAGAAAAGAGACAGTTGTATGTGTGCCCTGCATTCCAACAACCATGCTGTAAGCCGACTGATTCTGGGATATCTAATCTGAACCGGGCAAAAGAGGGAGTAAAAACAAGAGAAAAAAACAAAGTGGGTATCTTATACATGAAAACAAGCCAGAGGGAAAAGTAGAATTTGCTCTTAGCAGATTCGTCAAACCCTCACGCAGGAGGATGGGGCGTGGAAGATATCTAAGAGGTAGCATGCGATGGCTTAAACGTGGGTGTATTGGTCCAGATTGTCGAGGGTCATGCTCCGAATGCGGTCGATCAGGTCGTCCTCCATAGAGGGCCGAGAGTCAGACATGCTGGAACGCGGATCTGGGCCACCGCGGTCCAACGGGGCCCATTCAATAGAAGGTGTGCCCGCGCCGGTAGTAGACATGTTCGAAGAAGAAGGTCGAGAGTCGGGAAAGCCTACACGATCCTGGCGCCATTGCCAGCATAAAAACTTCCAGTTGAGTTGGCCGCGCCACCAAAGGCCGTATTCTATCGGCGGCCCGAGCGGACGGGCCTTCTCAGCCTCGACAATCGCGCGAGCGCGCATCTTCGAATTCTTGCGGTTGCGGCGGCGTTTGGCACTCTTGGTGGGAGCGGGGCCTTGTTCTCGCGGGATTAAAATGGGTAGAATGGATGGCATGGGTGGGCGTTCAGCGATGAGGGCACCGGTCGACCGCATTTCTTTCTCGAATATCACTCGGCCGAATCGCGAGTGGAGGAGTGCCATGCTGCACATAATGCATGGCTCGTGGGTTACGTAGAGTTCCAGTTGGAGGGCAAGATAGCCTTTCGGGGCCAGAGTGGGTTTATCGAAGTATTCTTTTTCCATGTCGGTTATCGGGTAATCAAGGAAAATGTTTGAAGACGAGTCCATATGAGGTAGCAGGTCCAGGCAGGAGGATGGCATTGGAGGAAATTCCTTTGCAGGCACTGTTCTCACAGGCGGTTCGAGCGCAGCAGACATGGACACAGGAGATGTTGGAGACTCTTCATCACTGTGCGAATCCGTTTGATCCATGACAATAGTTGCGCTGGGCGCATCTGTAGATGGAGGATTGACAGCATTCATGTGAGTAGCATGCATCAATGGATTTGCAGGTGGCCCTGCCTTTCCATCAATGATACGACGTTTCAAGGCGACCAAGGCTATTGCCCGCATCACAGCGTGGGCGAGAATGTTTCCACGGCCTCCACACTGTTCATCATCATGACAACCAGCTGTGCCTCTATAACGGCCATCCGATGCTACAGCAACCACTCGAGCGCCATATTCTGGTGATCGTTCAATAACGCAAACGCCGACCGCAGCTCCTAGTCCACACTCTTTTCCATCTGCGGCAGCTCGACGAGCCAGCTTCATGCCAGCTTCTGCGTTCAGCTCCCGTTCTTCGGTCAATTCGATCTCAGCCAAGGCGATTATGCGAGGATGTGGGCCGTATGGATTGTTATTCTTGAACGAGGTTGGCCAGTACATCAGAGACCATTTCTCAGCCTGCTCCGGGGAAGTAGGAGCGAAACGGGGTACTTGAATGCGGTGGAGTTTTCCCGGTGGGTGTTCAGCGTCATGTAAGGAGATTTCAATGGAGTCCATCAATGGCTTTTCTTCGACCAAACAGGTAGCGCAGAGGAGTACGAAGATTGTTTTAGCACCACCTTTCTTACGTCGAGAGCTGACAAGAGTCTCCAGAAAGCCTGGAGGACAGAAGCGAGGCTGCAAAGGAGGAGGTAGCTGAATACACGTGCATGGTCGTCGTAAATGGGCCAAGTTAATTTTCTTGTGATCTTCTGGCAACAATGGCTTCATTGCACTGCAGCATGGTTAGGCTCGAGATCAACAAGAACATGAATATGCATACTCTAGAACCACCTTGGTAGATTTCGGAGCACATTCTGCGATGTAGACTTCGACTATAAAGAGGTTAACGTTAAAGGCCTTGACCACTAGGCGGCAAGCAACTTACTGGTCTCGTCTGAAGCCTGGACCTCCGCAAGGGTTCGCAAACGCTTGAGCGGGCCATCGAGCCGAACATGAGGAATTTCGTCAGGCTTGAGGGTGAGCGAGTTCTGGGATGAAGCGATCTCCGCCATGGTGGCTCCGTCGGGGAAGATATATTGACGATGGTGGCATAGCGAGAAGAAGGAAGACAGGTTTTGAATCCACGACATCCAAGGACCAAGAGGGAGAGGTGAAGGAGGGCCTTCCAGAAACTGGGGCAGGTGCCTTCGCCATGTTGACTGGCAAAGGCAGGTGCGGCCCGCCCGTCGTAACTTCCCGTTTGCAATTGTGGCCATGGCGGGAAGTTGCGATCTAAATGCGACTTCCCTAACTTTTATACCAACAAACTAGTCACGTGTCTACCCGGTTTTTGAGCAAATGTCAACTTTGTCACCACCTCGAGGCCCCTTATCTCCTTCTTTTTTATTTCCAGTCAGCATGACTGTCTCTTCATAGGACTCTCAACCAGGCTTGCCACTTTTAA